>JACGDI010001517.1:672678-712756 GCA_014898725.1 Jacaranda copaia | reverse complement strand
CGAACCCTAAACGTGCATTTGTTCAGGTTCAGCTTCAATTCAAATGCTCTTAGAATCCCAAAAGTATAACTGAGGTTGAACAAGTGGTCCTGGGCTTTTTCTGTCTTTACTATCATGTCATCGACATAAATTTTCATTAATTTTTCAATCTTGTCTTTGAATATGAAGTTAACTAACCACTGATAAGTTGGCCTGGCATTTTTTAATCCGAACGGCATGACAATGAAGCAATATAGCCCATTAGGAACAATAAAAGATGTTTTATCCCTATCCTCGGGTGCCATGAAGATCGATGCTAGCCTTGAAATGCATCCATCATACTTAATAATTCACACCCAATAGTTAAATCAACTAGTAAATCTATCTGAAGCAGGGGGTAAGGATCCTTAGGGCATGCTTTATTTAAATAAGTAAAATCATTACACATCCGCCACTGTTCCTCAATTTTTGGGACTAGGACAACATTACAAAGCCAAAAGAGATACTAAATTTCTACAATATATTATACATCTAAGACTTTTTTAATCTCCTCCTCGATGATTTTCATCCTCTCGGCGTTAAATGTCCTTATCTTTTGTCTAACTGGCTTGTACGAGGGTCAGTGTTGAGGCGGTGCACAATGATGTTGGGGTTGATCGTTTGGAGGTCGGATGCCTTTCAAGCAAAGACGTCGATATTTTTTCTTAGGAAATCAACCATGAGACACTCCAAATGGGGGCCCAAATCTATTCCAATACGTGTCATCTTTTTAGGGTTACCTTGTTCAAACTCAATGGCCTTAAACTCCTCAACGGGCTCCACTCTAATATCTTTCAGCTTCTGCTTCTTGTTGACCTGGGACTCTTTGAGTTCCTCTCCAGAGGCGTCCCTTGAAGTCTTTAACTATGATAGAGTTTTTTGCTCAGTTGACTTGATCGAGATGTTGTAACATCTCCATACCTCCTTTAGGTTGCACAAGAGCTCACCCGTGCCTGTTGGGATTGAAAACTTGACTTTCAGGTAATAAGTGGACATGATGGCATGGAAGTCATTGAGGGCAGGTCGGCCTATGATGATATATAGGCAAATGGGACATCGACCACAAGGTAATTCAGCATTAATGTTCTCCTCCAAGGAGCTTCTCCAAAAGATGTGGACAAGTTGATCGACCCCTCCAGTATGATCTCTGACCCCCTGAATCTGACCAGTGGCATGCGCACAGGTTCGAACTCTAATTTGCCCATGTTCATCCTCTTTATGGTGGATAAGAAGATGACATTTGTTGAGCTGCCATTGTCGATTAGAACCTTCTGTACCTCAAAGTTTGCAATTTTCATGAAGACGACCATTGGACAGTCTATCTTATGATCGATATTCTTGCCCTCGAGGTGGGCCAGGTCGGCATCAATAAATGAAATGGGTTCTGTGCTCGTTGTGAGGTGACAAGTTATCTCAACAGGCAAGCAAAGCTTTATTAGACTCAAGCCTCCTCTGTGTTTGCCTCCAAGCAGACTTAGAGTCCCTCCCAGTGGGACCTCCTACAATCATGTCAATTACCCCTCTGATGGGTGGGCGATCCTCTTGGGCAGGCTTTTTTTCTTTATCTTCTCTCTTGGGGCTAACCGACCTTTCTCTATGAGGAGTTCGATCAGTTTTGCCCTCTTTAATCTGAGTATCCACGATTATGTATTTTTTGAGGTTGCCTTGCTTGATCAACCTCTCGATCTTGTCTTGGAGATTGAAGCATTCATTTGTGTGGTGCCCCTTCTGTTTATAAAAGTGGTAGTATTTCTTCATGGCTTTAGTCTCCGTTAGCTTTCTAGTCTTTTTAAGGAGGTTATCATGCTGGATGGCGTAAATGATCTATTTTCTTGGGATGTTTAATGGTGTATAGTCGTGGAAACACTTGATCGGAGACTGACCTCGCTCCTTATGTTTTTGGTCATCTCTTTCCTTTCTCTTCTTCTTGACTTCAGAGGATCCAAACTTAAGCCTATTCATTTTCTCTTGCATCATGTACCTTTCTACCAAGTCGAGCAGCTCCTCCATCGACCCAGGACGTTCTCGCACTAATGCATTAACGCACTCTTTGTGTCTAAGTCCCGGGAACAACACATCAATCAAGAACTCAATCCTAGAGTTATCTATTTTCAGGACCTCCATGTTAAATCTAGTGAAGAAATCACGGAGGAACTCCCTTTTGCCTTACTTGACAGTGTGGAGGTGGGTATGGGGGAGCTTCGTCTTCCTTCTGCTAGCAAACTGGTGCAAGAACTTGTCATACAACCGATTATAAGAATAAATTGATGATGGTTCAAGCTTCACGAATCAGTCTAGTGCGATACCTAAGAAGGTGGTCACCAACATCTTGGCATGGATGTATTCATTGTGTCCATGCAACTGCATCATGTGCTCAAACTGTATGAGGTGCTCATTGGGGTTGGTAGAGCCATCATACCTCGACAGACCTGTTGGAACTTTGGCGTCAACAGTGATGCACTCGTAAATGATATCCTGAATGAAAGGAGACCCTTTCTCCCGACAAGATCTTTGAGGAGTATCCAAGTTTGGTGCTCTATTAGTATTTCTCCTCGAAATCTTGCTGAGGCGTTTGTTTAGCTGCTGGACTTGATGGGACATTTCTTTCCATTCATCTCGATCTACCTCGGTGGCGTTTCGATCAAGACCCGATCTAACATGCTTGGCCCTATCGCGCTGCGGGGCTCGAATGGCCTGAGGTGCAAGGTCTGTAGACTCTCATCTTTCTTCGCAATAGTCACGCCTAGAGCGTTTGACCTTATCGCGTTGCATGGCTCAATTAGGTCTGACGTGATCTATCTAGTCAGCTATCTTTTCCCGCATTTCTAGTCATCTCCTCTCTTCCTTTAGGCGTCTGGAACTGATCTCGCGCTTGGCAGGCGATTGCCTAGATTCTCTACGGCCGCGGCTATTCTCAAGAGACCTATTCTCCGGCGAGGGCGGCTGTGGAGTTATACTAGCTGCATGAGCAGGCACTGTAGTGTGTCTGTTCAAAGCAACAAATAGCTGGGCTGATATTTAGGCTGAAATCTGCTCACTTATCAGCTGTATTAACTGGGGCATAGGGAGCTTCACCACCTGTTCCTGAGGAGCACTGGTGCTCTGGGCGTGTATACTTTGTTGGGGGTTAGGGGGAGGCGGAGAAATGGATCTCCTATTCTCTTCCCTTCCAGATATTGCTTTGCTTGTGTTCACCATCTTTTCGCTGCAATCTCAATAGTTCCCACAGACAACACCAAAACTGATGAGGTTGAAAGTCACGTATAGTGAAAAGGGTAGTGTTTGGGGTGAATTCGGCCAGGGAGGTCGAGTATTCGAAGCTGTATTTCTCTCGAGGTCTGAGATTTGCGACCACAACACATGTTAGGCTAGCCGAGGTGCCTCCTACTAAGACATTTTGACGCTCAAGTTGGTTTTGATCGAGATATAGTAATCAAGCAGAATACTGAGAGTATAGAAGGTTTATGGCGTATTTGGCATTACCTTGAGCGTGGTTGAGTATGAAGTATTTATAGCCTTCTCCAAGGGTGATTTGACCATGGTGCCCTTATCAAGTGTACTGACTTTGGTCTTTGCTAGGGGGTTGATTGTTATTCCATGTCTAAATCCCGGTACTATTTTAGATGACTGAGTCTCCTGTTTTCTAGGGTGAATAGCACCTCTGGAGGGGCCTCCCTACCAAAGGTGGTGGCAGGGTTGGCAGAGTTGGTGGCAGCGACTATACCGATTGTCACGCGTTATTAATGTGGAGGCATATTGCCTGTCAGACTAATAAATACGACGGAGATTTGAGTCAATGCCGAAATGGGTCTTGAGGTCGATATATGTCGACCAAACCTGACCATTAGAACATTTGGAGTGGTCCTGAGGTCGATGCGGGTCGACCGCGGACCCTGCTAAGTAAGGTCGATATAGGTCAACCAAACAGACATGATGTTTGGCCTCCTGAACTATCTTATTGATGTTTGGCCTATTGTATTATCCCATTTTAGTATGAATATCTCTTATATATATTTTTTCTTTTAATCAATTTTAAAAATTACAGCCTGTGGCTTGAAAATTTATATTTTTCAATTACAAATAGAAATCAAGTTTGGCGAATTGGCCCATCGGATTTGGATCCAAAGTGACGCGGGCTGGGGTGGACTGGTTCAGAGAGGAGAGGATACTATTATAGCCATAGCTTATAAGAATATAATATATAATATCATAGGCCGCAATCGAATTTCATTTATACTATTCTAAATCTTAATATTATGGAGTGAATTTTTTTCTCTTCATAATTTCATTCACACATAAACGCTTCTAAATCGATTGGGTTAGCTAAATATCAATGAGTAGTCAGTCATAGAGAGCTAAATGAAGCACAACACTTGACAAAAATTGATGATTTAATTAAATAAAGATATAAAACCCAATCCGAAAGTATATCATATGATTCTCAAACTTAAAGGTATCCACCCACTAACATGTGCACTTTTCAATACAAAAGAAGATACCAATCAAATCCCATCAAGTCCATAATATGTGATTTCAAATGCCATCAATCACATACCAATCATATTTTCAATACCTATCAAAATTTTACACTCACACGACCCTTCTAATATTATTGTCTAGACAAGCAACACTGCGTTAATGCAACCATCATTCTCGGGATTGTTGGTAACTTGAGCGTATTTCCCCGCATTTACCATCCAACGAAGCATAAGAAACAGTGAGTATCGATATAGTTCAAAAATCCATCTCTATGTAAATTTAGTTAAACATACCCCACACAACTTTTCCAGCAGGGGTGACGTGCCCAAGTTCGCTCAGATTCACCTACCTGCAATACACAAAAATGCGCGATAAAAGGAGACGTTAAGCATATAACATTAAGCTAAATTATGAAAGACTTAAGTTGTAAGCAGTGATTACCTCAATTATCGTTCCTTTGGTTATAACACCTAGAGAGGCATGCATAGGACCATTTGGATTTTTCTTTACACCGATGATCTCTAGATTGAACTTACATTTAAGTTCTGGGTGAGTCACCTGGGCTTTTGTAAAACGCAGCCCAGTTGGGCGGATAAATCGCTCATATTTAGGAGGTTTCCTTGTAAAACTTGGCCCAACGAATGTGGCCTTAGTGATCATCCTCTTCCACTGCTTGGCTGCAAATGAAATCAAATATGAATCATCATGAACACAAGTGTCATAACACCTTGGAACTCGGCAGCAAATAAACTTGAACCCTAGCAAACATCTCTCCAACACAACTGTCACATAGGTTGAGATGGTAAAGTACAGAAACAAGATAATTTCATGTAATCAGATACTTATTCTTTCGTTTACCAGATCTGATCACCCTAAACATTTCATCTTCAGCAACAGGTCTGACCTGTAAAGCCAACAGAAATTCCTATCGTTAACTTGCTTGCTTTAAAAGTAGCCAACAAGCTCAAAAGCCAATACATCTTGTGAGGGAAACACTTGTCAAGACATCCATGTGTTTGTTGGAAAGCTTGTTACGCGTTCGAAGCATTATTTTCCAAAAGATTATCAAGTGGTCTTCTTTCATCTATTTTCTGTTTTTTCTTTTTCTTTTTCTTTTGTTTTTATCATGCTTTATTGATTATGGGCTTTTGATAGTTGTCTCCCACCTCTTACACTCTTTTATTATTATTTCTTTCATTTTTTGCGGGGTGGAGGGAGGACAATCACTCAAATGTCAATGATGCATTTCACTCTCCCACGAATAAGACAGCATTGCTAGGGGAATAAAAACGAGTTTTGACTCTAAGAAAGAAATGTTAAGAGGTAAAAAGAGAAGGTTAGATAGCACTATTTTTTCAAGCAGGTTTAGAAGATTTTAAATTTTCATTATTTTTTTCCTAATTTTATCTCTCGAATTCATTAAACCAAGTTCCTACATCTGAAACATAGGACGTGCCATCAACCGTGCCATTTTTTCAAACGAATGGACAAACTCGCATGTCAGCACGTGTTCCGTGAGACAGGTATTTTATGGTTCATTAGTGTCATGGGGGGGCCTGAACAGAAAACCCTTGTATGATACGATCAAAATTATGAGTTACATAGGCTGAGTTCCATCTTAAGCTCCATAACAAAGCAAAGTGCAAGGACAAAAGGACTGGCTGCATGGCGAGGAGCCTCCCATTTGCCTGCTTTCTCTTTCCTCTTTTGCTTTATAGTGTTGCTAAGCACCTGCAAACAAAAGGATATTATTTTTAGCAACATGTGAAAAATGATGCATCTTTTTTATTCACGGCTCAATGTAATGAATAAGAATCAAAGACACTTAAGAATATAAGACTACCTTTGCCCTGGTTGTCTCATCAGGGTCAAGAAGATATGCAGGGATAGCACCATCATGGACGTCATCATCAATCTTGCGCCTTGTTGATGAACTCTTCATGCATCGCCAATCTGAATGCGCAATGTGAAAGTGAGCATACACCCCAAGTTAACATAGTACTAGCATGCTCATAAAAGGAACAGATTGATCTTCAAGTAACACGCTACTTAATATCAACGAGTTAAGAAAGACAGAAAAAAAAATGGAAGAAAATGAAAGTAGTATTTGTTATTATCTTGAAATTTTAAGCAAATCTCTCTGACATATGAACTTTTTTGACACCTAGATACATCATAGAACGTCATTTTATTGGTTTCAAGGTCTCTAACATCATTTCTGTTAACAGTCATTATGTTCTTTCAACTATTTGATTAAGCTATACACTGTTCAATTTTAAGGGACTCCATCACTTTCATTAGGCATTTCCAACTCTTCAATTGTTCTAAAGGAAGAGGAAAATTAGCATCTCACTTCCAAGAAAGTGCACCAGCACAAAGTCCTGCAGGGGAAAAAAAATAAATTACCACAAAGAATGGCATACTCTAGTGTCTGCATGCATTTACCCCTTAAAACGCTACAAAATAGTCATCCAACTTCAATCTCAATCACATGCAAATGCCACCCACTCGAAGGAATTTTATTACATCACCATAAAATAAAAACCTGAATCACACCAAAAAGAGTGCAAACATAAGAAGAAAAAAAAAGAACATTAATATAATTGGCAAAATAAACTTACGTTTTCTTCATTAGTGCCTTTTCAGCGTATCGCTTCTTGGCAAACATCTTACCCTTAATACCCAGGGCCTGCTCAACACAAATTAAACACCACGAATTTCAAATACATTCTTCTGCATAATTTAAAAAAAAAATGCGAAAATCAAAATAAAAAGTTAACCTTTTGCGCCATTTGAGAGCGCTTGTGGGCTTCACGAGCCTCCTTCTTGCGTTTACGCTCGAAGTGGTTATGGCGGTAGCCATGCCTCTTCCTGTGCAGCTCTATGTAATCTCCTTGAGCTGTCAATTGTACTCGTACTAACTAATACACCAAAACTAAAAATGGATGAAAAAAAAATTCAGTCTTTTTGCAGAATTATAAGAAAGTAAATTCAGAAACATACCATTGTTGGTTGAGTGTCAGAATTTTAGATAGCCAGCTGAAAATTGAAATCCCTAACTCTTTATTGAGGGGTTAAGAATAAAAAAATATAAAAAGAAGAAAACCGGGTTTAGTTGCAGCTTATTGGTTTAGTTAATGACGAAGACTGCAAAGTCGTTTGTTGGACGTAGCGATTTCGGATTAAAAAATATGTAGTCTTTTGTCGTCAACGCGATTTTCCGACAAACTTTTGCTCTCAGCACCATCTACATCTCTCTGCCTCTCGGCCCTCTACGAAACTTTGGACTCACATGCTCTTCAATTTGTGCAGAAATTTACAGTCAAATGATTCCACACGCCCAATCTCTGGCCTGTAATCTTCCACCTACCATTCTTCCCACAACTCATTTTCCCAAAACTTCAGTTTCACTCTCTAGACCCACAAGCAGAGCTTTCTTTAAGCCATTAAAAGCTAACAGATTTTGCTTTCAGCCTTTGAAATGCTCAGTTTCTGTAGTTTCTGACCCACCCCAGTTGGAATTGGCCAACAATCACAAGCCTTTTCCATCTGAGGTTTCAAGAACTATTGTGGAATTATCCTCTGTGGGCACCCTTTCAACTCTCACTCAGGAGGGCTCGCCTTTGGGTATTGGCGTTCGCTTTGCTGTTGACTTAAATGGAACTCCGGTTTTGTGTTTAAATGAGTTCGATGCAAGATTTTCTGTTGATAGGAGGTGTAGTCTTCATGTTAAGGTGCGTGCTTTACTCGGGTTATGCCTTCATTTGGTAAAGTTTCAATCTTGACAATTCAATTCTAATCTTCTCTAACTATTAGTTGTTTCTTTGTTGTTCCTTTCCTGCACAGTATGTTGTATGTTCGGTGCCTTTTTAATTTGTCTGAATTTGACTTTCTTCTCCTTTCCTCTCTGTCTCTCTCCTTAAATTTGAGGAAAAATGTGATGCATTTTGTGATCTGAATTGATGCTAACCAGTTAGAGCAGTCTGAAGCGCGGACACCTCAGTGCACAATACAAGGGAACCTCGATAAACCCGGAGATAGGATGGCTTTGAGGGTAAGAAGAAATTTGAATTTTGTTTTCTTTGATTTTCTTGAGTTTCATTTAATGTACCTAGTGTAGTTACTGGACTGTGGTGTTTTATTTTTGTATCTTCACCTGTGTGCTCCTATGGTACAATGGAAATGATATTCATGTTTTATGTTGATCATGTGATCAGATTGTCCGTATCCTTCTTTAACATAGCTTAGGCATAAATGATTTTGTCCTTCACAAAGTCCAAAAAATTTTGTGGAAAAAGATTAAGCATAAGCATGAGGTTGTATATAGTATCAGCCAAAGTTAAATTCTCATTTGGTTTCCCAAGTTCCTTTTTTTAACAGAAACTCTGTTCAACATGGAAGAAACGGTTTAATGAAGAAGTGGAAGATAGCTGTATTTATGTCATTGATGTTGAACGTGTACTTCAGATAGAAGATTATTCTGAGGTATGGCTTATAATCAATGTGGAAGATTGTTCAAAGAAAATATGGATAGTTTCATGAGGTTGACTGAATAATGATAAGATCTACTTCAGGATGGTGTTTGGGTAAGTTCGTTGGAATATGCATCAGCTGAACCAGATCCACTTCGAGACTGTGCGGAAAAGATTGTTGATGAGATTAATAGTCGCAATAAAGAAGATGTTCATCGCTTCTGCAACATTTATGTGGATTTGGATTTCCAGGTTCATTCCTAACTCCATTACATAGTTTCTGACCCTTTTTTGGCTATATATTAGGATTCAGTTTCCCTTCTCAAAAATTCTTGGATTGATAGTGCATGAGTAACATGAAATTCTGCCTGTCTGATTTCTGTTATTTTCAGTCAAACTAGTGAAGTTTGGAGTTTAATATTGAGAGTAATACTAGAGGATCCACTCGAAACATTTTTGAGTGGTCTGGTCTATTCATGGTTGGTTTACGCCCTCGTCAAATTATATAAAAGAAAAATGGCCTGTGATTTTGAAGTTCCTATATTTTGCTTTTAGACAGTCAAGTGACTGGCTGTTGAGTTTGCTATTCAGGAAAAGTAGATTCAAGGACTACTTTGCCATTCTTACTTGCATGATGATGAAGTGCAAGGGCTATATGTATTCTTGCTCAGACACTGCATTTTAAATCACAATTAATGAATATCTTTCAACATAGAGAGAAACATGCTATGTAGATTGATATGCAGCGGAGGAGGATGGCAATTATCAATAACCATGAGTGAAAAATTATGGCCTGCAATATGAATCTCGGACCTATATCCATTCCCAACAGAGTTGCAACTGGCTTGGAAATGCTAAAATGAACTTGATAATCATGAAAATTGGGCATAAATCCTCTTAGAACTTCATGTGTTTGTGTGTCTTGGATTCAGAATCATGCATTACTGGATTGCTATAGCTCACATGAATTTATGCAAACATCAGATCGAGAAAGCCACAACTTTTTATGATGTACTTGTTTGGTTGGTTTCTGAGCATGCCATGATATATAGAAATTTTTAATACCCAGTTTAGATGCGAGATATTGCGTGGTTACCATTAACATTTGCAGTTGGATGTGGTTTATATCTAGCTTGCTTTTCGTATCCCTTATTTTTGTTATAAGCAATTAATGGAACGAGTGGGATTTGTGGCAGAATGTTTCTTCCTGATGGCCATTTCCATCTGTTGTTTGTTTTGCATCAATTCAGAATAACAAATATTAATACTCTAGTGAAACTAGCAAAATGCTTGGCCTGATAAAACCATTTGATTATTTTTCTGCATGGAAATTGATTCAGTATTATCATTATTTATCTTAGGTACTGGATGCGAAGATAGTGTGGGTTGATCGACTAGGCTTTGATGTGCACCTTAGGTCAGTGCAAAGTGATGTGTATGAAGTGCGAATACCTTTCCCTGGAGAAGTAACGGATGAGAAGGGTGCGAAATCATCTTTCAATGGTATGTCTCAGCTTGCCTGGGAAGTGGAAAAGAATTTCCATGTACCTGAGTTCAAGAAGGTGAAGCTTCTGAAGGTGGTCATGGCAACTGCAATTTAATTCGAATTAGTTTTAACTCAATACTTTTTGGTGTCTAAAGATATCAGTGTTGCGAGTTCCTCCACCCCATATTTTCCCCATGTATCATCTCTTCTTAAGTCACTGGCCTTGGCCTTTTCCTCCTTTTTGTTCAGTTTTGTTTTAGTTTCTTATTGAGTTACTGTTAAATGTGGTGAGTTCTTTGTGGCTAGAAACTATAGTGTTCCTCTTCTTGCCTTATGGTCATTAAACAATCGCGGATGGTAATTGAATTGGCAAAATAATGAAAACACAACATGTGGGGTTTGCTATATATCTCAGGTACACTTATAAAAAGAAGCTGTCAATCATTCAACAAGAAAAACTAGAAAATTTTAAATCCTTAGTCCTAACTATCTATATTAGTTGAAGTAGGCACAGATTGATACAGAAATTCCAGCTCCCTTACCTTTCCACCATTTCTCTGCTTGTAATCCAGATAAAATGAAGTGTACACTACAGTGTTGAAAAAATTTGTCAGGCAGAAAAGAAGTGATGCGGCCAACAGGAAACTGAGTTGCGTGATCAAATCATTCTCATCATCATCATCTGTTGATGTGAGGTAAAACAATATATAAACTGGCATGCTTAGTAGTACTAAGATGAGCATCAGAAAATAGCCCTGGAATCTTCCCTGTCTAGTGATTTCTGTAGCACCTATAAATGCCTCTTTTCCACAACATCCATCCTCCACAGAGGAAATTACCAGCACAAGGCTGCAAATGGAGACTAAGAAGGGGCAAGTCAACACAGCCAAGATCCCCATGAGAGCAGTTAATCGGGTTAAAATTATCGTTACCCCAATGAAGAAGATCATTAGAAATGAAAGATACAGCCCTGAAACAAAAATCTTTTTCCATGTTGATCTCATGGAGAGCAGCATCTCCTTCAGGCCAATAGATTCACCCTGATAAGTGGACACAGATGCAAGAGTGGTAATAGCTGAAGCAAAGAGCAAAATAAGGCAGAAGGCAAATACAAAAGGGATTTCTATTATCACAAGGGAGATTAAATCTTGATGATTCAATGAGGAGTTCTCATAACTATCCTCCACCTTTGCCATTAATGGGGTGGCTATTAGCGAGTGAAGCACAGCAAGAATCATAGAGGGAAAAAGGACAAGGATGAAAACTTGGAGCATGAGTTTCCTGTTTCTGAGAGGCAAACATATGGCTTTTCGCATAATTCCAGATATGCTAATCATTGATGGAGAGGAAGACGAGGCTGGTATTTTGCTACAAGATGGGGTGACTGGAATTCCTTCAACCATAGTTTCTACTTTCTACTGCTGCTTCATCAAGTAAACTTAATTATTAGGTTAACTGTATTATATACAGCGTAGTGTAGGTAAATTTCATGTGGTTTCACATCAGGCTTAGGATATAAAGAAGCATCGTATGATCCCGGAAAAAAGAAGTGGTCAAGAAAATGACAAAATACTCTGAATATTTAGTACTTTTATCATGTGAGATGGTCCTTGATTCTGTACTTGGATTCATGGAAGGGCCAAATATGACATGGCACGTGTAATAAGCAGTGGCGGTTGTTAGTCTTCTTATTATTTTTTATTCTCTTCTTTCTAGATGCCAGCATAAAGTATGTCATTGTGAACAGGTTTTTGTGAGGAAATGGTGATGCAGGGGAGGTGTTATTCAGGGAAACAGAACCTTTTGGTTTTAAAAAAAAAGGGAAGCTCGGTTTATGTTAGGTGGGTGTTATTTTGGGAGGGGTGGTCTAAACGACCAGATGTTTTGTAGCAAAACAATTGTAGAAGTGACAAAGTGGCATTGAAAGATTGGGCCTTTACGGCGGCATGTTCAGTTAGATTTTCGAATCATCTTATAATTATTTATCATGTCATAATGTGTTTATCATATCATAATATGTGTAATTTTAATTGTAGTGGTATAGTATGATTGCATGATTATTTGTATGTATGTTCATATGATTGTTGTTTGTTGTGTTTAGTTCACTACTAAAGCAACTTGGTTAAACTCAAAGAAGTAAATTGAATACAAGGACCCAAGCAATGGATAAATAAATCCATGGAGGGCGGCCAATTTATTTATCCCTTGGTTTGCATATATAGGAGCGGGTTGGAGAAATAACTGCAGGCCTATGTGTTGTTTATCATTCAATCCAAATGAATGACAAGACAAAATAAAACAACTGTATCCTATTTTGTCATGCCAATCAAAGTAGTCCTTACATGATAAGGGTAATTTGTGCCTCTATTGTCTTGTAAACATTGCTCATAATAAGACATTAGAGGAATAAAAAAGACTGGCAGTATCAACATTAGAGGAATAAACAATGACTGGCTTCTTATGTTAACTTTAGTTATCATTCCAATCCAAGAACTTACACTAATTTTCTCAAATAAACCAATGTGCTATGGTAGTTGAAATCTCTTAACCGCTGGTTTAGTCTTTCTTCCTGTGTCAGACCATCTGCCATGGACTGGTTATTAATTCATTTTGAGTGCCATTAATTAGGAAATCCATGATTACATTTAAAGTTCTCTCTTTCACACACACACACACACATTGAAGGTGCTGCTGTGTGAAAATGTAAAAACATTAACTTGTATAGTTCCTTGAGTAATTGGTAGTAGCATATCATACAACGACGTTACACTAGAAACGCTACTCTCCTTACTACTATACTGAGATAAAAGTTACATCTGGAGATGTCATGTAATGAAAATGGATTTCAAGGAAGGTACCGATTTACATTCTTAGTATTCGAACTTCGCATCATTAATACAGTCATGCGGCAGCAGGGGTTGAGGAGAAGTGATTCATCACAGCATTCTTGATGCCAATCAAATCTGTGCATTTGCTGTTGGCATGCTTGCCTAGTTTTGGTTGGAATAATGAACCAATTAGATTCTCCAGGTTTTCAGCCGTGTAGTTTACATGATCAGTTTCATGCTCTAATCCAGGCAAAAATCTCTGCAAGTAGCTCCTATAAGGTGGAACAATAGCCTCAACTATTAGCTGGCACATCTTCCATCTCAGGGCTTTATCAGACAGTATCCATTTGGATTGCTTCTTATACATGTCATCAAAGGCCTCACAGAACACGCCAATCCTCTTCTTGACCAGATTTCTGTCAATGGCTCTACCCCCAGGGAACAAGATTAGGCCCTCTTCGCATAAAAGCACCAAAAGCTTTTTCCAGCTCTCTCTCATGTATAATCCTGCATAATACTCCATGGATTCCTCACAGGCCGACAGCCAAGAATCCCCCATTAAGTCTCCAAGCTTGGTTCCTCTTATGTTGCTGCACAAGTACCAGTAATTATTCGTCATAAAAAGGTAGGGAAGGGCTGTGTCATTGTATCCTTTGGCCCAGGTCTCCAAGTTGATCTCAAGTGCTTTCATTATGTTGTGAATTTCATTGGAGAAAACCCCCTCTTCAAATTTCACTTGATTCCAGACTTGATATATCTCCAGAACTCGGACAAGGATTGAGCTGTTCTCGTCTTCAAGAAGTTGATTACAGTAGTCAGTCACGAAGCAAACTAGCCTTGGAGTACTGCCATCTGGTGGTGGATTAGATGCCCTTTGCATCTCCACTTGCACCTGAAGTTCCCAGAATATTTCACAAGCCCCATCAACAACTTTCTTGACAAGATCCCTTGTCTGGTTCTGAATGTTAGTACAAAATTTCCCATCAAACAGGTCGTTGAAGTCTAATCTTAGTTTGTCTAGCGTGGAGAACATTTCGAGCAACTTAAACAGCTTGATTGCTTCTTTCTTGCACTTGCAAATTGTGCTGCCAAAATCAAAGATATCCATAAATCCACATTGGGTTGCAATCTTTGCAAAGCAACTCATCCACACATCTGATCCAAATCCCTGGTAGACCTCTCTGCAAAGCCTGTACTCTTTCTGGAGCAAATGCCTCACAGCAAACTCCATGTGCTTATCCCACTGATCAATATAACCCTCTACAGTTTGGACACTGACAGTTTCAGACAAATGGATATCCATGTAATCCACATTGAGGGCTTGTAAAGTAGCTCTGGCATTTGCAATCCGGGCTTGTGCATAAATAGATACGCATTTGTCAAGCTGATTGTTGGCGGCCATTACTTCAGTGATAGATTGCAAATTTTGAATAACAGGTCCTGGAAAAGATGAGTCCTCTGGGAAACTGCTTTCTGCCAAGAGATGCCTGTATTCAGTCTCCAGGTTGCCAAATGCTGAATACAAAATCCCTCCATCTTGGCGAAATGACTCCCCTTTTCCCTGAAGTTCCACCAGTATTTTAAGCACCGTGGAAACTTGGGCAAGATACCAGCCATCAGCAATATCAGCTGCAACATTGTTTTTGAGATATTCCAGCACATCTTCAAGCCACAGGATCACCAATCCGCAGTTATCAGCAAGAAGCTTTAGCGCCTCCATGAGGCGTTTGATATTGGAAAGATAAACGAATAAACCGCCAGGTGCTGCACGAGGATGAACGCTGAGTGAATCCTGCAGCTGGTAAACCAGGTCCAGGACCTTCAAAGCAGCAGAGGCAGGCCCAATGGCTTGATCGACATGGCCCCTGATCGCATAAACTGCACATCCACAAGCCATATCTTTTATAGCAGCTTGAAGATATGCCAGATTATGGCTTGTTTCTTTCAACCTGGAGCCACTTTCATCAACTGCAGTGGCTATATTTCTTGATTTCTCTATGCTGCTCTTGAGAATCTCTCTAGTAGCAACAAGATTGTGAACCTCATTTGGTTCTTCCATGCTCAAAATTTTTACTAACCAACCATAATCTTGGGCAAATATATACACGGCTTAGAATTAGAGTGAGATTTTGTTAAGGTTTCTTTTTCCATGTTAAGAGTAAAGCGTTTGCTTTACCAACCATCAACAAGTCAAGTGCAAATAAGTGTACCAGATTCCAACCAAACTTTACTGCCAATGTAAGAATTGGGAAGGCTGAAAGATCCACAACTGCCCAACAATTCAAGAATCTGCTTACATCTTTCTAACCTGCCTTTTACTCATCTCACACTTGCCCCTCACCCTTCAACTTTCCATCTATTTTTTTTTAACTTTTTTTTTACGCCAATAAATTGAGTTTCATATATGCCACAAGTTATTGCAGCATTGCTCACTTGGCTCATTTCTATGTTAAATGTTTTATTATCACCTAGCCACATTGTATTATATTATAATTATTTTTTCAAAATCTGCAACAAAATAATAATTACAAGTATAGTACTAGGTACTAATTAAGATTAATGGGCAGTTTCCATTAGTATACATGAGCAAAGGTAGATTTGTGTCCATTTGTCCCCTGAAAATGTGATGTCACATTATTTAGTTACTCAGTCATCCTCATCTATCTCCTCCGAAATTTTAATTTCTATAGGACTATTGATGTATATATATTAACTTTTTTTTTTTTTTGTAAGTGTTTTAACTTGGTAAGGTCAACTTGTCTTAAATCAATTGCTTATTAGAATGTGAGTTGGTTATGCTGAAAACTTGTTTGACCTACTTCAATGTTGATTATACCTTTTAGCCACTGCTGTAATTATTATGGAACAATTTAGACTCTTTAATGGTACTATGCTTAACTGCTACAATTTCACTTTTTTATTGTGAGAAATAGTTTATTCATTAACTTTGATTCTTTTATTTGTTGCCAAGTTAAAAAGGACAAGTGAAAAGAATGTAATTAATTAAAATATGATACGCATGATAATATTCTAGCAAACGAATGTAAAGAATAGTCAATACTTCCATAACCTATTCATAGGAAAAATAAAACAAAATTATATATATATATATATATATATATTCCCTAATCCTATATATGGTATGTGGTAATCAAAATTGGGTATGTGCGGAGAAATGGACTCTATTGTCCATTGGTAAGTGGGCCGGCATATTAATCCTTCATTTACATCTTTATTAATTTTTAATATATTATTATATTAGAATATGTAGGATATCAGTTAAGTGGTGAAATTACCATTATACCCTTCAGAATGCGAATAATTTTAAAGTACTCTAATAATTTGTATAATTTTTTAGATTTGATTCGATTCACCATACGCCTTAAGGTTTTGACCATCCATAAAGAATACATAGCCTTATTTCCCCAATCCACAAGATATAGTGATGTGACAAATTCATATCCACATATTACTATGAATAATCCAGAAATATTAGATAAGATTTTCATATCAATTCAATTCTATTTTAGTTTGATATTAATTCCAATATCTAATTTAAGCATTAAAAAGATATTGTTGTGACCTTCCTAGGTCCTAATGATCCTCTTTTTGCTACTCCAGGTTCTAGACCTTTAAGAAGGCAGTCGTTGCTCTATGGATGTAATGACACTTCCATGTTTACTTCAAAACCAGGAGGGTGCCATAATTCGATCGACATTCATGATTAGGATGGTACAAAAAGATGGATTTGAATTATGTCTGATTGAACGATACCAAATCAATGTAATAGACTGCTTATTTCACAAAAAGAAGATAAAAAATAAAGGGATCATGAGATTATACACTAAACTAAAATTAACAGAATGCGAAGTTCATTAGGAAACCCCATGTGATGTGCAGATGTTATTGATGCAGTGTGAGTAGTTTTGTCCCATGAGGAAAAGGCAAGAACAATAATGCATAGAGCACGTGAATGTTAGATGGGGAGATGGATGAATGATGATGGGATCCATAATCATATATATATATATACACACACACACATCTATATTGGATTAGATTGGGGAGTCGAGTGAGTCACAAGTCACAGGTCACAGACTGTCACAGGAGACGGTACGATATAGTCGCTCAAACGCCCAATTTCTATTCATCCACTTGGAAGCTCCACTTATTACTCCTATGAACATGATTATCTTCCTCCGTTTTTGGAAACTATGCACGCCACATATATACCCTTTTCTTTCTTTCTTTTTCTTCTTCTTCTTCTTTTTAAGAAAAAAATGGTGACTAACAAACCAACAGGGTAGAGGAAGGATAAGTTCAATGTTGTTAATTTTTTTTTTCCTCAAGTGTAGGTCGACTTGTGATTTTTTTACAATAAGATCCTGTGATTTATTTATTTAGAATGTTATATATAATTTGTGTGAGCCAGGTCAAGTGTTAACTCAGGCTTTGACCTTGAGTTGTCTGTCTAGAGTTCAATTGAAAAAAGAAGAAAAAAAGGAAGAAAAAGAAGAAGAGGAGTAGGCACCCAATCATTGTCGGAAAACTGTCGGTGTTGTGCTCCAAATTCCAAAATCAAACAGTGGTTCTGTAAAGTTAAACCACACTTAATTGACTTCTCTCTCATTCTCGCTAACCATTTCTCTTCTTCAATCTTCTCCCATTCATCCATCTATATATATATATATACATACACACACACACATATATAGATTTTTAGATAGATATAGTGTGTGTATGTGTGTGTATTGTGTGTGTTGAGAGAGAGAGAGAGAGAGAGAGAGAGGGAGGGAGGGAGGGATAAGATCTGATCTGAAACAAAATGGGTGTGGATCCAAGACAAGTATTGGCCGGAGTGCTGACTGTCACAATGTTTGTAATGCTTGGCAACATGATCAAGCGTGATCACTTCGATTCTGTCCATGTAACTCTCTGAAAACTACTGTCTGATTTGCTTTTTGCTTATTTTGTCAATCTGCGTGTCTACTAAGTAATGTGCAGCTTTCTTTCTTTTATGTTTTCTGGTTCAAGCTTAGAGTGATGGGATTCTGGCACTGAATTACCTCTTCCAGATTGCTTCACTTTAAGCTATTGGCTTGTAAGGAGGAGTTGTTTTTTTGGGTTGAATTAACTTTTGCAACAACAACTTCCCTATGGTTGTAAATCTCAAGACTCAAACTTTATCTGCATTTCTTCTGATTCGATTTGGTTAATGTTTCGACACAAGTGCAATCTTTGAAAAACACGAAATTCCCTATTGTGCATTGGTTTGGGGAGTTCCATTAATTACATCTTGGTCATATGGTTTAACATCCAAAAGAAGCGATTTTAACATTAATTTTGCCTTTCTTGATTCTTTGTGGTTTTCATTTTACCAAAATTAAGCCCGCCGTCCACAACACCAATAAGGCTTCGGAGCATGGTCTTGCTAGTGTAGCAAAAGGGACTGATGGCGCTCGGAAGGAGGATGGTTTCACCTTGAAGCCATGTTGGGAGAAGCCAGTCTTGGGTGAGTAGAATGCTTTTCTTTTCTAGATGTAAGTTCAAAATAATTGTCATACAGACTGTATTAGTTTGGTGCACTTTCCTTTTCTTCTTTTGTTTTTGGGCTACTATATATCCTTATATGTATTTTTGTATCTCTTACTGATCAATCGATGCGTGTCTTGTCGATAACAGAGGAGGCAGATGAATCTCAAGGGTATATCACTTTTTCATTAACTAATGGCCCTGAATACCATGTCTCCCAGGTATATATCTCCATTTATCATCCATCTACCCTTTGGTTTTCTATCATCACTAATAAAGATGGTCAATATTAGTTGACTTTTTTCATTAACTTTATTTGTCAAATTTTGAAACAAAATTTCTTCTTTCCAATTCTGTGTTATTAAACTAGTGTTTGTTTGTATGATATCCAGGAAAGTTGGGTGATTCTTTCTTTTCCCTCTCTAACATTTGATAATTCCATGCGATAATATTTATTCAGATTGCTGATGCTGTGGTTGTGGCAAGATATCTACGTGCAACACTTGTGATCCCAGACATTAGAGGAAGCCAACCTGGAGACAAGAGGTTTAATTAATGCTGCAATCTGCTTTATTTTTTATTTGCCAATATATTTCTCCCAAAATATGTAATGCATTATATGTATTTTCAGGAACTTTGAAGATGTCTATGATGTTGAAAAATTCATAGCTAGCTTAGACGGTGTGGTCAAACTTGTTAAAGCTAAACCTGCTCAAGTATCAGCTCGCAATGTTATAGTAGCGAAGGTCCCTAACCGGGTTACTGAAGAATACATTGTGGAAAATATAGAACCAGTTTTCCGAGCCAAGGGAAACATGAGGCTGGCCACTTACTTCCCAGCAGTTAACATGAGAAGAAATAAAGAAAGGACTAACACGGATTCTATTGCATGTTTGGCCATGTTTGGAACCTTGGAGCCACAAACACAAGTTCGTGAAGTCGTTGACTCAATCATTGGTCGCCTAAGAACTGTCAGTAGGAAGTCCGATGGACAGTTTGTGGCGGTTGACTTGAGGGTTGATATATTGAAGAAAAAGGGTTGTCATAGAAATGGTGATTCTGGGTCCAAGAGCTGTTATAGTCCACAAGAAATCGCTCTGTTTTTGAGGAAGATTGGGTTTGAGAAGGACACCACAGTGTATGTGACCCAAACGAAGTGGGACAGTAGCCTTGACGCTCTAAAGGACTTCTTCCCAAAAACTTATACTAAGGTAAAATTGAAATTCCCATTTTGTGTTCTGAAATGATGGCCTTCTCTTCTGTTTTGATGCTTCTTGAAGGCCAAAAGTAACCTGAATTGAACTGTTGCAGGAGTCTATAGTGCCCATGGAGAAAAAAGATGAATTTCTAAGCTCTGAGAGTTCAGAATTTGAGAAGGTATTAGACTTCTATATATGCTCGGAGAGTGATGTATTTGTTCCAGCCATATCAGGCCTGTTTTACGCCAATGTTGCCGGAAGAAGAATTGGTTCTGGTAGAACTCGGATCCTGGTTCCAGCAAATATTCCTGGTTCTTCTGCTTCCTCTGAAGAATTTGTATCACATTATGTTTCGAAAAAGAACCACTTTGCATATTCATGTTTTTGCTAGTTGAAGGATTGGATTGTTGTATTCATAATAGCAGCAGAGAGTGATGAAAAGGTTTGTTTGGAATTTGGAAATAAAATATAACATATTGAATTTGATTCCAAGAAGAGATAGTCGCTCAAAGATCACACCACATTGTTTGCCAACTGAATAGGGTTTTTGGTAGGATGGGGAAGTTTTCTTTTTTTGTTTTTTTAATATTACAGTGTAATATTATAGTGGGAGGAAGTGTTTGATGTGCTGTAAAACATTCTACTTTTTATGTTCCTCATAATTAATGTTTGTCATACAAACACTTTTAATTTTTTACTGACATTGAAATTTATATATTCTTGAATGTTATAAATTCTTTTTTGGTTCTACATCATTCGTTGGCAAATTATTATGTTAGTATAAAATCAAATTAGGTTCAAGTATTTTTTCTCGGTTCCTACTTCATGTTAAAAAGAAACAATGAAAATAGAAGACTCATAATATTTTTTTCAAATTAAACTGTTTTTTTGTTATTTCGAACTATATGATTTTTTTTTCTATGTGAGATCATCTTTCCAAGAGAGGTGATGAAAAAAAATTATAGAATGAATTGCTAGCTATGCTTAGATCACGGACAAATGGAACAAGTGCTAATTACACGTCATAAATTTTATATGAAGGAGAAAATTAAGCATATAGAAACATACATAGATACATGTGTGTGTATGCGGAAAATTACAATAAAACAAAAAAAAAAAAAATGAAAAGGAAATCCAGATCCATATGTTCTCTCTCTCTCTCTCTCTCTCTCTCTCTCTCTCTCTCAATATCAAAATATAAATAAATATAAAAAACACTTGTTATTAATTTGGCTTATTGGGCTCCTCGATGACTCAGAACAATACATTATTATACATGGCTTTGCCCAAGAAATGAACTATATACTGATAATTACATGAGATAAATGTATCCAAGTAATTCAATACAATTTCATTGAGGTAACATACGAATGCACAATGAATGGTATAAATAAATTAAATAATATCTCAAAGAGTGGATAGAATAGGAGGAGTTTAAGTGGTGTCATGAGGATGCCTAGTTAGAGTTACGAGCAGCAATGCAGCGCTGGTATGGCCTTATGAAGACCTTTGCTAGAGGTGTTTTTGGAACGGGAATCAATTTCCCAGCAGCAGCAAGAGGCCAACTGTATATATGAAAAACAAAAACATAAACAGAAACAAATCATCACCATTATGATCCTGATGATTGCTGCCAACGATGGATGGTAAAAACTGTTCAAGCATCATCACCAAAATTTAAAAAAGTTGTATGCATTTGGTTCATGATCATGTGTACCTACCTGATGATGCCTACAGCGAGGCAAATAATCCATAGTTTGAAATCAAGCTTAACAGTTGAGGTAAACTTCCCAAGGAAATTGATGATGATAATCTAAAGATAAAAAGGATTGGAGCATGCATGCATGTCAATAAACCAACTCAAGCGAATGGAAAAAATTAATTTCTAAATATTTTTGTGCTAATCTCTATCCCCACTCACCTGAAGTATGAATGTACTCGCCACTATTCCAGTGAAGAGGTGGTTTTTGGTCACACCTTTGAACACATTGATTTCTTCTGGTTTTCGAGCATTGAACTCGTTGAAAATCTGAAAATTTTCATAGGTAATAAATTAAATAATACATACAACAGGAAATAATCTATCTCTCACCTTCTTAATTCATTCTACATTTAATTACTTGAAATTAGAGAGAGAGAGAGAGTGTGTGTGTGTGTGTGTGTGTGTCCACTTACTTGACACAGAACAAACGCATTGAACACCACAGTATTCTTAACCATGTTAGCATGTTCTTTCTGGTCATCCTTCAAGTTGAGAATGGTTATGCCACCAAAGTTAAGAACAAGAAGGACTGTCACTTGATATAAAGCCTGCAGTACACGAAATTAATTGCATCTATAAAACAAACAATTGAATGATATACATTTGAATAAGTTAGTTATATCCAGCAAAATATATTCTCCACACACACACACACACACACACACACACACATATTATTAACAGCCAACTACAACTAGGTAACAAAAAATACCTGTAAAATCAAGTTCCTCCACATGATATTCGTTACAAGCGGCTCCCTGAAGGATATATAAACAGTTAGTGAAATAAATGGCTATAATTATATCTCAAATCACATTAATTATTATGCTAAAAAACAAATCTACCCATTGACCTAACATGATGCAAAATATATCTTACTTTCGACCAACTGGACTTCTATGCATGAGATGGTCAGTGGGTGGCTCAGTGGCCAGCGCCAAAGCTCCTAGAGTATCCATGATGAGATTAACCCAAAGAAGCTGTACCCAGAATTAACCAAATTAATTGGTTGAACAGTCATACCTTTGTTTCAAAAACCAACTAATTGAATGCTCTTTAACTATATAAGCAAAGATACAGCTTTCAATTCTATGCATTTCCTTCACAGTCTGTTTATGAAACTTCTAAGGAATAATAAAAGAAATAACGAAATGCATTCACCGAGATAAGTAATAACAGGTAGTTTGCCTAGTATTATTACACATTTTCTTGTCCATCAACTTACAATTCAAATAACAATATGTCCGTCCAGAGAGGAGGGGATGGAGACAGAGAAACTGTACCTGCACTGAGTTTAGAGGAACATCACCAGAAGAAATTGCAGCAACAACATTTATTACAAGAGCTGCAACATTAACAGTGAGCTGAAACTGGATAAATTTCTGAATATTTGCGAATACAGAGCGTCCCCATCGGACGACCTACAAAAAGTCAATGGAAACAAGATAAACGATGAACAAAGGAGTAAAAGGATAATTTTCAAAGAGTTTACTTAACATGAGTTATTTGAATTTGACAGCCCAATAATCAGAAGAGAGCTCCTTTTCCATGCATGAACTTCACAGTGAATTAATTATCTGAAACCCTTGAAAAGAGTATGCATTTCGACAAGGTTGATATAGTAGGTCAAAGCAGCTTTTCTTAAATTAGATTTTATAGTGGATCATGAAATTAATTAGCTCTTAAAGAAATCTTTTGACACTACTCCTCGAACCTTCACAACTGAAGCAAAATTGTCGTCCAATATAATAATGTCTGAGCTTTCTTTTGCAACTTCAGTTCCTTGTATGCCCATGGAAAGACCTATATCAGCCTAAAAATAAAGAAAAGAAACAGTTCAATCAACACAAATACTAGATAATAGCATGAGGTGAAGTATTAGATAATCTTTTGCCACTTGAGTCCCCCATATATTTTTTAGGAGAAAATGATAGCACCAAATCCAGTAGCATTTTGGCCAAAACCTTGCAGAGTAATCTGCAAAAAATAGGTAAAAATAACCAGTGCATCATTGGACAAACAGCTTACACCTTTGGGGAGTGAACCAAGGGCCTTTTACCTTTATCCTTAGTAGCTGAACTGGTAAAACTCTTTCTCTTAAAGATGCAGGAATCTTATATTTGACAGGAATAATGCTTTTTTCCCTTTCTATCGTAGTCTTCAACACTATTCAAGTGCTCAAACATCAAGCAGCACGTGACACTAGGTAAGCTCTTTAGACATGTTCAATATAGAGGCATTTATCCACAAAAGTATCAGTTAATGTAAGAAGCATGCAAATAACATTTAAAACTAAAGGTCGTTCATATTTATCATTTAGATCTCTTGGAAACAAAGTAATAGGTACTAAAATATCTAACGTATCAGATACATGCATTCTCAACCTTGCTAAATTTAGCCAGCAACAACTCGACATTTATAATTTAGTTATTAAAATTATCAATCACATATATATAGGTAAATTAGTTGCGGTAATGAACCTAATGAAGAGTACATGGATTTAACAAATGCAGCAAGACACATAGCTTCACAGGCACATGGAGATATTTAGCTTTGATTAAAGATAAGACAAACATGATCAGAGAATATAAAACCTCATGCAATGCGGGAGCATCATTGGTTCCATCTCCAGTTACAGCAACTACTTCCCCTTGTTTGCGCAGTGTTTGCACAAGCAAAAGCTTGTCAGTTGGAGAAGACCTTCCCATAACCTAGGCATGGTCAAAATAGTGTTCATAATATGTTATTTGATAAACAATAGCTAGCAATGAAAGCAGAAAAGGTCTCTTCTTATTAAGACATACCACAATCTTTTTTGCAACTTGTTCTCTCTCTTTGTCAGACAACTCACGGAATTTCTTCCCTTCTATAACATTGGGTTCACTTGTGTCTGCATCTGAGGAAAGTATACCGCACTCCAGAGCAATTGCTTTGGCTGTCTGAAGATTGTCTCCAGTTACCATGCGTACCTAATTGTTGACAAAGACAGGCTAGCAGTCATCATGTGACTTTCCCACAACTGGGAATATTCCAGAAGTATATCATAGCTGCGGTTCTAATTGATGGTCACAAAATTTAGTGAAGGTTTCTAGGACCATTTTATATCCTGAAACTACATGAAAGGCCGGTATCACTGTTGTAAGAAAAACTGACTTTCGTTTTTAATATTGTGAAATGAGCATGATAGGAAAATTTTCAGAAAAAAGTTTATAACTAATGTGACCAGTTCAAAACATACAAAATTACTCTTAAGAAGCTTCCCTCTTACACTCCCTTCTCCCAGCAGGCATGATCTATTGCGTTTAGTTCAGAGGATGACATTGAATGTTATTTATTGTATCACGGATCACGGCAACTGATTGCAGTGTGCGTGTAAGGCCATTAGTTTGGAGCTTTAGTAAACAAGATAGATACCTTAACACCAGCCTCCTTGCATAGTTCCACTGCACCTTTGACACCTGGGCGACAAGGATCCTGTGTATTGGTATGTGTCAAATGTACAAGATGCCATTAAGCAGGAAAATATATTTGCACAGAAGTAACACCAATATTATTGCTAGTTGATGTCAGAAAAAAGTGCACATATAACCTCAACTGCTACTGATCCTAACGGCATTCCACAAAGATTCAGCTTTTCGCTGTGTGTTCAAAGGAAACAGAAAACGAGAATCCAAACAGTAGCTCTTAGAAGTTACTACCTTTATACCAACAATAGCTAGCAAAACAAGATCATCTTCTGGTATTATCCACTGTGCCAACTCTTCTTCATCGGTTGGAACCTTTTCTGTCTCATATGTTCTGTAAGCAATGGCAACACACCTCAAGCTTCTAGCAGCCATATTATCAATAGCATCTTTAAAGAAATCCTGGAATAGAAAGTTCATTGAGTCCAACCTTACTATATACTTTTATTTGGACATGTTGACAAATGTCATGACACAGTTCCATGTCAAACCAAAAGACCACCTAACAAAGTACTCATATAATTTGGCATCCATACGTTCATTTCTATTTATTATTCGGCAGCATACATATTGTTTCTGTGTCGTGTCAGTTTTATCGTTATAAGCTTAAGAAGAGATGTGGGTCACCATGAACTAAAAATTCATAAAAGACCAACCTTATCCTGATAATCCAATGACTGGAAAGAACCATTTTCATCAATGTATTGTGAACATAAGGCTAAAATTATTTCAGCTGCTCCCTTCCAATGAATATGAACTTGAGAGCTAGCCTGCCAAGTGAACAAGAAAAATCTACTGAAAACTTTTCTCTACAATCATAAAGAATAGTCAGCAGCGATCAATGATTAAAATGAATGTTTCGAATATCTCGTTTGCTTTGAATTAGTCCTGCATTTGAGTAGCTCTAAGACTATGCTCCCTTCTGACAGTGCATTTTGATAAGCTAAATGAAAGAGTGGTCAGTAAATGCTACCCAGTATACTGTTTGACAGCTCAATGTCTGCGTCTTGGGCAGTCCAGCCTTCTTTTGGGAAAACATGAATAAATTTTTGTTGTTTCAATTCTACCACCTCTCCAAAGATTTCATGTTGTGACGTCTCATATTCATACATGATAAACAATTAAGTCAAATAAATAGCTATTCATAATTTCTCCAGTAAAATATGGGAATAGGTCCACAAAACAAATTCGGTAGAGATGAATTGGCATTACAACTGAAAATCCAAACAAACACCACCAGAAAATCTAAATAAAAAAATGGCAGAAGAAAAACCCAGACACACTGTGAAGTTTATGTATGTTTGGGGTGTGAGAGGAGTAGCTGAACCAAACAACAAATAAACTACTTCAACCATAAGTGTATTCACACAAAGTGTCATAAAAAACAATATTATAGTGAAAAAGGTTCTCATCCCAAGGTTAAGAAAACACTTAAAATATGGCTCTGCCTAAACTGTCTCTCAAATCATTGTTTTGATACTCATATTTGCAAAACTACTGCCATGCAGAAAGCTATGCATCTAGATGGATGCATTTCTGGTTACCAATTACAATCTATCTCAATTTTTACAAACATAATTTAGTAGATATATTTGTTTTTTTATCAGTGGATAACTTTATCCCATAAGCAATAATAGGGAGTGTGGTAATTTGGATCCATATAAAAGCTTCACATCACAGTTAAAAGAATTGATAAGCTTGATTTCTCTCAAAATTATAGGCAAACTGTTGTAACAATAAAGGTGAGATGTGCTAAAGCAATTTCTAGAGCACTGTGAACAACAAATGGGTAAATAAGAACAGTGAAGAATGCTTTGTAAAATGACATTTACGTGGTAAAAATTCATAAGGCCATCTCTTTTTGTGTCTTTGAAAAGAATGTAGGGAGGGGGAGAAAAAAGATCAAATTACAACAATTTGGTTCATAAAATGCTTTGAAGGTTATATGTTAGAAATCTTAAGTTTCCTCTCTGAACCATTTGAAGTTAAATTTAGAAATAAGTTTCTTCTCTCAGCACGTGACTTTCTCTTAAAAATAATCAGGGAAGCACAGCTGAAGGGTAAAGCATCCAACATTGAACTGATTTATGAACTAGTACATTCTACAGCAAGTTAGTTAGGCCTAAAGTTCTATCCAAGTTTTCAGAGTTCATATCACTGCTAGGAACATAAACCATAAAATTTAGGAATTAGCATTCACAAGCAATATGAATAAATTACCCGCCCTCGTAATGCAACACCCCCTCGCTTCTTGGTAGAATTAAAAGGAGAGACGTGGAGAATTATAGATTCTGATTTCACAACGTCAAACTTCATGCCCAACTGCAAAGATTTGATTCATAGAGATGATCAATACTGGTATTTATTTTAAGTGAAATAATAGATGCTTAAACATAGCACGAGAATACCTTGACACCCCAATGAAGAATAGCTTTTTCAGTTGGAGATCCAGAAACTGCCAACCCACCATCCTAAAAACAAACAAAACACTCATTGAATGTTCGATATAAAAACATGTAAAATTTGGGTCCTAGTCCGGAAGGGGATCAGACAGCTATCAGAAGCTCTAACAAGATAATAATCCTAAAATAGATCACATTTTTTTCTTGCTGAAAGTATAGCTTGCTACTAAAATGAAGAGATGGTAGAAATTTTTAGCAAAAGCAAAAGCCCATATGCATCAATTATCTATTACACACGTGGGAAAGATTACAATGTGTTTATATCAGTCTTAACTACAGTACTGTGCATTAAAAGACCCTTCAAAATCCATTGCCATGTGTTCACCTTAGCACCTTTCAGCCAGAAGTTTGCCTATGCACTCATACTCAGAGGAAAGAAAAAGTACCTTAGATATAAAGACACTACCAGCAGTATTTTGTGCTATCCCCTCATCCATTAGAGAAGAAACTACTGCATGCAACTGTGAACCATCTTCAGGAGGATCAATTGTCTTTTTCCCTACATAAGCCTCAACTACTGTCATCTGTGTCAAAATGTAGTTCACCAAGATTATTTACCCAAAACAAGGAAAATATAACCAAAATAGAACACCAGTTTATTTCATTTTTAACAAACTTTAGAGCCAAAAGTAAAATAACCTGATTCAAGGTCAAAGTTCCAGTCTTATCACTGCAAATGGTTGTGGCAGATCCCATAGTTTCACAAGCCGAAAGCCTACGAACCTGGAGACCAGTTTCTGTTAAAAATTTCTTGGAAACTAGCACGGAATGCAGAAACTAAATGAGTAAAAGAAAAGACTCTGACAAAAACAGATGAAGACGTACCAAAGCCTTGTCTGCCATCATCTTTTTCATGGAATATGCTAGACTGATGCGAATTCAAGACACATCAAAGTCAAAGAGCACTAGAGTCGACAAGGGAAAAAAAGGCAACAGATGATTGATAATGAGTACATTTTATGATACTTACGTCAAGGTTACAGCCAAAGGAAGCCCTTCTGGGACCGCAACAACCACAATCGTGACCTAGTAGGACTTCAGTCAGTTAAAAGAAAACACTCTAAACGAACTTATTTATTTCACAATGCCAAAACTTACAGCAGTAGTTATAATATGTATAACCCCATCAACTGTGTGGCCCACACCGGTCTTCCCATGGACAAACTGAATTGATCCATCAGGATTTTTTGAATTCCCAGTGAAAAATCTGAGGAAATTAATTAAATATAGCTTTGCAATTGATTTTTAGTAAGTGAACCATAATGAGAGACAATAAGTACTTCCCGAGTTACCTAGCCAAGAGAATAACGAGCACGGAGAGAGCCACTGATAGCCCAACTATACCTATAAAAGTTGCAACACCATTCAGGCGCACCTGTAATTATCATATCACGATCCATATTAAATTTTGGTATAATTTCATGCAACAAACCATGATCAGAAGAACCAATTTCCAATAAGTACCTGCAGTGGAGTTTCTTCACCTGTATCTTCTGATATACTAGCCATCAGCAATCCCCATTCAGTATTAATTCCCACACCAGTTACCTGAAATAGAGTCACATGTTAAACTGACCATCATTTTTTAGTGCATTGCAGTAGGAATTACTAACATAGAGATATATGAAACACCAGTAATTGGGAACAGATCCAAACTACTCTCAGTATTATTCTGGTGAACACAGCCAAGAGAATTTTCAACAACCAGACAGTAAACAATGTGTATGTAAAATAATGTGTGCACATGATGGACAAAGTCAATCATACTATTTCATTAAGAAAGAAAAATGAAAGTTGTTTGCATTCAACAATAGCTTAAAGATTTACCCTCTAATACAATCTGATGACAAGTTCTACATGAGGTACCATTGCATTCAATTAAAACAATATCTTCTGCAATAGTTAAACTAAAGCAAGCTCATATATCGATGTAAATCCGAAAGAGTATAAAAATTAAGGTATTAGTTTGCTCAATTACTAGAGGCCAAAATCTTATATTTTACCAGCATGGTTCCAGCACCATCTGCTACTTTGCAACCTGACATTAAAAATGGTGCTTTGTGGTCTTTTTGCACCTACATGAAGACATTATACAGGAGCAATATAAGATCAATAATCTAACATATTCTTCGCAAAAAGGTCTAACCAGCTTACAATCTTGCTTTCCCCAGTCATACTGGATTCATCAATGGCAAGAGAATGACCACTTATCAAGATTCCATCTGCAGGAACCTGGGAAAAATAAATCAAGAGACAGTTCAAAATAGAATAATATTGTCTGAGAAACCCAACCCAAATCAAGCCATTCATCACCTGATCACCTATCTTGAGAGGTATGACATCCCCAACCACAATCTCATATATGGAAATCTTATCCCTTCTACCACCTCTGATAACCTATTGATATGTTTGTCCATAGTAATCAGAGTCACCCCACCTTAAAGGGAATGAATAAAAACTTGTACAAATTCAAGGCTGAAATTACCTCTACTTGGATATTTCGCTTTTCCTTGTTTAAATTTTGAAACTGGAGTGATTGCCGGTAATCACTAGTTGCTAAGAATGAGATAAAAAACACAGAGAGAAGCTGTAAAAAATTAACTATTTATAGCATAAAAGAAGTGAATTCACATAATAGTTCAGTAATGATAACACAGAATGCTGTATTCAAAGAGAGAAAATTAGCAAGAATTCTCTGCACCAAAGGTATGACACATAAGGCTGGAACTTACAATGTTCCAGAAAAAAAGGCAGTAATGCTCTTAAGTTATAAGTATAAGAAATGTACACAACAATGACTGAAATTCGAACTTGCACAACTCTCATTGCTATTATAGACCAAACTGGTACAAAAGGAGGAATTTTGGAAAAAAGAAAATAGCAATTGACTAAAAAGTGAAATGATGCCATTTCTCTTCTTAAGTTAAGAAGAGCAAGACATGACGAAAAAAATCTTCCTGCTTATCAGCCAGAGCATAACTCACACCGAAAGGAAAAACTCAAGCATCCATTTATCCACTAGAGAAAAGTAATTTGCTCAATCCTCCATCTGATTGGAAGTAATAGAACATTCAATGTGGAGATTATTCAAAGAAAAAAAATGGGGAAAAGACTAAGACCCCTAGAGCACACAGCAAGCTAAGTTTCTCACCTGTAACAAAAATAACAAGAAGAACGGCAAAGGTAATGCTTCCTCCATCATACCATCCTTTTTCCAGGCCCTTGAAAAAGCAGCGTTACAGCTAAGTTAAAATTTACGCAAACAACAACTAGTGAAGCTGCGTATCCTAGAATAGTAAAGGAGCAATTGCAATAATTTCAAAGAAGTGCTCTTCAACTTTTAATTGAATTTTAGCTGTTTTGGAGTGTTCAGAAATGGTGTTTTTCCTTTTAACTTTAAAGTTTGGCAGAAAAAAGTTAAAAGTTAAAAACAACCTTCACCAGTTTTTGGTACTTTTCATTAGTATTTTCAAACATTCTCGATATATATTACAACTTTTCTACAAATTTTACTACTCCTAAAATCAGAATTCGTGCAAATACCTCATACATTGGGAAGTCATACTCAAAATTTGTCAAAACCATAGCTTGTGGTGGAGAGATAAAACAAAATGTTGTTGTACAAAAACATATAAATTAATGGATGAAAGTGAAATGCACTTTTCTAACAGCTTTCATATTCCAACTCTAGTTCTATATTGAAAAATTTTAACTTAAAACCAATTTGGATTAACCAGTGAGGCTGCCCAGGATCATATATTGATTAGCGAAGTCCTAATTCATTAGTGCAAGTTAAATTCTAATTATTGTAAGACCTTTAGAATTTCAATAAGAAATTTATAGAAAGAAATGTGAGATAAGCATGCATATTATTTCAATAAAAAAGTTCATTTGTAAAGGAGAACTTGGTACTATTGTATCCCAAGATTACTTCAGTTTTTATTCCAAGTGCCAATGATGCCACAGCTGCTACTATTAAGATAATAAGGGTTAGATCTTGCCAAGCTTCCCAAAGGAATCTCTGCACAAATCAAGCATCAAAGCAGTTAGAAGATATTTATCAATAGGAAGCAAAAATGTAACAAGAAGCCCATGAAAACACATGATTGTACAAAAGTAGCACCGTAAACAAAATATTACCAAGTAACTTCGCCCTTTTTTAATGGGATATGTGTTAGAGCCAAACACATTCCTTCTTTCCGATAACTCATTAACATCGCTGACAATCCCAGTTTCTAAATTTGTTCTTAAGATGTTTGATAATCCTTTCACCTGAAAAATTGTGATCAAGATTAGCTTATTTCCACACCCACATAAACCCACAAATATATTTTTATATGGCAATTGACAAAACGATATAAAGAGATAATCAATTAGAAACGACTTACTCCTCCAAATTCTTGCAGTGCAGAATGGTTCTGGTCCCTGGTCAATGAAGCAAGTTGTTCTGGTGCTAGTGCATAACCTCCATTAAGAGATGGCGGAGTTACTGCACTGCCCAAGACTGGATGAACCAAAAGTAAATAAGGTTTCTTATAGAAAACCAAATAAGGAAAACCAAAATAATAGAAACTTATAAAGAAGCAGCATATTGCATGTGTCAAAATCAAGATATATCATTAATTACCCAATAAAATAACTCATCATTTCTCAAAGCTTTTAATGAGTAGATTAGGATCGAGTCAATTTGATATGGTATAAGTTGATAATTTTCGTTCCACAATGGACTCTAAAAGTTGAACATATAAATCAGCAATTGTGTGACTGTGGGGAAAGGAGAAATATCATATCCAATACATATATCAATGAGGAACCACAAAGTTTTCAACGAAGAAGCTGGGGACTACATAATACTATTGGCACTTATAATCCTGCCCATCAGCCTATTATCACTATCACTAGAAGAGAGCACTCATGGCATTCACTCCAAAGTGAAGAAGCATGTTGATAGAAAAAAGTAAAATGTGTCTATATCGATCCTTGCCATACCATTTCAATATTGGACTTGCTAAATAGGGATAAGCATAATTGTTCAGTATGAAAATGTGTTGGATAAATCAATCATCTTAGATGCAAATTATATATCATGGAATAAGCAGTACAATAGCAAACGATACCCTCACAACAGATAGTCATGGAAAAGTTCGCGACTTTTTTTCTTCTTTATTATCAAAACATATGACAATATTAATTTCCTTCAAAAATCTTCTTACTACGGTCTCCTTAATAATTAGTTGTAGAGTTCTTCTGTTACTTATTCAGCAAGTTGGATTCATAAGAAAAATCACCTAAAATTATTATAGAAACACAAATCTTGAAACACTATGCAAAATGTAGATTAGGCGAGCAATACCAATTGCTCGCTGTCCAGCCAATTTGAAGAGCAACGCAGCCTACAACAGAAAATAACCAAAATGTTAATAACTGAAAGAAGAATTCATAGAAATCAGGATTTAGGTGTTCTCATATTACCCTTATGACTTGAGCATGTGCTCTAATCGTCCTTCTTCTTTGTTCTTTCTCTTCTGCCTTTCTTAAATCTAATGTGTAGCGAAATCGGCGGGAAGCATTGAGCACAAGTGCAGCTTCCTATGAAGGATCAAAATTTGCACAAATCAGAATGAGGTGTTCTATATGTTGGCTAATCAATCAACAAAAGTATCTTCATAACAAACTCATTAGACGCTATATACATGTATGTACATGTAAATAACAAAATGGTTATCTCATCTCAAGTTATAGAACAAAGCTCATACACATTTTCCACTATGGAAAGTCTTCAAGGCTGGTAGTTTAGAACCGCAAAGAAAAATGGTCCTGTCATTTCCATGTACATAATATAAATACACAAGATTAAGCCATAGCCATAAGCATAATTGAAGAAAAAAGCACCAAAGCTTGAGCTCTCCGTATGTTGCTCTTGGCAATTGGCATGCCAAGGCACAAAGCAGAAAAAGATTCAGCAGGGACATTGTTGCTCTCATACAATATAAGAGCATGCATGTAAAACTCTTACCATTTGAATGGAAGTCTGATACAATGGGAGAGCACGAAATAAAGTTCAACTTTCCTCCAAAAATGAAGAAATAAAACAAACTATACACACTATATATGTCCCAACACATAATTAACTTTTACGTGAAACAAATACCATGGGCACGAGGAACTCTGAACGCATGCAGCAGTTTATCATCACATCACATCACATCACATCACAGGTCGGGGGCTAATATATATACACATGCATATGTATAACATCTTACCCTCCAACGCTTGAGGGACTCATGAGAAGCATTCTTGGTGTTGGCAATGTCGAAAGGATCGGAGAAGTCAGGGTCGTCGTACCAGCCACTGGCATCAGCGGCGGCGGACTCAAGGTCATGGTGCAATAGTGCGGCGTCGTTGCCGGTGGTCATGTCGGCAGCGGCCGCGGAAAAAAGATGGCAGCTAGCGCCGTGAACGCAATAGGAACAGTATTGTATTTATCGCATAAGTAAAAAAGAAAAGCAACAGAAAAAAGTGGGGGAGGGGGGGGAAATTATGGGAATCAAAAGAGGGTGGGAGTGGCATGCAAGAAAATGTTGGAGGATAGTGATCGATAGTGCATTGTTTGTGGAGAAAATGCTAAGTTTGTCCGTTAATTGCAGTGGTTCCAAAGAAGGAAATCCGATTTATTCGGCATGCCGCGAAGAACCTCTTTTTCCATTTCATTTACTGCTAATTTAATTGGCCCACTGGTAGTGGCAGTGGCTGTGGTTCAAATTTTCTATTTCATTCTCTATTTTATTTTATATTTTATTACATAATATATATTAAATATTTTTTTATAAAAATAATTAATTGATAATCGAATATACTTGATATAAATAAATATAATAAATTAAAATAGTAGATGAAATAAAGAATTCAAAGTAATAATAGTAGAACTGAAGTCTTTGGTTCCGACGAGTTCAACATCATTTTGAATTTTCATTTCATTTATTATTTTAATTTGATGTATATATATATATATTAAATAAATATATATTTATTATCAATAAATTATTTTCATAGAAAATTTAAAATAAAAAATGAAATAAAAAATATAATATAAAATCTGAACTGGTCCGGTGCAATACTGGTATACACATGAAATATGAATTTGATACGAAAATAAATGGATGGTGATCAAAGTTCAGACTATGTTTGCTCCTCAAATTAAATGGGCTTTAATGATTCTGAAAATCTAGATCAAATTGAATTGATCTTTTAATGAGACGGATATATAGACATGGAAGACTTATTTAAAAGTATCAAAACTATTTTTTTTTTGATCAGTTCCCACTTGATTCTTGTTAAATTAAACTCTTTAATTTTGTAAGAATTTTAGAGTTTACTCCATACTCACTTGATTTGACAAAAATGCTCTTAAGTGTAATATTTTTCATTCATTTTTTTCACTTCTTTATCATAAACAAAAAGCAACAATAAACTCTACCAATATCAGTATCATTTCCAGAAATAGAAAGAAAAAAAAACACAAGCAGCTCCACGGTGGAAACGAAAAACAACAATCAACCCGGCATCTGCATTGTCTTCTTCTCTTTTCATTTCATCATTTTCTGATTTAATTTTTATTTTTGGGTTTCTTCTTCTTCTCATTTACTTATGAGTTTTTTGTATTTTTCCGGCAATGTCAACCAGTAGTGAAGCTGGAGTGTTCAATCAATTGTTGGGGAGTTGCCACTACAAAAACCAGCTCCATATAATATCCATTAAGGACACTATGTCTTTAATGGACATGTACATTAATCTTGCAAGAAAATGGAGTGAAATCAATGCTGAGATATTTAGCTTGCGGTACGTAGCTCCATATCAAAGATTGAACGTGACATTGATTGATGATGAAGATGTTCTGAATATGATCTTACTGCATTTGACATTAAAGATGAACATTATTGACATCCTGGTAAACCGAAAGGATGAATCAAGTAGCAGTGCTAAGAAGAGCTGTGATATTTTAAGGTAATACTTCCACAAAATCTAAATTATACTGCAGTTTATAAAGTTTGGTACATCAAGAGTTCTGAAATTGTACACTGTTTAATTGAAAATCTTTTTCTACTTTAGAGAGTTCTATATTATACTTTATTGCAAATAAAATTGTACTTCATTTGACTAAAAATGTACACCATTATTTAAATTTTATACTTCAAGTATTCAATTAAACTGTTATAAAAAATTGTACCGCCATTTTTGAGGTTTTATACTTTAGAAATTTGGAAATTATACTTCATTTTATCTAAAATTGTATTTTGTGTTCTTCTAAAATTATACTTCTTCATTTTATACTTCATTTTATCTAAACTTGTACTCTATTAATTGATTTTCTATACTTCAAGTATTCTATTTAATGATTATCCCAAACTGTACTGCAGTTGCTAGGATTTTATACTTAAACTACTCCACTTTATACAAATTTATAGTTTAATTATCTAAAATTATACTTTATTTCACATAAAATTATACTCTGTAATTTAAGTTTTATACTTAAAGTGTTCTACTAATGGATTATCAAAAATTGTATTGCAGTTGTTAGGATTTTGTATTTCAAATATTCAAAAATTATACTTCTTTTTGTTGAAATTATACTTTATTTTATAATTCATTTATCTAAACCTGTACTCTATTCATTGATTTTCTACACTTCAAGTGTTCTATTTATTAATTATCAAAAATTATACTTCTTTTGCGGGAATTTTATACTTCACATATTCTGAAATTATACTTTCTTGTCTGTAAAATTGTACTTCAATTTATGAAATTATACTTGCTTCATTTTAAAAAGCGTGTAATCTGTTTATTAAAGTGCTATACTTTAGGAGTTTCAAAATTGTACTTCATTATATCTAAACAAGTAATTCAATTAGCTGAATTTATTATATTTCACTTTATCTAAAATTGTGCCCTTTTTTTTTTTCCTGAAATTATACTTTATTTTACCTAAACCTGTACTTTATTCATTGAAGTTCTATATTTCAAGTGTTCTATTTATTGATTATCCAAATTTTATTTAAAATTTTAATTTTTTCCTGAAATTATATTTCATTGTATACTTTATTTTACCTAAAACTGTACTTTATTTATTGAAGTTCTATACTTTAAGTGTTCTATTTATTAATTATCCAAACTTTACTTAAAATTTTAATTTTTTTCTAAAATTATACTTCATTTTATACTTTATTTTACCTAAAACTGTACTCTATTCATTAAAGTTCTATACTTCATATGTTCTATTTATTGATTATCCAAATTGTAATGCAGTTGTCAGGATTTTATACTTTTAAACTATTCAAAATTGTATTTCATCTTATACAAAGTTATACTCCAGTTATCTAAAATTGTACTTTATTTCATATAAAATTATACTATATTATTTAAATTTTATATTTCAAGTGTTCTACTAATGGATTATCAAAAATTGTACTACAATTGCTAGGGTTTTATACTTCAACTTATTAAAATTGTACTTATTTTTTTATGAAATTATACTTCATTTGTCAACCTTGAGGGATGCAGTCGAGGAGAAAATTGGTTCGACCAATGTATCGCAGAATGAATTGGCTTTAACTAGTAACTCAATTGATGCATGGAGGAATTGCATATATGGGGAGGGTCAGACATTCAAAGATGCTTAGGAGTTTAGAATTATGTTTAAAAATTATGCGGTGTCTACTTTGCAGTTATTTAAGTACAAGAAAAATGATAGCAAAAAAATCATAGCCATTTGTAGTGATGAAAATTACAAATGGAGAATCTACACATCAAGGCATAAGGCTGATAAATTATTTGGTATTCGAAAATGCAATCTAGAGCACACATGTGGTGAGGCTAATCTTCAAACAAAGGGATATCCTAAAGCCGATTCTGCTTGGGTTGCTAACATTGTAAAGGATAAATTGAGATCAAAGCCATGTTATCGGCCCTCCACCATATTGAAAGATGTCCACAGAGAATACGGTGTGGAACTTAGGTACCATAAAGCATGGATGGGTAAAGAATTAGCTATGCAAGACATCTATGGTGTTGAGAAGGGATTTTATGATAAGTTGAGGTGGTATTGTGATGTTGTGAAGAGGACAAATCCTGAAAGTATTGTAGACTGTGAGATTGACCCAATTAGTCAAAAATTTCGTCAGCTATTTATATGTTTCAGTGCCTGCCTTATTGGTTTTCTCAGGGGATGCAGGCCGTTGATATTTTTAGATGGCACCCATATTAAAAATAAATACAAAGGATGCTTACTCAATGCTATCAGTAAAGATGCTAATGATGGCTTATTCGCGCTAGTGTATGCAGTTGTTGACTTTGAAAATGATATTAATTGGGAGTGGTTCTACTTCAAGCTAAGCAGTGTCTTAGATTCTCAATATCTGCTTGGCTTATCAAGGTTCACTTTCTTCTTTGATTGACATCCAGGTCTTCTTAAGGCCATCCCCATGATATTTCCTAGTAGCTACTATGCATATTGCTTGAGACACTTAGTAGATAACTTTAAGAAACAAGTAAGTGTCCTTTATCTTTGTTTGTGAAATAATTATGTGAAATAAACTCTAATTCGTAACATTTAGCACATTACTATTCTATTATTTTAAATTTAGGTATTAAGGAAGTATCCTCTACATAACAAGAAACATTGGTGCTCTGTTTTTATGAAAGCCACATATGCACCTACAAGGTAGGAGTATACATGACATATAAACAACATCTTGGAGTCATTGCCACTTGCCAGAGACTTTATTATGCAATTTGACCCACCATGTTGGGCAAATTCCTTATTCAGTGAAGATTGATGGGGGGTAATAAATAATAATCAAGCAGAATGTTGGAATAATTGGGTTAAACTAGCCTGATTTATACCAATTGCAGCCATGGTTGATCACATACGCATGCAAATAATGGGTATGATGCATGATCGATGAGAAGAATCTCATAAGATGGTTGGTCAAATATGTCCTAAGCAAGAAAGAAGTTGGCAATCAATCATATGTGTTTTCATAACTTAAAAGTTGTCACGTCTAGTGGTTGGAGCTTTGAGATGATTGAGCAAGATAAATTGTATGCTGTAGATTTACATGGCAGGGTTTGTCCGTACAGATCATGACAGATTGATAAAATACCATATAAACATACTTGTACTAGTATCGAGTCAAGGTCACTTTTATCGTATGACTTCACCAATTAATACTATCGAGTTGAGATGTATCAACAAGCATACCAAGTAGTGATAAACCTTATTCCTACGTTTGATATGAATTTGTTCCAGCTAGATGATGATGGACTCATTAATGCACCTGATTGCTGATCTCAACCTGGGCATAGAAGGACACAGAGAATTCCATTACAAATTGAGAAATGTGTAATTAAGTGTAAAAGGTATCATAGAATAGGGCATAATCGTTGAACATGCAAAGAATCAGTAAATTATTTAAATTTTGTACTTTAACAAATTTCATGTTATACTTCCTTAGTTCCAAATTTGTACTTTATTTCCTTCGAATTGTACTCAAATTCACTGGGCATTTTCAATTGAACTGAATTGTACTTCAACGAAATAAATTTTATACTTTATTATTTCAAGGTTTGTACTTCATTTTCTTGGAATGGTTCTCAAATTCCTTGCCTCGTTTCAATCAAATCGAAGTAAACTTCAAAGAAATAAATTTTATACTTTATTTTTTCTTGGTTTGTACTTCATTTCCATCAAATTGTTCTCAAATTGTCATTGGAATCGAGGTGTACTTTAGCAAAACATATTTTATACTTTGTTAGTTCAGGGTTTGTACTTCATTTCCTTCGAATTGTACTTAAATTTTCTGTGTTGTTTCAATTGAATTGAAGTGAACTTTAGAGAAACACATTTTGTACTTTGTTTTTTCTTAGTTTGTACTTTATTTTTTTCAAATGGAACTCAAATTCCTTGCTTCGCTTCAATTGAATTGAAGTGAACTTCAAAGAAATAAATTTTATACTTTATTTTTTCTTGCTTTGTACTTCATTTCCATCAAATCATTCTCAAATTGTCACTGGAATCGAGGTGTACTTCAGCGAAACATGTTTTATACTTTGTTAGTTCAGGATTTGTACTTTATTTCCTTTGAATGTTTCTCAAATTGTCATTGGAATTAAGGTGTGCTTCAGCGATACATATTTTATACCTCGTTAGTTCAGGGTTTGTACTTCATTTCCTGTGAATTGTACTCAAATTTTTTGTCTCTTTTCAATTGAATCGAAGTGAACTTCAGAGAAACACATTTTGTACTTTATTTTTTTTAGTTTGTAATTCATTTTCTTTGAATGAAACTCAAATTTCTTGCCTCGATTCAATTGAATCGAA
>JACGDI010001517.1:637902-672578 GCA_014898725.1 Jacaranda copaia | reverse complement strand
AATGAACTTCAAAGAAATAAATTTTACATTTTATTAGTTTAGGGTTTGTACTTTATTTTCTTTGAATGATTCTCAAATTTCTTCCCTCGTTTTAATTAAATCGAAGTGAACTTCAAAAAAACAAATTTTATACTTCGTTTTTTCTTGGTTTGTACTTCATTTTCATCAAATCGTTCTCAAATTATCATTGGAATCTAGGTGTACTTCAGCAAAACATGTTTTATACTTTATTTCCTTTGAATAGTTCTCAAATTGTCATTAGAATCGAGGTGTACTTCCGTGATACACATTTTATACCTCATTAGTTCAGGGTTTGTACTTCATTTTCTTCAAATTATACTCAAATTCCATGCCTCATTTCAATTGAATTAAAGTGAACTTCAAAAAAATAAATTTTATACTTTGTTTTTTCTTGGTTTGTACTTCATTTCCTTTGAATGGTACGCAAATTCCCTGCTTCAATTCAATTGAATCGAAGTGAACTTTAAAGAAATAAATTTTATATTTCGTTATTTCAGGGTTGTACTTCATTTTCTTTGAATGGTTCTCAAATTCCTTGCCTTGTTTCAATTGAATCGAAGTAAACTTCAAAGAAATAAATTTTAAACTTTATTTTTTCTTGGTTTGTGCTTTATTTCCATCAAATCATTCTCAAATTTTCACTAGAATTGAGGTGTACTTCAGCAAAACATATTTTATACTTTGCTAGTTCAAGGTTTGTACTTCATTTCATTCAAAGATAACCCAGTAGACCCAACAGGCCCAACATCAAATGAGACAGACCGCTATCGACCTCACTTGGTAGGGTCTGTGGTCGACCTGTATCAACCTCAGGACCACTCTAGAAGTTTGAATATTTGAGTCTAGTCGACATTTATTGACCTTAAGACCCACTCTGACGTTGACTCCGATCTTTGCTGTGTTTATTAGTCTGATAGCTTGCATGCCCTCGCATTAATGACACGTGATGGTCGGTACAACTACTGCCACCAACTCTGACAATCTTGCCAACAGCTTTGGTAGAGACGGGCCTCCACTGGAATGTTTATCCAGAAAAATAGGAGATTTAGCCATCTGGCACAGTACCGGAATCTGGACATGGAATGACCCTCAACCCCCTGGCAAAGACAAAGGCCAGTATACTTGATAAGGGTACTTGAGTCAAATCACTCCTAAAGAAAGCTATAAATACTCCAAGCCCAACCACGCTCAAGGTAATGTCCCATACACTACAAGCTTTACATTCTTCTATTACCTCACTATTGGACCTCAACAAAAATTTTTGATATCCCCCGCTTCTTCTTACGGGTGAGAGTGGAAAAAATATTATTTTTATATTCGAGGGCCGGGGGTGCTTGCTATTCGAGGGGTTGGTGGAGAGGGCGTATGGAGATGCCCAATAACCAAACACCCAGTTGGCCCAACACCTTCATTTGGGATCTGGTTGGGTTTGGGCAAATGGAGGCCTCTGTACTGATCAAGGAGAGGTGTTTGGTGTTGGCTGGTCTGTCACTAGCCCTGCTCAACTTAGTTGCTGGCGATCGACTAGGTAGAAACTTTGCGTTGACTGTTTCCATTGTATGCTATCTTTCTGCTCGAATTTAATATTTGTTTTTAAATTGTTTGCCCATGCAAATCGGAATGACATCATGGTCCGCAGCCGAAATGAATCCCAAGTTAGGGCTCTAAGGGCTGAGGTGCATCGATTGGCTGCTGCCGCTGCTGAGCAGGCAGGCTTAGCGAGGTCGACATCTGCACTGTCGCTACCATAAATTAAGGTGACTCCTGAGACCTAGTCTACTTATCGGGAGGAGCCTAAGTAGAGTAGCCCCGAGGGTCGGGGCAAGAGGCAGCTGGTCGAATAAGGGGGGTTAGCTCCAAAGAAGGCTGTCGGGGAAAAGGGAAAATAGAAGGTGGTGACAGGCTGGGACCTATTTGGAAAGCCCGGTGATGGCCTAATGTTTCAGCTCCCTCGGTTATCTCCTCCAAGATTCACCACTGACCGAGATTAGGAGATAACCGACTCAACCTCAATCCTCAATGGGAGGCCTACTACCACTGATGCTCTGAAATGGATGACCTCAAGGCTCTTTGTAAACGATCAATGAAAATGCATGAACCTGAGTCAGCTCGGGATGATGAAAGCTATGCCTTATTACTGTAATGTGGTAAGTATGAGACCGATTAGTTTCGACCATATCTTTTCTGTTATGTTTATGTTGGTTTGAGAATGACACTGCTGTGTTTTAGATAGGACAGCTGGGCTACAATATATTTCGGCAATCAGAGATGGTACTGGCTGCCAAGGAGGAGTTAGAGGCTTGGGGAGAGATGGAGACTCTCAAGGTGCAGCTCGAATCCTCCCAACTTTAGGTCAAGCAGCTGAATAAAAGGGTGGCCGACCTCCAATAGCAGCTCGATGCCAAGGATCAATAGTTGGTCCAGGTCATCGAGGACCGGAGCCGTATGGACAATATCATTAAGAAAGCCCATCTTGACCTTCAAGTAAGCTTCAACTTTGGTCGGGCCAAAGGTCATGCAGAGGTAACTAGCCAAGCTAAAGAGGCTTTTCTCTAGAATTTGCTAGCAATGCGGTGCGAGGCTGTCGAGCAATTCGTGGTGAGCACCACTTTCTAGGATGCCAGCGCGGTTGCAGCCCTGGATAATGCCTGCAAAGCATATCAGTGGGCTATTAAACAACTAGAGCATATGGGCTATTATTTTCGTGTTGAGGACAGAGACTGGATGAGCTTCCTACTCAATGATAAGCTGGAGCCTTTCCCTGAGCTGGAGGAAAGCGGTACTGTGTGGGCTGCTAAGGGAGGACCTGTCACTATCACACCTGATGCGCCGTTGTTTGAGGAAAAAAAGAAAAAGGCCTAGGTTGATGCCCGACTAGAGAAGATATGTTTGGAGTTCGCATTCGCGGAGGATCTTGTTGCCTAACTAAGGGATGAACAGGTTGACCTAGCGCAGTATGTGCTGCGATTGACTAATTTTATGGGTGATCTTCTAGGACCGTCAAAACCTCCTCAGGCAGTCTCTCCGCTCACTTGTGCGGTGCTTGAGCCAGATGCACAATGGGCTGAAGGTGGTCAAGAGAAGCCAGGCTAGCTTTGAAGTCGAATTGGACCAGCTTTTTCTCTCTCTTTGTTTTTGTATGTATGTACTTTGCTAAAGTATTATCAATAAAGAACACATCTTTTCTTTCATTCTCATTCTGTGGCAGCATGCATAGTGTTTAACTTCTGTTGTGGTAATGTGAAAAAACATTTGGTTGCCTGTTGCATAGTAATGGTGTTGCACGGTTGTGTCATCAATTGCTTCATTTTGTCTGTTGACTATCTATTCGACCTTTAGAGTTAATTGCCCCTCAAAAAAGGTGGCACATCCATTGCCAAGTATGGGGTTGACAAAAGATGGTTGGTCGAGAAGAAGCAGCTAGGGGCTATGTAATCATCGACTGTGGGGTAGATTAGGAACTTGGATGGCTAGGAGCCATTTAGGTGGCAGCAAGGGGCTACTTAGTCGTTGACTATAGGATCAACTAGAAACTTGGACGGCTAAGAGCCATTTAAGTGGTAGTAGGGGGTTGTTTAATCATCTACTACGGGGTTGACTAGAGATTTGGATGGCTAAAAACCATTTAAGTAGCAATAGGGGGCTATTTGGTTGTTGACTACAGGGTTGACTAGAGACTTGGATGGCTAGGAGCCATTTAGGTGGCTGCAGGGGGCTGCTTGCTTATCGACTACGGGGTCGACTAGAAACTTGGACGGCTAGGAGCCGTTTAGGTGGCAGTAGGGAGCTGCTTGGTTGTCAACTATTGGGTCGACTAGAATTATTAAAGATAAAAATCAAGCAAATAAAATTACAATTTTATTTAAGCCAATAGCTCCCAAGTGTAAGCGCCATACAATTTTTAAATAAAAAACTTCTCGAGATTGATGGCGTTCCACGGGCGGGGGAGTTCCTCTCCTTGCATGTTGAACAGTTTGTAGGCATTATATTTTGCTACTTTGATAATGGAATATGGAACTTCCCATTTTGGTTTGAGCTTGCCCATGTTCTTGGAGACCTTTACCTTCTTGAGGACAAGATCTCCAACATTGAAATGACGCTCTCTGATCTTTTTATTATAGGTCTAGGTCATCTTCAATATGTAGCGTTGTCTAGTATTGTAGGCCTCCTGCCAATGCTCGTCGATAGCTTTGAGATCCAACTTACTTTCTGATGTGTTTCTTAGTAGGTGGTAGTGGATGACACGAGTAGTATGTTGGATCAATTCTGAAGGTATAACTGCTTTCGACCCATACACTAGGCTGTAAAGGGTATGATCGATGGTTATTTGGAGAGTTGTCCTGTAAGCCCACAGCACACCAGGTAGGTCATTTGTCCAGTTTACCTTGGTGTCCTGAATTCTGGCCTATAATTGGTTGAGGACAGTCTGGTTGGTCACTTCGATTTGCCCATTCAACTGAGGATTGCCCACTGATGTGAAATGTTGTGCGATCTCCAAAACCTCGCACCAACTTTATGTACTCTTACTCTAAAATTGAGTGCCATTATCTAAAATAAGTACCTTGGGCAGCCCAAAATGGCAAATGATATTCTTCCATATAAAACCTTTTATGGCTGCGTCGATTATCTTAGGGATAGCTTCAGCTTCAACCCACTTGGTGAAATATTTGATTGCTAAGATTATAAACTTTCGCTGTCCTATTAACCTTGGCAAAGAACCCACAATATTGATTCCCCACTGATCAAACGGCCAGGAAATCTAAATATTAACCATCGGTGCGGCTGGTTGGTGCAGCAGGTTGGAATAGACTTAGCATAATGCACACTTGCGTGCGAAATCCACTGAATCCTTCAGCAATATTGGCCAGAAGTATCCATACCTGATTATTTTATGGGCAAGAAACCTTCCTCTGGAATGGTTGCCACACATGCCTGCATGAACATCTTGCAATACTTCCAATGCCTAATCTTGATCCAAGCATCTCAAGGGGGGTTTGGCAAAGGATCTTTTGTACAATTGACCATGCTTATCGAGGGCAAATTTGGAGGCTTGACCTCGGAGGTCCTTAGCTTCATTCTTGTCGTCAGGGATAATACCTTGGTTGAGATATAGTTTTATTGGAGTCTGCCAAGAAACAGACTTTTCGTCGATGGCTGTTATAAGAATTTTATCTAACAGTGCGATCGATGGCCTATTCGATACCAAAAATATGATCTTTTTGTATCTTATTTCTCTGATTGAGCTGGCAAACTTGGAAAGGGCATCTACCCATTTATTCTCAGATCGAGGGACCTGGCTGAGAGTAAATCTGTTGAACAATTATTGCAACCTTTTCACCTTAGCCAGGTAATGAGCTATCAACTATTCTTTGGCTTCAAAATTTCCTTCGACCTACTCTACTACTAACTAGGAGTCTGTGAACGCAACCAAGTGTTCGACCCCATGCTCAAGCGCCATTCTCATTTCTGCCAGTAGGGCCTCGTACTCAGCTTTATTATTTGTGATTGTATAATCTAGTTTGATTGCAAAATCATACTCCTCCACATCTGGAGAGCGAAGAGCAACCCCAATTCCTCCCCCAGATGTGGTCGATGACCAGTTGACTTGTAGAGTCCAAATAAGAGGAGATGTGATACTTTTGTCAGGTAAATCGATTCGCTCTGCGATGAAGTCGGCAAGTACTTAAGCTTTGATAGCTGTTCGAGGTTGAAATCTGATGTCGAACTCTCTGAGCTTAATTTCCCATTTAGTCAATCTGCCTGATGTATCGAGCTTTGCCAACACTTGCTTTAATGGCTGATTTGTTAGCACTATGATAGAGTGAGACTAAAAGTACGATCTCAGCTTTCGAGCAGCGGTCACTAAGGCCAATGCAAACTTTTCAATCTCTAAATAATTATGTTCTAGCCCTTGGAGTGACTTATTGCAATAGTAGACTGGTCGATGGTTGCCATCCTGGGTCGATACCAGTATTGAACGGATTAACACTTTCGAGATTGCTAAGTATATCTGAAGTACTTCTCCCAGCTCAGGTTTTGCTAACATCGGGGATGAGGTCAAATGCTATTTCAATTCGATCAATGCCTGGTCACACTGTTCTGTCCACTAAAAACTTATCTTTCTGGCATTTTTGAGAATTTTGAAAAAGAGAAAGCTTTTGTCGGCCAACCTTGCAATAAACCTTCCCAAAGCCACGATTCTCCCCACTAGCCTTTGAATTTCCTGAACTATTCTCGGAGGGGTGACATCTGAGACTGCTTGAATTTTTGGTGGATTGGTCTCAATGTCTCTCTGGCTGACCATATAGCCCAAGAATTTTCCTCATCGGATCCCAAATGTGCATTTATTTGGGTTTAACTTTATCCCAAATGCCCTCAATATTTCAAAAGTATGATTGAGGTCGAGGAAGTGGTCTTGGGCTTTTTCTGTCTTGACTATCATGTCATCGACATAGACTTTCATCGATTTTCCAATCTCATCTCTGAACATGAAGTTTACTAATCTCCGATAAGTTGCCTTGATTTTTTTCAAACTGAATGGCATGACAAGAAAGCAATAGACACCATTGGGAACAACAAAATATGTTTTATCCTTATCCTCGAGTGCCATGAATATTTGATGATAGCCTTGGAATGCATCCATCATACTCAACAATTCACACCCAGCAGTTAAATCAACTAGTAAATTTATCCGAGGTATGGGTAAGGATCTTTAGGGCATATTTTATTCAAATCAATAAAATCATTACACATTTGCTATTGTTCCTCAATTTTTGAGACTAAAAAAACATTACAAAGTCAAGAGGGATACTGAATCTCTACAATATACATTGCATCTAAGGGTTTTCTAACCTTTTCCTCGATGATTTGCATCCTCTCGATGTTGAACGTCTTTATCTTCAGCCTGACCGACTTTAATGAGGGGTCAGTGTTGAGGCAGTACACAATGAAATTGAGGTCGATCCCCTACAGGTCGGAAGCTTTCCATGTAAAGATGTTGATATTTCTCCTCAAGAAATCAATCATTAGACATTCCAAGTAGGGCCGTAAGTCTATCCCAATATGGGTTATCTTTTTAGGGTCACTCTCTTCGAGCTCAATAGCCTTGAATTCTCTGACAGGCTCCACTCTGGTGTCCTCTAGCTTCTGCTTCTTACTGACTTAGGAGTTTTTGGGTTTCACTACAGAGGCATCCCTTGAAGTCTTCAACTGCGATTGAGTCTTCTACTCGGTTGGCTTGACTGAGATGTTATAACATCTCCATGCCTCCTTTAGATTGCATAAGAGCTCACTTGTGCCTACTGGGGTTGGAAACTTGACTTTTAAATGATAAGTAGACACGATGGCATGAAATTCATTGAGGGTGGGTTGGCCAATGATGACATTATAGGCGAATGGGACGTCGACCACAAGGTAATTCAGCATTAATGTTCTCCTTCAAAGAGCCTCCCCAAAAGATGTGGACAAGTCAATTGACCCCTTTGGTATGATCTTCGACCCCCAAATCTGACCAGCAGCGTGCGCACAGGCTGGAATTTCAACTTGCCCAAGTTCTTCCTCTTTAGTGTAAACAAGAAGATGGCATTCACTGAGCTACCATTGTCAATCAGAACCTCGTGCACCTCAAAGTTCGCAATCTCTATGAAAACAACCATCGGGCAATCTATCTTGTGATCAACATTTTTGCCCTCAAGATAGGCCAGTCGGCATCAGTAAATGAAATGGGCTTTACACTCATAGAGAGGTGAAACGTTATCTCCATAGGCGAAACTTTATTGGACTCAAGCCTCCTCTGTGTCTGCCTCCAAGCGGACTTAGAGTCCCCCCCAGTGGGACCTCTTGCGATCATGTCAATCACCTCTCTAATGGGTGGGCGATCTTTCTGGGCAGGCTTCTTTCCGTTGTCTTCTTTTCTAGGGCTAACTGACCTTTCTTTATGGGGAGTCTGGTCAGTTTTGCTCCCATTAGTTTGGCTTCCACGGCTATGTATTTTTTGAGGTGACCCTACCTAATCAACCTCTCAATCTCATCTTGGAGATTGAAGCACTCATCGGTGTCATGCCCTTTCTGTTTGTGGAAGTGACAGTATTTTTTTGATTTCTTAATGGCTTCTATCTCTGTTAATTTTTTGGACTTTTTGAGGAGGTTATGGTGCTGGATAGCATATAGAACCTCATTTCTCAGAATGTTCAATGGTGTATAGTCATGGAAGTATTTGATCGGAGATCGACCTTGCTCTTTGTGTTTTTGGTCATCTCTCTTTTTCTTTTTCTTCTCAACCTTAGAGGATCTAAACTTGAGCTTGTTCATTTTCTCCTGGGTCAAGTATCTTTCTGCCAGGTCGAGTAGCTCCTCCATCGACCCGGGCTGTTCTCGTACCAGAGCATTGGCGCATTCTTTATGCCTGAGTCCCAAAAAGAACACGTCGATCAAGAACTCAATCCTGGGGTTATCAATCTTCAAAACCTCCGTATTAAATTTGATAAAAAAATTTCAAAGGGATTTCCCCTTGCTTTGCTTGATGGTATGGAGATGGGTATGGGAAAGCTTGGCTTTTCTTCTACTGACAAACTGGTGCAAGAATTTATCATACAGCTGGTCATAGGAGTAAATCGTTGATGGATCCAGCTTCACGAACTAGTCTAGTGTGATGCCTTGGAAGGTGATCACCAATATCTTAGCATGGATGAATTCATTATGACCATGTAGCTGCATCATGTGTTCAAATTGCGTGAGATGCTCATTGGGGTTGGTGGAGCCATCATACCTCGGGAGATCGGTAGGGACTTTGGTGTCTACGATGATGTGCTTGTTAATGATTTCCTGAACAAATAGGGAACCTCTCTCCCAATAAGATCTTTGAAGAGCGTCCAAGTTTGGTGCCCTGTTGATATTTCTCCTCGAGATCTCGTTGAGACGTTTGTTCACCTATTGGATCTGATGGGATACTTCCTCCCGCTCATCCCGATTTGCCTGGGTGGCATTCTGGTCAAGACCCGATCTGAGATGCTCGGCCCTATAGCATTGCGTGGCTCGACTGGGCTGATGTGCCAAAATTTTAGATTCTCTTCTCTCTTTGTGATAGTCATGCCTGGAGCATTGACCTTATCGTGCTGCATGGCTCGATTAGGTCTGGCGTGATCCACAAAGTCCGCCACCTTCTTTCACACTTTCGGATACCTCCTTCCTACTTGTGGGCATCTAGGACTGACTTCATGCATGGCGGGTAGCCGCCTGGCCTCTCGACAGGAGCGACTGTTCTTTGGGGGCTTGTTTTCCAATGGGGGTGGCTGCGGAGTTGCATTGGCGGCGGGAGCGAGCACTGTAGTGTGCCTGTTCAGAGTGGCAGATAACTAGGTTGATATTTAAGCAAAAATTTGCTCACTTATTAGTTGCATCAATTGGGGCATGGTGAGCGTCACTACTTACTCTTGGGGGGCACTGGTGCCCAGAGCATTTGTATCTTACTGGGGGTTAAGGAGAGGTGGAGAAGTGGACCTCTGGTTCTTTTCCCTTTCAGATGCTACTCTGCATGTGTTTACCATTTTCTTGTTGCAATCTCAATGGGTTCCCACAGACGGTGCCAAATGATGCTGTTGAAAGCTGCGTATAGAGAAAATAGGAGTTGTGTTACTAGTAATTCGACCAGAGAGGTCGAGTACTCAGGGTTGTGTATAGCTTGGGGTTTGAGATTTGCAACCACAACATATGTTAAACTAGCCGAGGTACCCCAGGCAAAGGAACTCCAACGCTTAAGTTAGTTCTGGTCAAGATGGAGATATCGAACATAATATAGAAAATGTAAAGCTTTTAGTGTATGGGGCATTACCTTGAGTGTGGTTGGGCTTGGAATATTTATAGCTTTCTGTAGGTGTGATTTGACTCAAGTAACCTTATCAGGTGTATTGGCCTTTGTCTTTGCTAGGGAGTTGGGGTGATTTCATGTCCAGATCCCGGTACTGTGCTAGGTGGCTAAATCTCTTATTTTTCCTGATAAATAATTCCAGTGGAGGCGCGTCTCTACCAAAGTTGGTGGCAACAGTTGTATCGGCTGTCACATGTCATTAATGTGGGGGCATGTAGCCTGTTAGACTAATAAACACGGTAGGGATCCGAGTAAATGCTAGAGTGGGTCTTGAGGTTGATAAATATCAACTAGACTCGAATATTCAAACTTCTAGAGTGGTCCTAAGGTTGATACGGGTCGACCGCAAACCCTACCAAGTGAGGTCGATACCGATCGACCAAACAGATTTACCGTTAGGCCTCTTGGGCTGTCTCATTTGATGTTGGGCCTATTGGGTTTACTGGGTTATCCCATATCAGAATTGTACTCAAATTCACTGGGCATTTTCAATTGAACTGAATTGTACTTTAGCCAAACACATTTTATACTTCGTAAGTTCAGGGTATGTACTTCATTCCTTCAAATTGTACTCAAATTCACTTGGCATTTTTAATTTAAAATATTATAAATGCTTGATGGAAAACTATACTTACATACAAAATAATATTATATACAAAGTATGCTTCAATTTACATATGTATTTACATACAAAGTGTGATTCAAATCTTGGCATTTTCATAACTTAATATTGTATATGCCATTTTCGCATGGTATTTGTGCATTTAATTTTTCCAATAAACCTCTAGAACACTAGGGTGTTTCTAGCGAAACATTCTGCCCAAAGGGACACAAAGACACTGTAATCCACTGTATCCATTTGCTGTCTGGTTTTTTTTGGCCTCATTAATTCATCCACACAACACCCCAATGAAAGCCTCATATACCAAGAATAGAATAAAGCTTACAAAAATATTGATCAGTTGTTGACTCCTTACTTTATGAAGAAATCACAGGGGAAGGAAGTAAACTTACAATGGCAGTAGCTGTCGGTTTGTATCTAGCTGCCATTATTGAATTCATGTACAAGAAAAAATGAGTTGAGGTGTCGAGGAAAACCAAAAACCAGTGATCGTGCCGATAAATCAGTAGGATTATGTAGCGACACTGGTTTACAAGATCCAACGTGAGGTCTTCCAAATCTTTAAGGGTAAAGGAGTTAAGTGTAGGTATTATCCCCATGAATTCTTCATCGCTCATATCTTTCAAGTTGCTTCCCTCGGGTTTGTCTAATATGTCAGCTTATGAAGTATAAAAACAAATGGTTATACTGATTGGAAACGTGATACTAAATTAAGTTAGGAAACTACCACATACTTGCGCTATTGCGGACATAAACCACACCTTGTGGTGACACTTGTTGCCGAAAGATGGGCTACATAATATTGACATGTAGTAGTCCACTATGTCACCGGTAAGTTTTCTTTCAAATAAGAGCTCACAAAAGTTTCTTACATCTAGAAACTGTTGTGCTCCCTTCTAGACAGTCACCTTACATAATTGTTAATTGTTAGTTCAGACATCAATTTATCCAAAAGAAAAATAATAAGCTAATTTTGTTACCCCAAATTATCTCTTCTAACAAAATTATCGATGACTTTTTGCTCTTCTGCTAGAATAAGTTCCCAACCTCTATAATCAATCCTTTCTTTATAAGGATTAGGTGCTTCAATATTTTGGCTGGCTAGTTCCTCTGCCACTAGGATTGGATTGATGTCTTTGGTCTCTTGCAGCACAAAATATAACACATCAGGTACAAAGTGTAACAATTGAAGTACAAAAGACTAGCACATTAAGTACAAAGAATCAAGTATTGAAGTACCCCCTATTAAAGTACAACATATAGCCAACATGGAGCACAAAATCCAAGCACATTAAGTACAACGTATCAACAATTGAAGTATGCCATGTTGAAGTATTGAATATTGCTAATATGGAGTACAGAACTTAAGCACACAAAGTATAAAGAATCAAGTATTGAAGTATCCCTTATTGAAGTGCAAAATATACCATCATGGAGTACAAATTCCAAGCACATTAAGTACAAAGTATCAACAATTGAAGTATACCCTGTTAAAGTACAAAATATGACCAACATGGAGTACACAACTCAATCACATTAAGTGCAAAGTATCAAGTATTGAAGTATCGCCTATTGAAGTACAAAATATATTCAACATGGAGTACAAAAATCATCTCCATTAAGTGCAAAGTATCAACTATTGAAGTATCCCTTATTGGAGTACAAACTATGCCTACATGGGGTACAAAATTCAAGCACATTTGGTATAAAGGATCAACTATCAAGTACAAAAGATCAGCACATGAACTACAAATATCCCAACATGGAGTATAAAAGATCATCACATGAAGTACAAATATTGCTAACATGAAGTGCAAAAGAATAGCATATTAAATATAAATATCACTAACTTAGAATACAAAAGACAACACATTAAGTATAAATATCACCAACATGAAGTATAAGATATGATCACATTAAGTACAAATATCAACCAATCAAGAATAAGACATCATTACATTTATTACAAATAGAAAATTTACAAATGAAATGCAAAATGCAAAATGCAAAAATTTAAAATATTAAATAATTGACAGCACTTTTTCTTCTTACTTTATGTCTTTTCTTGGACAAGGACGAGGACGAGGATGAGGAGGAACGTAGGTCTTTATCACTTCTCTTGCTCTTTTAGCTGGTGTGGTACTTGGGGGGGCTGACAAAATCTGGAGATTTCTATTTTGGCTACCTATCTTCCCGATTGTGCACATCTATCACAATTGAGGACATGACATTTACCACTTCAATCTGAGATCCTTCAAACTCAGCTACTTGAATTGGTACATAAACTTCTATCTTCAAAGGTTTGGGGGAATCTGAAGGATCATGATGGTATTTTGTTCAACTTTCTTCATCCACTGTGTTTTCAGATTCATCCCCTTCTTTCTATGCATCATCTACCAAATCAAGTACCCCCTCATTTACAAACTCACTAGTTCCCTCTTCAAGCTCCTTCCTTTCAATCTTGTGCTCAACTAGATGCTCCTTCTTACCTTGCTCCTTCATTGCCATCATATCGAATGAAGTAATTTTTTCTTTCAATGATTTAATTCCTTAGACTTTAGCTACAATAATTGCTTCATATACTATATGATCACAAATATGGACTTGACTGATGACAGTACTGGCAACCTCTAGTTTCTTGATCAAAAATGCCAATTCTAATCCCTCTAGAGCAGGGTTAAGGGCTACAACCTATTGCAATGAAAATAATATCAAATTCAAATTCTTATACAAAAAGCTAACAATGAATCATTACAATTATTACTATTTTTGCTGTAATTTGTTTCAATTTTTTCTTTGCCTCCCCCACATTATGTGGGAGTTTGCTATCCTTCCACCAGTAAAAGCATGGAAACTCAAACAAACTCACTGGTGAAACCAGTGAAGGGATGTGTTCATATACCCATGCCTGCCATTCATAAATCAAAAAATTATACTCATTTGAATATAAATATAATCAATGTTGTTAGAAAAATAAAGCAAACACTTACCATCAAACCAACTGTGCACCCATCAATGTATTTCTTGGTTTTTTCTCCACCTACTCTTATATGGTTCTTCATATCTTGGACAAGAAAATTGTGTGCAGCTATGCCCCATGCATACAGACCAACTCTAGATAAATTGTCCAAGTATGGTAGGAGAAATCGTGGAGTCCAATAATTTGATGTTGGAAATAGAAAATAATTAAAAACAAAAAGTATGTACAACCTACAAAAATTATTCAAGTCTTCCTCACTATCCTTATATACATACTCTTCAAACTTTTTAGCTATTTCAGATCTAGTAATATTCTGTATCTTTCTAAAAAAAAGGTTGTCAAAGGTTGAAGACTTCATCTTCAATGTTATATCCACAGATTGCCCCACATATAGCAACCTTAAAATCATAGAAAATTTAGTTGTAGAAAAAGAAACTTCAAACCCCTTCGAAAAATGAAATGGCAGCCTTTTCGGGTCAAACCTTCTCAGTATAGTTTCAAGCCAAATGAAGCTTGAACTTAACTTGAGCATATCCATGTATATATAAAAAGGGCTCTTCTTCAATGCATCAAAATATTTTGACCTCATCTTGAACTTTACAATATCTAATTTACTCTAAAAAAATTGGGGGGAGCAACGAAAGCAGATCTCATAATGTCTTGGCTTGGCTACAATCAGATAAAGAAAAATCAGTATATAAACAGATAATAAACTAATCCTTTTAGATAATGTTTACTGACAACTTGAATGTTTTGTACTACAGATACTTCTAAAATATACTTCAGAAACACATAATATATTATACTACACTTTTAGTTAGGGTATACTTTAGAATTAAATGTTTTATACTACAAAAATTTCTAAAATGTACTTCAAAAACACATAATATATTATACTACACTTTCAGTTAGTGTATACTTTAGGTTTGAATGTTTTATACTATAGTTGCTTCTAAAATACACTGCAGATATACAAATTATATATTACACTTTCAGTTAATGTATACTGTAGGCTTAAATATTTTTGTACTAAACATGCTCCTAAAATGTACTACAAGTACACTAATTATATACTATACTTTTGCCTAATGTATACTCCAAGCTTAAATATTTATTCTACATTTGCTTCTAAAATGTATTGTAGGTTATATACTAGACTTTTTCGTAATGTGTACTGCAAGCTTGAATGTTTTATACTACATTTGCTCTAAAATGTACTGTAGGTTATATACTAGACTTTTTCCTAATGTGTATTGCAAGATTGAATGTTTTATACTACATTTGCTTCTAAACTGTACTGCAGTTACATAGATCATATACTACACTTTTGCTTAATGTGTACTGCAAACTTGGATGTTCTCTTCTACAGATAATACATTACTGCTTTCAGATAGTTTTACCGTATAATTTCACCATAATATAATTTAGGTGGAAAGAAGTATAAACCCTAAAAAAGTGAAGTCCAACTTTCATACCCTTCAAGTACAAATCAGAAACTTTCCATCTCACAACAAAAATCACATATATATCAAATCGGTTCAAGTATTTAATGACTAAAAAATGAATAAAAATCCTAAACACTGAAAAATCACTAACATTTGAAACTGCAAGTTCAGAAAACATGCCTGTGTTTCTTTTGTTCACTTCTTTTTGCACTCGGCTTCTTTTCACAAATGTTTTTCCTTCCATAGTCGCAGAAAAATAGCAGAAATTTTGGTGTCTTTCTTTTTTCTATTTTCTTTTCACTTATTCTTCTCTCGTTCTTGTGTCAATGGTGGAGGAAGAATGATTTTGTGCCCTTCTGTTTTTGCACCTCGAGAAGTCATTTTCAGGCAAAAAAAAGAGGAAAGCATTCTTATTGATTATAGAAATGTATTTCTCAAGTATTTTTGTTGTTTTTTTATATACAAGAGTATATAGGTCTTTCTAAGAGATATGGGGAGTGATTCCTAATTTTTGTGAAAAAGTGGGGAGTTTAGTGTGTAAAAATTCAAATGGGGATTGGACACTAAAATGAAAATAGAATTAGGGATTTTGTTTTTAATTAACATTATAGATATTATGTTAGGACTATTAATGGATCGAATTTTAATTCTAATTCAATCCAAGTTTTAGGATTTTTATCATATTAAAATGTCCAATGGATCATATCCTATTATAAATATCCATAATTCGAAACAAGTAGATCGGATATGGAATTATACAATCCGATCCGATAAAGATTTGAATCCAAATTTTATTAAATATATTATTAAATTGATGATTATATACTATAAATTATATTATTGAAGACTTTTGACTAGAATGCAATATATGTGATATTGTAATTGATAATGCCCTAATTTTTTTATTTCTTTGAAGTAATTAATTTAATAAAGTAATTATATATGTACGTATATGTCATATTATGGCCAAAATATACAATTTAAAATGATTTATGCACTGTAAAATATACAGTACCAAATCATCAATTTAATACAACACCCATGGATTATACCTTAAATCTTTAGTTTTTACAATGACATAATGAAAAGTTATGAAAAAAAAATCTAAATTTAAACTCTCTTAACTTTGCAAATATTATATTTGGATTAAAAGGTAATATTGAAATCCAATATAACATGTCTTATAAAACAGTTCTTTCTAATAATATAAAAATTTAAAGAACGCAAAATATTTTGGACTTTTTAATCGGATCGAATTTTCCTATCAAGTTTCAAATTTTTATCGGATTCGGGCATGGAATTGGCATGCATAAATCCTATAGGACTCGAATTCGAATTATCCTAATTCGATCCAAATTCGATCTGTTGACAGCCCTATATTACGTGATTGAAACATGCATGATTCATCAATAAAAAGTGGAACTATTTTAAGATTTCTCAAAGACTATAGAGGTGATTTCAATTTTTTCATATATTTTAAAATTAATTAGCAAAAAGACTAATTTTCAAATTAAATAATTTAATTTTAACATACAAAAAATGAAAATAGTATCCACACACATGAATTTGAAAGTTCCAAAAAGTTAAAATAAATTAATTTATTTATTTTTACATTGAAAAAGAAAGGATAATTTAATTCAAGAATCATAAATATATATATATATATATATTAAGGGCCATGTGTGAAAATTCACCCCCTTCACCATTCCCACTTTTCCTCTAACCTCGTCTTTTTTTTTTTTTATAAAAATTATTAATTACTAATAATTGGATCATTTATAATAATAATTGATGATGAAGAAAAAAGAACTTCATTTAAAAAAGTAAATTTATTTTAACTTGGGAGATTAACGACCAGACCTGACTAATGGTTTTGTTATACCCACGGCACCTTAGAAGTTGATTAAAGGACACATGTCATCCTTGAAGTGAACAAGGCAGTATACAAGGACAAATGTATGAACTCAAAAGGAGAACCGTTGATCTCAAGACACGTGGCTATATCTAATCTAGTTGTATAAGTCCTTATTTATAGAGTACAATACCCTTGCCTATAAATACCCATGTAACCCCATTTAGGAAAGGGTGTTTATGATTAGAAAGTAATGAGTATAGGAACAAAATGTTAGAACTAAGATTCATGTCTGATTGTAATGTCCTCGTCATTAGTTAATGGAATCTTATTTTCCTTCTATGATTTAGAACCTACATTATAAATAAATTATTGATTTTGTTCTGTGCATCATCAGTTGGTGTTGTTTGTGGGAAACTAAAATCAAGAAGTGAGATATAACGAGATGACACAATCAAAAAACATGTAGGGATGTGAAAATCATGACAAGAATATCTTGATATCCTCACTTGAGGTGTGACATATCGTACGTATTGCAAATCCTAAGAACGTGGAAAACACAGTAGAAGGCACACCAACCCAAGGTCTACCATTTGACAGAGGAACAGTTACAAATGATGCTTGAGTCTCTGGCATAGAAATTGACCTCAAGATAAGAGGAGGCGCTAAGACCTCCGCAAAGAAGGTTGTTCTAAGAAGACATGGAATTGGACGTAGGTGCTCTGAAAGGAAATCAAGGAGTATTACCATGAGATAAGACTCGAGAATGTTCACTAGAAAAAGACCAAAGTAAAACTCCAAAGGAATACAAAACAGAAAGAATGGCAGGTCCCTAAAACAGTTAACACTAGAAAAAGATGTTGAGGAAAGCAATTACAGGGAAAAATCAAAGTAGCTTACTCGAAAATGGAAAAAAAGCAAGAAGGCGAGTTGCCAAGGTCCCACTTTGCAAAAGAAAGGATCACCTTTTTGTTTGGATATACTTGTAGAAATTGTAATGCATAACTTCAAAGTTCCCGACCCATCAAAATATGATGGAAATTCGAATCCTCAAGAGCATTTAACTGCTTTTGAGCACATAATGTAGCTTTATAGGCTATTGGATATGCTCAATTGCCGGGTCTTCATTACTGCTTTGTATGGAAAAGCTCAAGAGTGGTTCATCGCCTTACCACTTGGAACAGTTGTATCCTATGATCAATTATACTGAAAGTTCTTATACTACTTTACTAGCAAGAAGAAAGCTAGACAATTAATTACTATATGTTTACTATAAGGTAAGGAGAGGATGAATCGCATTGGACTTTCATGAACTAGTTTAACAATGAAACTCTAGAAGTGCAAGACTAGAACATAGAAATGATGAATAGCATTCTCATTCACAGATTGAGAAAGGGACCTTTCGCATCAGCATTGGCAAGAATGCCACCAGGGGACTTGTAAAAGCTTATGGAGATGGTTCAATAGTATGTACAAGAAGAAGAGGTGAACAAACTTCTCATTGCAGGATACATAGTGGAGGTCTATTATTCAAAATGGCTCTCAAATGCGGTCATTGTATTGAAGTCGCAAGGAAAATGGCGAATGTGCATAGATTTTATGGACCTTAACAACGCTTGTCTTAATGACTCATACCCTTTGCCAAGAATAGACCTCTTGGCATACTCAACCTCAAAAGCTGCAATGTTGAACATGATGGATGCATACCAAGGTTACCGCCAAAATTTCATAGCTAAACATGACATGGATAAAATATCATTTGTGGTAGAGAAAGGAGTTTATTGCTACAAAGTCATGCCTTTTAGCCATAAAAATATAGGAGCAAAGTATCAACAATTGGTGAATAAGATGTTCAGGGACTAGATAAGCAAGATAATGGAAGTATATGTAGATGACATGTCAGTAAAAAGCTCAAAAAAGAAGATTATCTAGAACATTTGAGGGAAGTTTTTGAGATCATGAGGAAGTACAAATTAAAATTAAATCATGAGAAGATATATATTAAAATTAAATCATGCAAAGTGTACCTTTGGTATCAAAGGAAGAAAAATCTTGGGTTACATGGTTACTTAAAGAGGAATCAAGGCTAACCTTGAGAAAATTAGTGCTAACTAGAGATGTCACCCTAAAGACAATCAAAGAGGTGCAACAGTTAACTGAAAGGATAGCTTTGCTCAATTGCTTCATATTCAGGTTGGCTGATAGAGGTCTTTTATTCTTCAAAATCTTGAGAAGTGTTAGAAACTTTGAATGGACGAAGGAGTGTGACCTAGCCTTTCAAGAGCTGAAGAAACACTTGAAAACACCTCATCTGTTGTCAAAACCAAATGATGGAGAGCCTTTATGGTTGTATCTAGCAACCTCAAAAGTGGTTATAAGCTCAATATGGCCAGAGCAGAAGAAAAAAAACATCTACTTGTCTATTATTTTAGTAAGATGTTATAAGGAGCTAAAAAGAATTACATGGACATGTAAAAATTGGCTCTCGCCATGGTAACAACGGCAAGAAAGCTTTAACCTTACTTTAAATCACACTATCAAAGTTATAACAAGCAGCAAGTTGAAAGAAACTTTGGGAAATCCTAAAACCTTGGGAAGAATGATAAAATAGGTGGTTAAGTTAAGTGAGTTTGACGTCGAGTTTGTGCCTTCAACAATCATCAAAACCAAAGTTTTGGCGAACTTTATGGTTGAGTTTGAAAGTAAAGAAGTATTAGTAGATCAAATTGCACCACCCAAAATATGGATGCTTCAAGTAGATGGGTCCTTGATATCAAAAAAAAGAAGAAGATGGATTTAGTTCAGAGGACCCAGAGGTGTCAACATAAAGTTCGCGCTCAAGTTGAACTTTCAAGCCATTAATAATGAGGTAGAACATGAAGCACTGATAGCAGGTCTAAAGATGGCATTGGAAAGAAAGATCTCGTATTTAATTGTGTATACCAACTCTCAACTAGTGGTATTTTAGGTAACCGGGAGGTATCAAGCCAGAGAACAAACCATGAGAAAATACCTAGCTCGTAAAACTATTGGTATTAAAATTTCATAAATTGGAGCTATGCAAGATACCAAGAAGTGAGAATCAAAGAGTTGATGCCTTGTCAAAATTCGCCAATATGACCTTTGGGGTCGATTATAGACAAGTTATAATATTGCTATCTAATAGCTCAAAAAATGAAAATAATGTTGAAAACATCAAGTTAAGAGAGCAGGTCATGATGGTGGAGCAACAAGATAAATGGAAGGTGAAAATGATGGGTTATCTTGTGAACAAGATATTACCCGATAATAGGATGGAAGCCAAGAAGATTGAAAGAAAAACACTTTAATTTGTGATGCATGACGGAGAAATATATCAAAAATTGATTGCAAGACCATTATTGAGGTGTTTGGGTGAACAATAAGCCGAATATGTGATGAGGAAGGTACGCGAAGGAAGTTGTGGAAATCATTTAGGTGGAAAGTCTTTAGCATAGAAGATCTTGAGACAAGGATACTTTTAGCCCACCATGGTTCATGACTGTCGAATTTGCAGAAAAATGCAAACAATGCCAACTACTTGCTAACCTCTCACACGCACTAGGAATAAAGATGCAACCGATTATAGCTACAAATCCATTTGACCAATGGGGACTGGATATCTTAGAATCTTTCTCAATAGCTAAAGGCCAGAAGAAATACATTATTGTTGGGATAGAGTATTTCACAAAGTGAGTAGAGACAGAATCACTAGCCAAGATCTCAAAAAAAGGAATCATGGACTTTATCTAAAAAAATATAGTATGTCAATTTGGATTACCGAGGATACTCATCTCTGATAATGGGAAATAGTTCCAAGAAACAAACATCTTGGCTTAGTGTGAAGAAATGAACATAAGACAGAACTTCACATCGGTAGGGAATCCCCAAGCTAACGGGAAGATAGAGGTCACCAATAAAACTATTCTAAAACACTTGAAGAATAGGTTGGGAGATGCTAGAGGAGCTTGAATCGAAGAATTGCTAGGAGTTCTATGGGCATATCGCATTACCCCAAGGGTAGCACTGGAGAAACCCCCTTTTGCTTGATGTACGGTTTGGAAGATGTAATACTAGCCGAATTAGAGATGCCCACGGATAGAGTCTTACAATACGATGCCGATAAAAATCAAGAAGAAAGAACTTTCGACCTTAATGTCATTGAGGAAAAAAGAGAAAAGACTTATCTCAAAGTAAAAGCATACAAGCAATCTATGACAATTGCTTACAACAAAAAGGTCAAACTTCGAAGTTTTTAGATTGGTGATCTAGTTCTTAAAAAGGTAAAGTATCAAAACATGTTGGGAAGTTAGATTCTAATTGGGAAATCCCTTTCAAGGTCACATAAATGACCAAAGAAGGAGCATATCGCTTAAAGACAATGGAATGAAAGGTCTTACCTCGCCCTTGGCCAATCAAAAACCTTAAAACGTTTTACATATAGAGTACTGAATGAAATATGTCAATGAGATTGATTCTTTGTAAGGAGTTGTACTTTTCCCAAAAAGTTGGTTTGGAGTTCCTCAAAAAAAAGAAGGGGGGAAGGGGGGATTTACTTCTTTTCAATTTGCATTACCTTTCTTTTAACAAATATTGAACACAAGGCACTAGTGTACTAAATGAGAACTCCAATGACCTAAGAAAGATCATTAGAATTTTAATATGAAAAAGAAAAGCTAAGAGAAATTCAATGACCTAAAACAGATCATTACAACTTTAATCTAAAAAAGATAAACCAAGGAAACATCATCAACTTGAAAAAGAATCTGACGCATAAACAAAACATCAAAATTAGTGATAGTGAAAAAATATCCACATGAAAAAGATTGGGACGTGCAAATAAAAATATCAAAATTAGAGGTAGTGAAAAAATCACTTACTTGAAAAAGATTATGACGTGCAAATAAAACATAAAAAATAATGGTAGCAAAATAAAAATCATACGACAACCTAAAAAAAATTCACAATGTATGATATGAGCTCAAGGAAAAGGTCACGACCTCTGTTGGCTTGAAAACTTTTTGCACAATGACATAAGGAAGGTCATAACTCCTTTAGCTTGAAAAATTTTCACATAGCAACATAGGGAGTGTCACGACCTCCCTTAATTTGAAAAATTCATACAGCAACATAAAGAGGGTCATGACCTCTCTTGGCTTGAAAAATTTTCACACAGCAACACAGGGAGTGCCACAACCTCCTTTGGCTTGAAAAATTCACATAGGGACACAAGGAGTGTCATGACCTCCTTTGGATGGAAAAATTTTCACTCAGCGACATAGGGAGCATCACTACCTCCAGCATTTGAAAAATTTCATACGTAGCTACATCAGGAGGGTCATGACCTCTCTTGGCTTGAAAAATGTCCATTCATTTAGCGACATAGTGAGTGTCACAACCTCAAATTACTTGAAGAATTCTCATTTAAACTCACTTGAATTTAAATGTTTCATTTGAGAACAATTTTTTTTAAGGTTACTTGGAGACATGAGAGAAAGTCACAACCTAATAACCTAGAAAAGGTGTCATCTACAAGTCACATATCCAATTAAGGTTTCAAGTCTAAGCCATTTAAAGGAATGATTTAACCAAACTAAATGAGCCACTAATTCAAACATATAAATTGATTGAGCCTTGATATTAAGCTATAACGTTTATGCTTATATGATTAAATCACAGAGAGCACAAGATCACAAAACACCAAGATATATATATTCCACTAACATGGCACCATTACAATGTCATCTGCAAAAGAAAAACCACTTGCTAGTAAGGAAAGATAGTTCAAAATGAAATGTCCTGACAACTAAATAAGCAAAATCTCGATTGAGTCTTGGGACCAAGAATGAAAATCGAACCAAAAGAAAAATAACCCCAACTAGACCTTGGTGTTAGGAAGAAAAACAAAGGCAAACTCCTTTTTCTTGAAGTTAGGCAGCTACACGACAGGGTAATCTAGCAGCTTCTCATCTTTACAAATCTAGCTGGCTGAAGTTAAAGCCTTCCTTAACCTCATCAAGATGAATGAGTTAAGCCTTCCCTTTCTCAAATATTGTAGCTCCATCTTGAGCTGCTTGAATCAACACAACATACTAAAAAATAGTAGAATTAATGAAGTCACTTGTTGCTTCATGACGAATACCTTTTGAGATGATTTTAAAACTTGATTGACTTCTGATAGTTATGGTAACCTTCCTTCTGGGTAGCTTCAAATTACTTGAGCCTCTCATGCTCTAAGGAGTTCCTCATAGAAACTATATCATCTTGAACAAATTTTAGTTTTACCTTTGATAGCTCTATCTCCTTCTGTTGATCAGAAATCAAAGTCTCTTTCTTTGAAAGAATGAGGTTCTTAGAGTTTAAGGATTCAATTATAGACTTTAGCTTAGATTGAGCCTTGTGTGTTGAACTCTCCACTTTCTCTAAACTTGATTGGGTGTATTTAAGTTGTTGACCAACTTTGACCTTGAGATCTCTCCTCACGTTGTTCTGTAAGGTCATCTGGCAAGTAGATGCAACCATTTACATCAAGAAAGCATTAGGAAATAGGCAAATAAAAAGAAAGAACTTTATAATAAATATAAGAATGGTATATATACCTATATCAAATTGTGAGCCATTTGCTCCTCTAAACTCAAGAAAGAAGGTCAGTGAGAATAGCTTGGTCTACATTCATAGTAATATTCTTATATAGATCATATGAATCAACCCCAATTCTGCACAACATAGAAGTAAGGTGTAAAGCATCAGCATCGACATTAGGAACATGTTGATGTTTTCGATTGGCACCTCTCTCTACAAGACGCATACTCACTTGCACATATTTTCTAAGGCTATCGGGTTGGTTGCATGACTTGAAGAGTAATGAGATTGTCAAAAGGTAGCTATAGTGTTGCTAGAGCCTTCCCTAATTCCTGTCTAATCCTTCTGAACATCACTAGGGCCATCTAACACTTTGGATTTACCCATGTCTTTCTCATTTCGAGTCCGTTTGTGAGTATGAGGCTCTGGAGTAGCGATCAAATCCTCACCAATAATCCTAACTAAATCAACATCATTAGCCTGAAAGGAAGGAGGTGGGGCCTAAGAAAAGCCTACCTTGAATTTTCCACTACTTGTGGAACAACTGAAATGGGTAAAGAAGCAGGAAGTGTATTGGACGACCTTGTTGCTTGTGTAGGAGTACGAGAATTTATTTGCAATTGACAACTAGCTATTGGAGACCCGTCTCATCATTTTGAGAAGCTTTCACGTCAACTTTAAGCTGTTGTGCCATGCTAACCACAAGTGTTGCTCTTAAATCCATATGTCAGTGCACAAGTACACTTGAGGAAAAAGATAAAGAGAAGAAAATAGAAATAGTAATTACCTAAATAATTTCGAGGATGGATAAGAGTAAAGGTTAAATTAGCGAGTTTTAGTGCTTCTTCAATAAGAAAAGTAGGAAGTTCGAAGGGTCGATCTATCAAACCCTCCACGAATCTCTCATCTTAAGACGGATCCTTCAAGGTCAAAAAATTTAGCTTGTCAGTTCACCAAGCTCAAGGTAAGTTCCAAGGATTGTACGGGGGAGCTTTAACATAAAACTATTTATATTTCTAAGAGCTGGAGGAAGAAGGCATCTTACAAAAAAATCTAACATTGGATTGAGTAGTGATATAGTAGAAACCTCTAGTGCTCGACCTAGTTGAAAACTTAATGTGAAACACACTCCAAAAATTCACAAAGGATGGCTCGACATTGAAACAATTCATGACTATCACAAAACCTAAAAGATTTCTAATAGAATTGGGCACATGTTGTGTGGGACACACCCTTAAATGACTTATGATATTTTCCATAGGTTCAACTATCTCTAGACAATGAACATGAAAAGTTAAATGATTAGGTGAGGGATCATCTATGGTCTGACCTGACTCAAGTGCAATTATCTTGAAGTTAGAAGGAATAAAGAATTGCCTATGAAGACCTACAATTATTTGATTAGAAAGCTTAGATACTATTGCTACTGGGTTGCAAGAATTTCAATCTCGAGCGACAACACCAAAGCTAGAAGCACCCTCCTTATTGGATCACGAGGTTGACATCTTATTCTAGACTGGAGGTGGGACTTCATGAATGATTGAGGAGCTAGTTGATGAACTAATATCATTAGAAGAGGAGGTAGAACTACAAGATTAAGATGATATAAGAGAAGAAGATTACTTAGTCCCATGCAAAGATAAAAAAATTCCCTTCAAAGTCAATAATTCAGATTAGACTAGGAGTCAAATGGGTCCACCTTCTATATATAAGGAGTGATCTTGAAAGAAAATGGTAGATAAGCGGCCTGGATGAAAATCTAGCAACAGAATCTAATAGTCCAAATTCACCGTCATTTAGTATGTTAAAAGAAAAAAAGATAATAATAATAATATACAAACACATGTACACAACATAACATATTAGTACAAGCCTATATGCATTTGCACATTTGAAGAGCGGGTTGTCATATGTTCAAAAGAAGCATATCCTATCAAGTCAATTTCTCCATCCTTGTAAACAAACCTGAAGAAGTGGGGGAGTTAATGATGATGAAGAAAAAGATCTTCATTTAAAAAAGTAAATTTATCTTAACTTGGGAGATTAACGACTCAACCTGACTATTGGTTTTGTTATACTAGCGGCACCTTAAATGTTGATTAAAGGACACGTGTCATCATCAAAGTGAACAAGGCAGTATACAAGGACTGATGTATGAACTCAAAAGGAGAACCGTTGATCTCACGACATGCGGCTACATCCAAGCTAGTTGTTCAAGTCCTCACTTTTATAGTACAATACCCTTGCCTATAAATACCCATGTAACCCCATTTAGGAGAGGACTTTTATGACTAGAAAGGAATGGGAATAGGAACAAAATGTTAGACCTAAGATTCATGTTTGATTTTAACGACCTTATCTTCAATTAATGGAATCTTGTTTTCCTTCTATGATTTAGAGCCTACATTATAAATAAATTACTGATTTTGTTCCATGCATCATCAATATTAATAATTGTATTCATACTATGTTTATCCAATCAATAGAGATTAGAAAGAAAAGCATCTTTTTATGGCTTACCATTCGACTTGAGCTTCAGGAAATAAATTTTGGAGCGAATAATATCTTATAATTTCAAGACAATGGAAACTGACCAAGTAAGGCCACTTATTTCTTATGTTTCAGTTTGATATAGTTTAGTTTTATTGTACACATTATTTTCAACTAAAAGGAATGGCAACAAAAGCACATTTTGCTTGCTTTTTCAATACATGTCCATCGCAAAAAGTAGACAAGTAGTTCCCATGCCACAACCATCACGCAAACATTGGACAAAGATCGTGATGCATCATTATCTTTTCCTCCAGCACTCAAAACCATTTCTTCAGCTTCCAAATTTCCATTCTGACAAAGAAAAAAAGGAATATATATCAAGTATAATACAAAAATTAACAAGTTCCTCGAATTTCTCTCAAAACTTACTTCATACAGAGGATGCACATATGTTATGGATAGCATACCTCATCGCTCCTGTTACATGCAGGATTTGTTCCTTGCAAGTTTGCCTTTGAGAAGTCTCTTAAAGTCCCCTAAAGCATTTAAGATTTTGGTGGACAAGGCAACAATGATCAGAATTATGAGCAACATTCTCTCAGGGACAACATTCAGTATCTCATCTACAACTGAAAGAGGAAAATAGCACAAAGTGGTGAATATATCTTTAAGATTCCTAACAATATGGTGTCAGCTAGTCAGGATGACAATAAAAGCAAATTAACAAGTTGTTATATAATAAGCAAAATGTAGGTTCTTAACTATTTTCCCAAATTACCTTACTTGTCCACATAAGTCCACGTTTATTACAAATGGTCCTTGGTCCTTTAGGGCCCCGATGCATCATTGGAGTGGATTTCTTACTGATATCACTGTGTCGACAACTGGCAAAAAATTATTGGAGCAAGATATTTTCACAACACATCTCTGATATGCATAGTTTAGTATTGCAAACAAAAATGATTCAGAAACATGCAACGAAATGAATCACTTTTTCTCTCAGGTGATTGCATAACAAAAACACTTTGTTGCCAGCATAATATTTAATAGTATCCAGAACTTCACCGAGTTATACACAATTAGGCCTGAGTTCTTATAGCAGCCTTATCGTGTTCAACTGCTCTGCATATCCACACAGCAATTCATTAAATAACAGAAGTGTCAAGTAGCCAAGTGCAATGAAGAAAACTTTCGGAGCCAATGCTATTTCACCCAAAAACAAAATGGCAGAAAGCAAGTGGACCCGCGAGGGGGAAGAGCAAGGACAAGGAATATAAAATGCCCTGTATAAGACAGTTAGCAAGGGAACTAAAAAACATAGTTATATTTGTTTCGATAAATTCATAATTGAACTCACTAGATATCTTGAATTTGTGATGCATTGCCATCCGTTCCCCAGCTTTAATTTGAGTCCCAACTCGACCCAGCTAATGCAGAATCCTGGTGAATGGGCTTTGAGGATGTAAATTGACCTTTATTCCGCTTCATCCTTCAAAAGTTAAAACCAATATATAAAAATTCAACAAAAATGTTGAAAAAGATCAAAACTCACAATTGAAATTCGCACTCAACATGGAACATGGTGAAAAAGGGCCCCATACCTAAGAGCAACCTACTTGGAAACAGTATAACATATAATTTTTTTTTTTTTGGGTCAAAATTGCATTCTTTCCTCTTCAGGTTAAAAGAAGAATGATCTCAAGTTGCCACTCTGTGCATCATAGGCTTCACGGAATCTAATTAATGAAGCCAATCTCTGAGGAACATTGAACTTCTGTGGGGTGCCTGCCTATTGACAAGGTTCATTAGGCAGGTTCCTAAAGGAACAAACAATGATATAGAAACTCAGGTAGATCATATTTTGTCATTAGCAGTAGATACTAGAACAACTAGAGTGTTCGCAGGTACTTCACTCCCTCCCAATAATAGAAGTACAGCTCCAACCTAAATGAAACCACCACAATTACTTGAATCAACATACTTAAAAGAAGAAGTCAAAAAAGAAAATGAAATAATGAGAACCTAGAAAGTAAAATAGACTAATTAAGATAATTAACTAAAAATAATCTTTATGTTAAAAGAAGAGGATCCAACATAGGTCAACGTAAGGTTCTTACATCTGAATTTAATGTTACGAATGTAAGTCATTGCATGGAAGTAGCAGAGACTAGAGGTCATGAATTCCCAAGAGAGCATTTTCAGTACTTAGGCTTATTGAGGAATGTATCAAAAAATGGAGTTAGTCAGAGGATCAAAGCTGGTTAGAATGGGTAGGGGAGTCTCTCGTAAGTCCTAAAGTTACACAAGGACAAATCTCATTTATGGAAAGAAAATTTTATAGGATATCCTAGAACTTGAAATGACCCACAAGATAAGTACTAATAAACATTCACATAAACTTTTGAGATAGATGAGAATGTCAAGATCAATTTGTAAATTAGCAGTAGAAAAGTATTGTAAGAATCTGTTAAAACAAATCATAATGTGGTAGTGGGAAATAATATTGTGAGAACCACTGAAAATGGTTTGGCTACATTCAAGAGGGTTACCAGATGCAACATCAGGGTAAGTCAGAGGCACAGATTAGTGGCGGTCTAGAGGAAATTGCCTTGATATCACTAAAAATGAGGTAACAGAAGAGAATATGTTTAGATAAAACAATTGCAAAGGGGGGATCCATTTAAATATATAAGTGGATAGCATATCATCACGATAAGCACACATAATTGGTGTATCATAACAAGCACTTGCATGCCCATGAGACATGCTAGTTGATATGCTGCCTTGAATCTGAATAATTAAACACATATTCCTAGTCTCATAGATCATCGAGGACTGAGGCCAGAGTACATAGTGTACTCTTCATTAAATATAGATTGCGAGTTTTTTATTCTAATTTATACCCACTAAAATTTCTCTATTCTCAAAAACAATGTCAGTCATCCATTTTATGCATATTCTCATTATTTTTTGATAAAGCAAACCAATGCAAATAGCCAGCTATCCATGCGAGACTAGCTTGAAGGAAGTCAGTGGCTTAAGCTTCTGTTTATAAACATGAGCATCCAATTAGGAAATTATCAACCTCTCGCAAACCAAGTAAAAAGTTGCATCAAATTAGCTCAATTCGGCAATCAATTTTTCTATTTTCGTATCAAGAATGGTAGTACAAAGTTTAAGTTCGAGAGAGAGAAACCTTCTCGGGAGAGACAGAGTCTAACATAAAAACCTGACCTTGAAAAGAAAGTGTGAGTTGGTTATTATTCTCATCGCCACCACCTTGTGGCAACAATGCGCTATGCTTGTCCGATTGATTTCCCATGTCAGCAGAAACATCTCCATCCAAGACTTCATTTACACCATTACTGACATTATTATTGTCCACATCTTCATCATGATCAATTACATTCCCATTACTCACATGATGATGCAACCCACCGATGATGTTGCTCTTGCAAGCAATGCATCATCCCGGAATCACTCCCATGCACTCCATCCATCTTCACTTTCAGCAACGTTCAATATCATGCACACTTTAGATCCTTCAATTTTTATATTTATCAAAAAGAAAAAGAAATCTATCCAAGTTAATATATACCAATTTCGAAGCCTAAAATCACTAACGAGTAAAAATGAAATAATTAGTTTTGTAAATCCTGAATAAAAATAATTAGCAATCAATTATAAAAATATACGTGAATCGGCAAAAGTGAAATATAATTAAGTGAAGTAAATTGACAAAAATTATCACCATTAAAATTGGAGACTAAAGGTGTTTGAGTAGGGAGAAGCTGAAGGCCAGTCAGAAGGTGGCAGAGGGAGGGAAGGCGAAGATCAGGAATGCGAGAATGAACAGTGGATATTGGATGGAGAGTCAGGGGAGATGATGAATATGTGTGGATGGATGGGGAGCGGGCGTTTTTCGTCAATCTAGGTGGTAAGGGCTGTTTCTTCTGTAGACAAAATTCTCGCTGATTATTAGTTTTTATCCTGAATAATTTTAAAGTAATTATAAAATAACTAATACTACATGACTAAACAACTCAAGAGGGATGGATAACTATTATAAATAGGAACAACACGTAAATTTGGCTCATTTAAATGAGCTTCATTAAAAAATATAAGTTACTTTATCTATGTTGAAAACAATGATCAACTATGGGAGCCTATTGTTTTGCCAAAATATAATTAAATATAAATTTAACTTTTCTTCAAAATATTAAAATTGGTCTTTCCAAAATATCCTCTCTTATTTTTCATTATTTTCAAAATTTTTCTATTTTTCCATATGTGCACATATATATATATTATATTATTATTCTTATAATAAAAAAATTACCCAATTTCATTTTCACCTTAAAAATCCAATCAAAAAATATTGGTTTGATTGCTATAATAAAAAATTTCTTTCACCAAAACATAAACAAATATACCTTTTATCACCAGCTACTTAAAGAGACTATCATTCTCTTCTTGCTTATAGGTTTAGCTTCCTTTTAGCACTTAGTGCTGCTTTCCCGGTGATTGGAATATTTCTTTAATTGAGTTCATCTTTTGAAAAGCAAGGTGAAAGCGCTCTGATTAGACTTTTTTAAGGATGGGATTTTTTGCCTAGATCTCTCACAGAATTCATTTGGCATCTCTGTTTAACTAGAAAGGTTGCCTAAGATCTTTGAGTTTCAAAACAATTTCCAAATAATCTTTTTAGGTTGGGAAGAGCAAGATGGAAGGCCAAGAACCCAAGAGCTATGGTCAAATAAAGCTAGGAGTTTGACGTGCTGTCAGTACAGGAAAGGAGTTGCATTAGAAGTGGTTCTTGCTCTCTATCCTATGCCCGAGTAATTTCCTTTGGTTGACTAAAACTCACTGCTAATGGAAGGAGGCGGCTGGTTCATTCCCTCTAGTATAATGCTCATTCACCTTTAAGAAATACTATTCAAAACAAATTTCTAACAATGCCCCAAAACACGAACAAACATTTATCACATTCTCCAATACAATTTTCACATTCCCAAACTCCATTATCAAAATTCATTCTTTCAAAATACATAATACAAAACATACACAACATAACCAAGCATTACCTATACTTTTAACCATAGCCAAGTAAATACATGTATGTATGTATCTAATGTCTTAGATGGAAAAACTTCATAGATTATTCAAATAATATTGTATTTTCATCCATTTATTTAAGTAAAAATAAGTATTATTTTTATTCGTTATTTACATATATAACAATCCCCCAAAGGGGAGGTTTTTACACGTTACTCACCTATCCACCATTGGAAACACCATTTCCCATCCAACTTGCATATTTTAAGCATATCGCCAATGTTCATCCTAAGTCAAGATTGAATTCTCCATGAGACTCTAGTTGCATTATTTATAGCTTCTTTATTTGTAGACAAAGTGGGTTAGGAAAAATAAAAGGCATAACTTGTATCCATGTGCTTTACATTCGCTCAGAGTTCGCTCCCAAAAATACTAAAGTTCAAATTTTAAAACTCAATATATAAACGGTTAATTAGGATAAAATCCCTTTACCAACTTTCATTTTAGATTTTACTTCCCACTTGATTTTCTAAACACTAAACTCCCTACTTTTCCCAAAACTTTTGGAATCACTTCTCAAATCTTTGAGAAAGACTTAATTACCCTTGTACCTAGCCAAAAAAAAAAAAAAAAAACCTAGCAAATGGCGATTTTTTTCTCCCTACTTTATCAAATGGCAACTTTTCTTCAAAAGCACGTATTTTTTTTTGGAAACCATTTTCTTTGGCAAACAAAAGGTGTGAAAAAAGCCTCTCGTTTGCCAACAAAAGGGTGCAAATGGATGAGAGAATGGAAAAGGCAAAAGAAATCGATGCAAGAATTAAAAAAGTCCTTATCTCTTTGGAACTCTGCAAAAATAGAACAATCAAGAGCACTAACAAGGAGTGAAGAATAGAAGGAAGAGAACATGGTTTAGAAAGATATGTTTTATGCTTCTTATTTCTGGACTTTGCTTTCTTTCAAATGTGCGTATTTTTCAGTTTTATAAGTTTTGTAGGTAGATTTTCTCATCTTTCTTTGTTTGAACTTTTTTTTAGTGGTTAAAAACTTGAATCCATTTGTTATATATATGATTTTTGTTATACTATTTGAAAATCTTTGATTTGTACTTGAAAGGCATGAAAGTTATATTCCACTTTCTTGAGATTTATACTTCTTATACTTGAAATTATACCTTGAAATTATCTGAAAATGGTAGTATATAATCTGTGTATCTGAAGAACATTTTACAAGCAGCTGTAGTACAAAATATTCAATCTTTTAGTACACATTATCTAAGTGGTAGTATATAATCTGTGTATATGAAGTACATTTTACAAGCAACTGGGTACAAAACATTCAACCTTTAGTAGTATATAATGTATGTATCTGAAGTACATTTTACAAGCAATTGTAGTACAAAATATTCAACCTTTCAGTACACATTATTTGAAAATGGTAGTATAAAATTTGTGTATTTGAAGTACATTTTACAAGCAATTGAGTACAAAACATTCAACTTTTTAGTACAAATTATCTGAAAGTGGTAGTATATAATCTATGTCTAAAGTACATTTTACAAGAATTGTAGAATAAAACATTCAACCTTTCAGTACACATTATCTAAAAGTGGTAGTATATAATATGTGTGTCTGAAGCACATTTTAAAAGCAACTGTAGTATAAAATATTCAACCTTTAAGTACACATTATCTAAAAATGGTAGTGTATAATCTGTATGTTTGAAGTACATTTTATACACAATTGTAGTACAAAATATTCAAAATTTCATTACACCTTATCTGAAAGTGGTAATATATAATATGTTTATATACTAATTTTTCTATATTTGATTGCAGTAGAGGCAAGACATAATGAAGTTTGCTCTTGTTGCTCCCCCAATATTTTCAAACCAAATTGGAGCATGTGAATCCAAGATGGGGTGAAAATATTTTGATGCATTGAAGAAAACTCAATTTTCTACATACATATATATGCCTAAGTCAAATTCTAGCTTTATTCAATTTGAAGCTATACTTAGGAGGTTTGATGCAAAAAATTTGTCATTTATTTTTGCAGAGGGGGTTGAAGTTCCATTATCTGCAGCCAACTTTTCTATAGTTTTTGGGTTGCCACATGTGGGCAATTAGTTGATATAAGATTGAAGATGAAGTTTTCAACTAAAGATCGCCTTTTTTCTGGAAAGTTGAAGAATATAACAAGATTTGAAGTAGCAAAAATGTTTGAGGAGTATGTGTATAAGGATAGTGAGGAGGACTTAAATGATTTTTGTAAGTTGTATATACTTTTCGTTTTTAATTATTTTCTATTTCCAACTTCTAATTATTGGACTTTATGATTTCTCCTACCATACTTGGATGATTTGTTAAGAGTCAATTTATATGCATGAGGCATAGCTACAGACAATGTTTTTATCAAAGATATTAGGAACCATGATGGGTGCACAGTTGGTTTGATGATAAGTGAGTTTCATTTTACTAATAACATTGATTATATTTATATTTAAGTGAGTATAATTTTTTCATTTATGAATGATAGGCATGGGTTTACGAACGCATTCCATCATTGGGTTCACCAAAAAATTTGTTTGATTTTTCACATTATTATTCTTTTTTTTTATAATAATTTGAATTTGATAATTATTTTCATTGCAATATGTTGTAGCCCTCAACCTTGCTCTAGAGAAGTTAGACTTGGCCGTTTTGATCAAGAAATCAAAGGCTGCCACTATTGCTGTCACTAAAGTACATATTTGTGATCATATAATATTTGAAGCAATTATTACAGCAAAAGGTGAGGAAATTAAATCATTGAAGGAAACAAAATGCTTCAGTAGAGATAATAGCAATCAAAAGCAGGGCGAGGAGGAGAATGTTGCTGAGGATAAAATTAACAAAGGGGATTATAATGATGAAGATGGTGAGTATCTATATAAGGGGGAACATGATTTGGTGGATGATGCAAAGAAAGAAGGGGATGATTTAGGGAAGAAAATGCAAAAAAGCTGATTTAGGGATTGATGATGGTGTTGGCGATAAAGCTAAAGATAGTTTGGATGAAGAAAGTCCAACAAAACACTGTCATGATTCCACATCTTTTGTCATCTTTTTGACCATAGAACTTTATACACCAATTCATGAAGCAGAGTTCAAAAAAGAATATGAACTTAAAATGGTGAATGTCATGTCATCAATTGTTATAGATATGTGTAATCGAGATGACAAGCAGCCATAAAGGAAAGCAACAAATTTTATCACCCTCCTCTTCCCTCTCCGGCACCACACTAGCCAAATGTGAAAGACAAGTGACAAAAACCTATTGTCCTTGTCCTCGTGCAAAAAAGGGCTAAGAATAAGAAGAGAAAAGGGTGTTGTAAACTAGTTAATATATATTTTTTTACTATTTGTATTTTATTTGTTGATGTTTGTACTCAATTTGCTGGTATTTGTACTTGATCTATTTGTATTTCATTAAATGATATTTTGTACCTCACTGATTTATATTTTATATTTAATGTGCTAACTTTTGTAGTTCAATGGTTGATATTTTTACTTAACGTCCAGAGATTTTATACTTCAATGGTTGATATTTGTACTTAATATGCTGATCTTTTGTACTTCAGTAGCTTATTTTTGTACTTAATGTGTGGAGGTTTTATACTTCAATGGTTGATTTTTGTACTTAATGTGCTAATATCTTATACTTCATGTTGGTGATATTTGTACTTAATGTGCTAATCTTTTG
>JACGDI010001517.1:620013-637802 GCA_014898725.1 Jacaranda copaia | reverse complement strand
CTTCAATGGTTGATATTTGTACTTAATGTGCTGAAGTCTTATACTTTATATTGCTGATATTTATACTTAAAATGTTGATCTTTTGTACTTCAATGGTTGATATTTATACTTAATGTGCTAATATCTTATACTTTCATGTTGGTGATTTTTACACTTAAACTGTTTATCTTTTTTACTTCAGTGGTTGATATTTTTACTTAATGTAGAGAGGTTTTTGGTTTTATACTTTAATAATTAACATTTTGTACTTAATGTGTTGATGTCTTATATTTCTTGGTGGTAATATTTGTACTTAATATTTCTAAGGCTCAAACCCCCAAAGTTTTTAGGTAAACCAGATGATAGAACAACTGAACCTGGATTGAGGAAATCCAAAAAACATTTGGGGTGTTGAAATATTCTAATTCGCAAAAGATTGCTTATGCAATATACCAACTTGAAAATGCAGCATCTCATTGGTGGCGAATAGTAGAGCTCCGATAGAATACTGAGGGGATGTAGAGAACTTGGGAAAACTTTCTGGTAGAATTCGAAAGAAAGTTCATCCCTCAAGTTAAAAAAGATCAAAGAGAAAATGAGTTTATGGATCTTGTCCAAGGAACCATGAATGTTTCCCAGTATGAGGCCACTTTTAACAGATTAATTAAGTACACTCCCTATTACTTGAATGATGAGGAAAGGAAAGTGAAAATGTTTGTGGGAGGTTTAAAACATAATATTCGTTGGGCCACATTGTCGGCTAATATGACAAGTTGTGTTAAAACTGAAAAACGTGCCATGCAAGTTGAAGCTGGAGTAATAGAGCTTGAAACAGCAAAAGGAAAAGCCAGGCAATCTCAACCTTCTTCACCCTATAGAGCCCAAGGACTACCTTAGAAAAAGAGATATGTAAATTCTAGGAGTATAGGAAACTACCCCATTAGCTCATAAAGTAACTTCACTTGACCTCCCAATAAGCATGAAATACCTTGCAAATTTTGTGGTCGGCGTGGGCATACAGAAGCAAATTATAGGCACAAGAATGGAACATGTTACTTATGTGCAAGTGATTAGCATTAATGTACGATCAAACACAAGAACTCCTAACATGAAAACTCCTATGCTAGCACTCAATGCTTAAACAGAAGAAATAGGCAAAACGCCAACCCCCCAATCTAGTGGCAGACCAAAAGTTCGTGTTAGGGCCTATGCTATTGAGGGAGAAAAGGAGCTAAATCCTTCGACGATAGTGGAAAGTAACATTAAAATTGCTGGAAAATTAGTAAAGCATTATTTGACCCCGGTGCTACCTATTCATTTCTATTTACTTCATTTACTCATGATCTTATGTTACCATTAGATAAGATGACTTATCTATTTGAAGTTAGTATGCCTATGGGCATGTCTATGGTGACTGATTTATTGTGCAAGGATTGTGGAATTGAGATCAATGGGAAGACATATGTAGCGAATCTAATCAGAATAGCCTTTAATAAGTACGATGTCATCTTAGGAATGAACTAGTTGTATAGCCATCATGCTAAGATAAATTTTAGGGAGAAGACTATTGACTTGGGGATTAATAAAAATAAACCAAAAACCAAACCAACCCTCCCAATTATCTCTGCTATAAAAGTTAATAAATTGTTGAAATAGGGTTGTGAAGGTTTTATGGCCTACATGATTAACAAGTCAAAGGACAAAAATAGAATTGAAGAAATCTTTGTGGTAAAAGATTTTCCTGAGGTATTCCTAGAAAAATTAGTGTTATTACTACTAGATAGAGAAGTTGAATTTATAATTGAGACAGTACTAGGAATTGCACTTATATCAAAACTACCATATCGAATAGCACCTGCAGAATTGGTAGAACTAAAGGCTCAATTGCAAGAACTTTTGGATTTGGGATTCATTCGACCTAGTACATCACCATAGGGAGCTCCAGTTCTATTTGTTAAGAAGAAAGATGGTACGTTAATAATGTGTACCAATTACGGAGGAATAAATAGTGTTACCATTAAGAACAAATACCTCTTATCGATATTGAGGAGCTATTTGATCAACCCAAGGGATCGAGAGTATTCTCAAAGTTAGATCTCAGGCAAGGATATTATTCATTAAAGATTAGCAAATCATATATCCCCAAAACTACACTAAACTCACGCTATGGGTGTTATGAATTTCTAGTGATGCCTTTTGGATTAACAAATGCACTAGCTGCATTCATGGATTTAATGTACCGAGTGTTTAAGCCCTACTTAAGTAAATTTATGGTGATTCATTGATGATATCTTGATTTACTCTAATTCTAAAAAAAACATGAGCATCATTTAAGGATTGTGTTACACACATTGCTAGAACATAAGTTGTATTCTAAATTTAGTAAATGTGAATTTTGGCTAACTTAGGTAGCCTTTTTGGGTTATATAGTATCTAAGGATGGACTGGCAGTGGATCTAACTAAGATCTAAGCTGTGATTAAGTGGAAAAGGCCAAAGAACATTAGGAAAGTTTAAAGTTTCATGGGATTAGCCGGTTTTTACCAAAAGTTTATAAAGAACTTCTCTAAAATAGCTGCGCCCTTACTGCAACTTACCCAGAAAGCACACCTATTTAAGTGGGATGAAGCATGTGAACGAAGTTTTAAGAAGTTAAAGGATAAATTGACTACAACACCTATGTTATCACTGTGGTCAGGAGTAGAAAATTTCATAGTATACACAACTACGTCCAAGGAAGGATTAGGATGTGTCTTAATATAGAATAGGAAGGTAATTGCATATGCTTTGGGGAAGTTAAAACCTTATGAATAAAACTACCCTACCCATGACTTGGAGTTAGCATCAATCATACTTGCACTTGCCAAATGGAGGTACTACATGTACGGTACAACCTTTAAAATTTTGACCGACTATCAAAGTGTAAAGTATCTTTTTACCCAGAAAGAGCTGAACATGAGGAAAATGAGATGAATGGAATTTTTAAATGATTACGACTGCAAAATTTCTTACCACCCTGGAAAGGCTCATGTGGTTGCCGACGCCTTGAGTAGAAGAGCAGAATTAACCCAAGAGAAAGACAAGGACTCAAATTGGGAACTTTACTTACTCCAAGTCTAAACTTAGGCTATGATAGTAGAATTCATGATTAAGCTTGGATTATTTTAGAAAGTCAAGGAGGAACAAGAAAAAGATGAAGAAATTTCAAAACTCGGGAAATCTATAAAAACTATGAATTCAGAATTAGATTTAACTAAGAAGGAATAATAACATTTTGCAAAAGAATTTGTGTCCTTAAGTCCATGCAAAAGGAAATACTAAACGAGACACACAAATCTAAGTACACAATCCATCCAAGAGGAATCAAGATGTACAATGATCTTAAAAGGAATTTTTAGTGGAATGGAATGAAGTCAAATATTGCCAATTACGTGAAGAAATGCATGATGTGTCAACATGCTAAGGCTAAACACTAGAGGCCGGCAAGACTGTTACAACCTCTCCCTATACCAGACTGGAAATCGGAAAGGGTGACCATAGATTTTTTCTTGGGACTACCAAGGGTAAGAAAAGGATTTGATGGCATTTGGGTGATTATATATCGATTGATGAAATCTGTGCACTTTTTACCAATCAAAGTGGATTACAAGTTAGAAACCTTGGCATATTTGTACAAAAGAGAAATCATTCGACTTCATGGAATTTCTATCAACATTATTTTAGATAGAGACCCAAAATTCACATTAAAACTATGGAAGCTGTTATATGAGGATTTAGGAACAAAACTAAATTTCAGTATTGCTTCTCATCCTCAGTCAAATGGTCAGTCCAAGAGGGTAATCTAAATAATAGAAGACATGCTAAGATCTTGTGTAATAGACTTTAAGGATTTGGGGGATAAGCACATGCCTATAGTGGAATTCACCTATAATAACAGCTATCAAGCTACAATTCAAATGGCTCCCTACGAAGTATTGTATAGGAAAAAGTGTTGGTCTCCATTATATTGGGACCTGGATGATTAGAGAACACCACCAAGAAAGGGGCAAAATAGGGTTGTGTGAGCATAAATGATTCAAGAAGCTATCCATAAAGTTCAGATCTTCAAACAACACATGCACGCTATCTAAAGTCAACAAAAGAGCCATGCAAGTCGTCGTCGAGATTTGGAATTTGACATTTATGGTCAAGTTTTTATCAAAGTTACCCCTTGTAAGGGAATAAAAAGGAAGGGAAAATAAGGAAAGCTATAGCTTTAATATATAAAGGCCTTTCAAATTATACAACATATCGGGAACGTTACATATAAACTTGAACTCCCAGCCAACCTTACAAGCATCTGTGATGTGTTCCATGTATCACAACTTAGAAAGTATCATATTGATCATTCGTATATAATATCCCATCAAGAAATCCATATGGAACCTGATTTATCCTACAAAAAAAGGCTAGTATGTATTTTAGATCACAAATATCAAGAAATACGATCTAAAAGGATCCCAATAATCAAAGTCTTATGGACAAGCGATGATGTTGAGGAAGCAACTTGGGAACTGGAGGGAGATATGAGGAACCAATACCCCATTGGTTCAGAACTTAGAATTTGGGTACCAACTTCCCCTAAGAATGAGGGATTGTAGCATCTCATCTTTTCTAGAAAGTAAATTTTTTTCCTAAAAATAATAATAAATAAATTATTAGGCTTATCTAGTAAATATAGGAAATCCAAGTATAATTTTTTTAGGCTATCTTATAAAATTATCCTTTTTGATTGAGTTAATAACATTTTAAATTAAACAAGTTAATAAAAGAAAATACCCATACTACAAATTGTTATGGACCCTAAGTTATAATGCTCAAAATGTATATAATTTAAGGTACGAATACATCATTATATATAAATTAAGTATATAATGAAAAAAAATAATAAGATATATAATAAAAGTTTTATAGGCTAATTTAAATAAAGCCAGAAATCAAGGACTAAAATTCAATAAAAATCTAGGAGTCAAAATTAGAATAAGGTAAGAATCCAAAGGATTGACTAAGTAAATAACAAAAATTCCATTTCTATAAATAGGGGCAAGCCATTGCCATTTCCACACAACAACTACTCATACTCTGCAAAGTGTTCAAAAACCCAGTTATTACCTCTCCAAATCCTTAGCCATTAATCTTCAAATTATAGCCATCAAAGATCACATCCCTCAAAACCCCTCAAAATTTTAGTCCTAACTCTAGAATTTCTCTCCAAAGAAGAAGAAACTCGTAAACAAAAAAAAAAATCTATAGCCAAACTTAAACTTTTAAAATAAAAAAAAACTAATCGTATTACCTGATCAACCATGCAAGGGTATTGTTAGAAAGCTCTATTTGTGTATATTATCTTGGTAGATTGGGATTTTAGAAATTATGCCGAAACCATACCTGAATTGCTGTCGAAATCAACACTGCCACAAGCAAACAGAGGTTGACAAAATAAGAGATGATGTTATTTTGCTTATAACTAGGGATTTTTTTCGTTAAATGAAAAATGAAAACCATATATGGAAAAGCTTCAAGTGTAGATAGGATTAGAAGTAAAGTTTATTAAAATTGAAACTGTATTCTAGTTTGAATTGTGTAGGAATTGCAACCTGCCGTTAGATGCAATTGGGAGTCAGAGCTTAGATTTGACCAAAAATTAGGAATAATCAGCACGTTTGAACATTCAATTAAAGTCACATTTAGAAATTTCATTGAGTTCTAACTCATTTCAAGGTAAAAATCACCATTAAACTCGTTGGATTTGGTTAAAACTTAGCTTTGATGGAAACTGCCTTGGCTAACTACGTAAGGTATAGGTTTTGGAAATGGTCAGATGTTGTTGAAGGATTATGGAAATATTATAATGTTGATAAATTGATTATTTTCTTTTGGTTGAAGGTGGTTAAGTGTGAATGAATGTTGGATCTTGGGGTTATGTTGGATAATTGAATTTTGATTTAGATATAAGTGAGTTATAATTTTTATTTTGATGCCGTGATGAAAAGTGTTAAGATATATTCAATTCAATTAAAAATTAATAGGTAGAAAATATCGCTCTCTTATATACATATATGTACTTAAGGACAGTCACTTGGGTTATTAAATAATAACTGTAGTAGTTAAATAATATGTAGTACCTTAGGTAAACTAACTATTATTTTATTCTCTTAGAATATTGTCACCAAAAATTCATAATAATTGAATCTTGAATTTAGGTATTTAGGCATGCAAGTCATTGGAAAAATCATGATAATAGGAATAAATGAGGATTTCTATCCCTTTTCAATTTTTATTCTGTTACCTGTAATTCCTTTGGCCCAAACACTTTGAATATTGGTATGTGAGTTTTTTGTTCCTTTGTAATCTCATTTGGTTACTTGTTATTATTTTTCTGGAATCATATACCTATTTCTTGGTTTCAAGAACACCCTCGATCATTGATATATGAAGTCTTTTATTTTTTTCAAATTTTCATCTATTATTGGTTAATAATTACTTCCTAAAATCGTATTACCTTTTTGCACCTTTTGAAATGCCTCAATTATGGTGATGATACTTGTTTGATCTATTTGGTAAACTCGAGCTAATTGAAATCCCGAATTATTCCTAATTACAAGATTTTGGCATTTATTTCGTTACTTCTTTATAATCAAAACTATGCTACTCAAATAAGTAAAGTACTTCCAAAACATCTTAAGAAGATTGTTAGATGAATAGAAGAATATTTATGAAAAGTCTTTTACTCCAAATAAGTTATAAATGAAAAAGATTCGTGCTTTCTAATAATTATAAAACTTTTTATCCTACTCATCGAATCGAGAACTAAGTGCCACATTTGTTGATAGGGGGTGTGAAATGGGGGCCACCTCTAGAATCCAGAGGTTGACACCTTTTGTTATATTTATCACATTCTTGACCATTTTGAATATCTTGTTCAGTCAGTACTGTAAAGTATGTGTCGGGCAGAGCAAAGTGCCACACTAATTGATAGGGAATGTACAGTGAGGGCCCCCTCTTGAATTTCTCACTGTAGCACCTCTAGATTATAGTACTATACATCTTTCAATTGTATTTTGTACCTTAATTGATAAAATTCAATTTTATTCCTCATGAAATAAAGTGTAAGGAACTAAGTGCCACATGCGGTAGTGTGGTGGGGGCTACCTCTAGATTCCTGTATACTTGAATCTGAATGTGAAATATGAATTCTCCTCGTTGGTATAGGATAGTGATAGAGTAACATGAAAAGTTTGATATGATGATGATACCTTCGATATAATAAATGTTTCTTCTAAGCAATTTAATTTAAGTATCTCATTAACTTAAGAAGTATTTCTCACAGAAGCCTATTACAGAAATCTAATAAGCATGGCATGTCTGTTTTCTACTTAAATTCTCACTGTATCATCTTCCATTGCAAAATAAACTCCATACAGGTAACTCTCTCAAACTTTCCTCATTGAGTCATTTGGGCTCACCCTTGTATTTCTCTTTATACAGATGAAGCTGGATTTAGGAGAAGAACCTTAGGAATAGAAGAGAAAGAAATAATCTTTTGTTTGAATATCATTGTACCCAGTTCTATAAGTTTATATATATAATAAGACTTATGGCCATGGCGGCTGTTATGCCATACCTCAAGTACCAGTATATGTGTACTCATCTATAATTAGAGGAAAAGTTCAAAATAGTATACAAAGAAATATTTACATAAGTTGTTTCTTTTAATACAAGATGTTGCTTTAATTTGTTAGTTTACACTTAGCACTAGCTCTTGAAATAAAAATCTCCTAGAAAGGGCTAGTGTTGTGGTGTGGTGGCTTCAAGACCTTCGAGGTGCCATAGTGATTGTTTGGGCGGGAGAAAAATACATTCTAGAGGAAAGATACCTTTGTGAGCTGTTATTTGAGGAGTATCTTTATGGTGACATATTGGAGTGCTGCATGTCGCTATTGGCAGCCCATTTTTCAGGAAAGAGTGTCAGCATGATTTGTGGTTTACGTCTACGATAGCACATGTATGTGGTGATGTCCTAACTTAATTTAGTTCATATTATAAGTGAGACTAACCATTTATTTTAAACTTCATATGCAATCTTAAACTAACTCGAGGGACGCAACATCCAGGATATGAAAGATGGAGAATTTTTTGAGTTCATATCCAAACTTAATTCTTTTACACGTAAAGATTTGGAAGAGATCACCTTGGATGTTATAAACACTTGTCGTTACATACTGCTATTGATTAATTAGGTCCATCACTGATTCTTGGTTGTCCTTGACACTTCAACTCATGCTTTCATGTACATGAATTCAATAATGGCCACCTAGTACAAGTCAGCGGCCATTGCCATTGTAAGTTTGCTTCATTTCTTGAAAATTTCTTCATAAAGTATGGAGCTAACAACTAATGAATATTTTTGTAGGCTGCATTCTATTCTCGATACCTAAAACTTTCATTAGGGATCATGTGGACAAAAGCATAACAGTAAGAAAATACAGACAGAAACAGGGGTTGTTGGATTATGGTGTCTTTGTGTGCCTTTAGGTGGAATGTTTTGCTAGAGCACCAACAATTTCTGGAGGTATACTAGAAAATGCTCCGTGGATACAATTCGTGCACATGTGGCATACATTATTTTAAGTCATGAAAATGCAAGGGTTTGAATTTCAGTGACATTAGAAGTTAATTTGAAGTTTATTAACATTTTTGATAATTTTATTAAGGTTATTTTGTATGTAAGTATACATTTCTATTAAAGTATATGTAAGATTATCTTTTGTACACATATTGCACAACAAAGTACATATGTTGTTATATTGAAGTACAAATATCGCCCAAGTATAGAATACACGAAGTATATATGGTGTTATGTTGAAGTATACTTTGTGTGAATGATCGATTAAATTAAAATGTTATGTTGAAGTATACTTTGTGCAAATGATCGATTAAATTAAAACATTATAGTGAGGTTCAATACAACATGCGGGAAATAAAGTAAAAGTATAAAACAAATGAAGTATAAATGATGTTATGTTAAAGTATACTTCAATTAAAGTGAAATATTATAGTGAGGTTTAGTGTAATACGGGGGAAATGAAGTACAAACATAGAACAAATGAAGTATATATAGTGTTATGTTGAAGTATACTTCAATTAAAGTGAAACATTGTAGCGAGGTTTGGTACAATATGCGAGAAATGAAGTATAAATATAGAACAAACAAAGTATGTCTAGTGTTATGTTGAAGTACACTTGAATTAAAGTGAAATATAATAGTGAGGTTCAGTACAATATGCAAGAAGTGAAGTACAAATATAGAACAAACGAAATATATATGGTTTTATGTTGAAGTATAATTTAATTAAAGTGAAACATTAAAGTGATGTTCAGTGCAATTAGTAGGAAATGAAGTATAAATATAGAACAAATGAAGTATATATGGTGTTATGTTGAAGTACAGTTCAATTAAGTTAAACACTATAGTGAGGTTCGATATAATATGCGGGAAATAAAGTACAAATATGAAACAAACAAAGTATATATAGTGTTATATTGAAGTACATTTTGTGCAATTGAATAATTAATCTCTAATAATTGTAGTGAGGGTTAAGTGCAATATTTTGAGACTATCATATTAGGTGAAGTACATATTTATATGGGTGATAGGATGGATATGATTGTCTAATGCTCATGTGTTTACAACTTTCAATGCATAAGTATACTTTACACTATTGCAAATGACAACTTTAATTTGTTGAACACTAGTGGTTATCATTTTGATACTTTAACATTATTTATTCATACCATACTAAATATTACACACTTTTAGAGTTTTGTTTGTTAATTACTGAGAAATAAAAGGCAAAATATGGAACAAAAATAAAATTCATCATTATTAGTACAAAAATTAAGAAATCAAGTACATAATTACCTCAATAAAGTACAAAAATCAAGAAATCAAGTACATAATTCCTAAGATCAAGAAATAAAGTACATATTTGGCATGAAGAAGTACATATGTCCCGAAATCAAGTATAAATCACCCTTATTGAAGTACAAAAGCACTTATATCTTGGACAACATGCACATGCTACTTTTTCACTTTAAATCAAGTACATAATTGCCACAATGAAGTACATATGTCCCAAAATCAAATATAAATCTCCTTCATTGAAATATAAAAGCATTAATATCTCAGACAAAATCCACATGCTACCTTTTAGCTGGAAGCCAAGTACATAATTGTTGCAATGAAGTACATATATCTCGAAATCAAGTATAAATCTCTCTTATTGAAGTACAAAGCATTGATATCTCAAACAATATGCACATGCTATGTTTTCACTGGAAATAAGTACATAATTGCCATGTTAAAGTACAATGATAAATTTCAATTCAATAATCCAAAGTAATCCACAAATACAATAAATCTCAGTACAAATTAACAATCTGAGGTTTTTCAAAAATTTTCTCCAACCACATAGCTTGGCTAATTTAGCTATTTTACTGATTCTTTGCAAGTTCAACGATTATGCCCTGTCCTACCACATTGTGTACACTTAATAACACGTTTCTCAATTTGTAATGGAATCCTCCGTATCCTTCAATGCCTAGGTTGAAATTGGCAATTAGGTGCATTAATGACACTGTCATCATCTAGAGGGAACATACATATACATATATATATATATATATATATATATCTTAAGTAAGAATAGGATTTATCATTGCTTGGTATGCTTGTTGATACATCTCAACTCAATAGTATTAATAGGTGAAGTCATATGATGAAAGTGACTTTGACTTAAGCCTGTCAATGGGTAGGTTTCACCCTACCCATGCCCATACCCTGAAATACCCATATGATAAGACCATATATTTTATCCTACCCTAAAATACCCATACAATGAGACCCTATACCCTACCCTACCCAAAATAACTCAATACCCATTGGATCTAGCTTATTGAATATAATTTTTTAGTGTTTTGAATTCTTTTTTTGTATTAATAAATTCTTCTAGTATAGGATAACAAAAAAAAATATGATTGAAATTGAATTAGGATAGATTTAATTAATTATATATTTTTAATTTTATTATACTAAATTAATAAAATAAAAAAGATATTATTTTTCCTTTTAAAATCTGAATTGGTGTGTAAGATATTATATATTAGTCCACTTTCTTGTATTGTTGGTTTGATCATATACTAATGAAGCACTATTTTTTTAAAAAAAATATTTCTTCTTTAAAAGTATTTATAATTTAAATTTGATCCAATAGTTTCTTTATGTAGATAAAAGATATTATAAGTGTCAAATAGCTCAACTTTCTTTCATAATTTTTTTTTTACATTTTTCTCTCTAATTATATTTTTTATCTATTTAATTTTACATTTTTATTTTTGCAAATAATTTTTCAATATAAAAACTTTAAAATATCACATTAAACTTTAAACTATATGCCATACTTTATGATAAATGGATTAATCTTTCAACGTTATTTTCTTAGATGCCATGGTGGACTCATATTTTATGAGCATATATTAAAAAGTATGCATGGTGTGAATAGAATAAAATTTTTTATATTAAAATAAGGATCTATAAATTATTTAAAAAAAATATATTATTGTATAAAAAAGATAAATATTTTTGATTATATTTATATGTATATTAAAAATTTATCATTAGTCTATTTTTAATTTGGAATATGAATTTTTAGGTTAATGGTTAAATTTGGGTATTAGGATAATAAATAATTATTGGGTATGGATCTATAGGTAACACATGGGTATAGACCCTATCCATACCAATTGCATTCTTTTCAATGGGTATGTGTAAGGTTTGGGTATTGAAAGTTTTTTTTTGGGCTTGGGTAGGGTAAAACCCACCGATTGATAGGCCTACTTTGACCTTATACAAGCATGAGCATGCTTGCACGATATTTTATCAATCTGCCATGCTTTGCATGAACAAACCCCTCTCTGGAAATCTATAGCATATGATTTGTCATGCGCAATAACCTCGAAGCTCCAACCGCTAGACATGATAACTTTTAAGGTACAAAAACGCTTATAATTGATTGCTAACTTCTTCTCTTGCTTGGGACATAATTGACCAACCATCTTGTGAGATTTTTGTCGTTGATCATGCATTATAACCATTATTTGTATGTGTATGTGTATGTGATCAACCATGGCTGCAATTGGCATAAATTAGGCCGATTTCACCTAATTATTCAAACATCTTGCTTGATTATTGTTTATTACCCTCTATCGATCTTCATTGAATGAGGAATTTGCCCAAGATTATGGGTAAGATTGCATAATAAAGTCTCTGGTAAGCGGCATTGACTCCAAGATGCTATCTATATATCGGGTGTACTTCTGCACTGTAGGCGCATATGTAGCATTCATAAAAATATAAGCCAAATGTTTCTTGTTATGTAGGGGGTATTTCCTTAATACCTGAATTTAAAATAATAGGATTGCAATATGCTTTATGTTATGAATTAGAGTTTAGTTCATATAATTATTTCACAAGTAAAGAAAAAGTTCTTACTTGTTTCTTGAAGTTATCCACCAAGTGTCTCAAGCAATGTGCATGGTGGTTACCAAGAAATATCATGGGGAGGGCCATAAAAAGACCTAAATATCGATAAAAAAAGTAATTCTCGATAAGTTAGGCAGATATTGAGAATCTAAGACACTTCTTAGCTTAAAGTATAATCACTCCCAATTAATATCATTTTTAGAGTCAACAGCTACATATGCTAGCGTCAATAAGTCTCCATTAGTATCTTTACTGACAGCATTGAGTAAGCTTTCTTTATATTTATTTTTGATATGGGTGCTATATAAGAATATCAATGGCCTATATCTCCTGAGAAAATCAATAAGGCTGGCATTGAAACATATAAATAGCTGATGAAATTTCCAACTAATTGGATCAATCTCATAGTCTGCAATACTTCCAGGGTTTGTCTTCTTCACAGCTTCACAATACCACCCTAACTTATCATAAGATTCCTTCTCAGCTCCATTGATGTCATGCATAACTAATTTCTTACCCATCCATGCTTTATGGTATCTAAGTTCCACACGATATTCTTTGTGGATATCTTTTAGTATGGTAGAGGAAAGATAACATAGCTTTGATCTCAATTTATCCTTCACAATGTTAGCAGCCCACGCAAAATCGGCTTTAGGATGTCCCCTTGTCTAAAGATTAGCCTAATCACGTGTGTACTCTAGATTGCATTTTTGAATACCAAATAATTTATCAGTTTCATGCCTTTATACTTAGATTCTCTCTCCATTTGCAATTTTTGTCACTGCAAATGACTATAATTTTTTTGTTGTCATTTTTCTTATATTGAAATAACCACAGAGTAGCCACTGCATAATTCTGAACTCCTCATCATCCTTGAATGTTTGACCCTCTCCATATATGTAATGCCTCCATGCATCAATTGAGTTACTACCTAAAGCCAATTCATTATGCGATGCATTGGTCAAACCAACTTCTTTCTCGAGTGCATCCCTTGGAGTTGACAAATGCAGTACAATTTTATGTTAAGTAAAGTACAAATGTAGAATAGTTGAAGAAAAATAATTCAACATGGTAGTACAATTTCAAATAAATGAGGTACAATTTTAGAACACTTCAACTATAAAATGCTAGCAATTGCAGTACAATTTTGGGTAATCAATAAGTAGAACAGTTGAAGTATAAAACTTCAATAATAGAGTACAGTTTTAGGTAAAATAAAGTATAAAATAAAGTACAATTTAGATAAACGAAGTAAAATTTTAGATAAAAGAAGTACAATTTTAGAATACTTCAACTATAAAATGCTAGAAATTGCAGTACACTTTTTGATAATCAATAAATAGAATAGTTGAAGTATAAAACTTCAATAATAGAATAGAATTTTAGGTAAAATGAATATAAAATAAACTACAATTTCAGATAAATGAAGTAAAATTTTAGATAAAAGAAATACAATTCCAGAACACTTCAAGTATAAAATGCTAGCAATTGCAATACAATTTTTGATAATCAATAAGTAGAAGAGTTGAAGTATAAAAATTCAACAATAGAGTACAATTTTAGGTAAAATGAAGTATAAAATGAGGTACAATTTTAGATAAGCGAAGTATAATTTTAGAGCAAAAGAAATATAATTTCAGAACATTTCAAGTATAAAATGCTAGCAATTGCAGTACAATTTTGGATAATAAATAATTAGAACACTTAAAGTATAGAATTTCAATAACGGAATATAATTTTACATAAAATGAAGTATAAAATGAAGTACAATTTCAAATAAACAAAGTATAATTTTAGATAAAAAGAAATAAAATTCTAGAACACTTCAAGTATAAAACTGCTAGCAATTGCAGTATAATTTTGGATAATTAATAAGTGAAAGTATAGAACTTCAATAATATAATATAATTTTAGGCAAAATGAAGTATAAAATGATGTATAATTTCAAATAAATGAAGTACAATTTTAGGAAAAATAAAAAAGAAGTACAATTTCAGAACACTTAAAGTATAAAACGCTATTAATTGCATTGTAATTTTAGATAATCAATAAGTAGATCATTTGAAGTATAGAACTTCAATAATAGATTACAATTTTAGGTAAAATGAAGTATAAATGTAGAGTAGTTGAAGAAAATGAATTTAGCATGGTAGTACAATTTCAAATAAATGAGGTACAATTGCTGAACATTTCAAGTATAAAACACTAGCAATGCAGTACAATGTTGGATATTCAATTAGTAGAACACTTGAAGTGTAAAACTTTAACAATAGAGTACGATTTTAGGTAAAATAAAGTATAAATGTAGAATAATCGAAGAAAAATAATTAAGTATCATAGTGCAACTTTAGAAAAATGAAGTATAATTGCAGATCAAATGAAATACAATTACATAACACTTCAAGCATAAAACACTAACAATTACAATACAATTTTAAATAACCAATTAGTAGAACACTTGAAGTATAAATCTTCAATAATGCAATACAATTTTATGTAAAATGAAGTATAAATATAAAACAGTTGAAGAAAGATAATTCAGCATCATAGTACAATTTAAGGTAAATGAAATACAATTACGAAACACTTCAAATACAAAACACTAGCAATTGTAGTACAATTTTGGATAATTGATTAATAGAACACTTGAAATATAAAACTTCAGTGATGCAGTACAATTATATGTAAAATGAAGTATAAAACACTAGCAATGAAGTATAAAATAAATACAATTGCAAAATACTTCAAGTACAAAATGCTAGCAATGCATTACAGTTTTAATTGCTATGAAATATAATTTAGAACACTCCAAGTATAGAAAGATTTTTAAATAAACAAAGTACGATTGCAGAACACTTCAAGTATAGAATTTTACAAACTACAATATAGTTTAGGTATTGTAGACGTATTACATTAAAACATCATTGCTCTTCTTTTCAATGCTATTTCATTCATCCTTTTGATTTATTAGAATGTCAATAATGTTCATCTTAAATATCAAATGCAATGAGCCCATATTCATGACATCGTCGTCATCAATTAAAGTCACGCACAATCTTTGATGTAGAGCTATGAATTGCAAAGTGAAGAGCTTGGGGTTGATTTCACTCTATTTTCTTGTGAGATTAAGATACATGTCCATTAAAATCGTATTATCGTTAATTAACATTATATGGAGCTGGTCTTTGTAGCAGCAACTCCCCAAGACTTGAGTGAATACTTCACATTCACTACTGTTGACATTTTTTGAAAATTACAAAATTGATAGGAGAAGAAAATGCGGTGGTTGGGGGTGAGATAAAAATAAACTAAGAAGAAAAAAAACTTCAAAATAATGAAAATAAAGAGAGAAGAAGAAAATGCAATAGTTGTGTTGGTGGTCGTTAGCTGCATTAATATTCTCGCTTTGTCGTGGAGATTGGTTTCCTTATGTGATTTTTCTTTCTATTTTTGATAATGAAAGTACATATGCTTGGGTTTAGTGTTTGGTTGTGTGGACAGTGAAAAGCAAAAAAAAAATGAGTGAAAAATATTATACTTAAGGGTATTTTTGCCAAATCAAGTTGGTAAGAAGTGATATCTAAACTTTTAACAAACTTAGAGAGCTTATTCTAAAGAAAATCAAGTGAGGACTAAACACAAAAAAGGAAAGTGTTTTTAGTACTTTATAATAAATGATCCATATATAAATGTGAGCTTAGTGGACGTAATTTTAATCTGACTAGATTTAATAAGAAAAGAAGTAAATATTGACTACACAAATTATCTAGATTTATGGGTTTTTTATTTTTGCGTAATTTTTTAATATTATCAATATTTTTTAAATGACAAATGGCAAAAGGGCAGTAGTTTAAAATGACTAGTTCTAATCACTAAAATTTAGAACATTTCAAACTAAAGAACATTTAAAATTGTTCCACCTTGAGTGTTGAAATGAAATAAAGTTCAAAATGTAGACCATTTATCATTTTTCTTTCTTTTTCTTTTTTATGTAGGATAAGTACATAAATATATTCATTATTAACTCATATTAATGCTCTCACTTAAAAGAAAGGGAAAAAAAGGCGTTGATTGACACTGCCTTGAATTTCAAGCGTGCGTATTGTAATTCTAAGTAATTTTCTTCTTTGTATGGAATTCTTATCTTAAGAAATAGAAATATTATTTTGCAGCCTATATTTCAGATGGCTTCAATGAGGTCAAATTACCGATTAGTAGCTATTAGTATTAATGCTGCTGAAAGCTGCGTATAGAGAAAGGGGGTTGTGTTTTTGGTGAATCGACCAGGGAGGTTGAGAACTCAGAGTTGTATATATCTTGGGGTTTAAGATCTGCAACCACAACACACATTAAACAAGTCGAGGTGCCCCCAACTAAGGTACTCCGACACTCAAGTTAGTTTTGATCGAGATGTGAAGATCGAACATAATACAGAGAGTGTAAGGCTTATAGTGTATTGGGCATTATCTTGAGCGTAGTTGAGTCTGAAGTATTTATAGCATTCTCCAGGCATGATTTGACCATGGTATTCTTATCAGGTGTACTGACTTTTATCTTTGCTGGAGTAGGTCTTGAGGTCAATACATGTCGACCGGACCTAACTATTGGAACTTCTGGAGTAGTTTTGAGGTCAATGCGGGTTGACTGCAGACCCTACCAAGTGAGGTCGATATCGATCGACCAAACAGACTTGATGTTGGGCCTTCTAGGCTGTCTCATTTGATGTTAGGCCTATTGGACCTACTAGGTTATCCCATATCATGAGACCTCCCAACTCACAGTCCTGATTGAGCTTGTCGACGAGAAGGAGTAGGGAGTTTACATTCAATCATGGTGGTTACCATGCTCAACTAGGATTTTTGAATCCTCGACGCAGGTTTTTAAACTACTGACCAAGGTTTGAGGCAGTTTCTCTGCATTTAATATGGCTACTAGTGCGCAGAATATGAAGCATACTGGGACAGGCTATCATCATAATAGTTACACAAATTCCCACCCACAAATGCCTATAATAGGGGGATAACCAACTATTTATACTTTTTCTATCTAAACTTCTAATCGAATCGCTATCTTTGAAGCCCTTCAAGCTCTCTTATGCTTTGCTTTTATGAGATTTTCACTGTAAGTGCCTTTGCTGTTCTTATTCTTTTCTACCTTTTCTTTATAGAAGCATGCCTATTAGTCCAAATTCTAATAGTAATAGGTTAGAAAGTATGGCCCATGGGGGGGGG
>JACGDI010001517.1:608547-619913 GCA_014898725.1 Jacaranda copaia | reverse complement strand
CAAGCTCAGTGAGGTCAACATTTGCACCACCTCCACCACAAATTGAGTAGGCTCCTGAAACCCAATCTGCTCGTCGGGAGGGGCTCAAGCATAGTAGCCCTACGAGTCGGGGCAAGAGGTAACTAGTCGAACAGGGAGGTTTGGATCCAAAGAAGGCTACGGGGGTAAAGGAAAATAGAAGGCTGTGATAGGTTGGGACCTGTTTGGTAAGTCAAGTGACGGCCCATTGTTCCAGCTTCCTTAGCTATCTCCTCTGCGATTCACCACCAATTGAGATAAGGAGGCGGCCAACTCGACCTCTATTATTAAGGAAGGGCCGACAGGTGCTAAGGCTCTGAAGTGGATGACCTAAGGGCTTTTTCTGAACAACCAGCGGAAGCTGATGAACCTTAGTCAGCTCGGGATGATGAAGGCGATGTCATATTATTGTAAAGTGGTAAGTATGAGATTGATAAGCTCGATCATATTTTTTCTATTATGCTCATATTGGTTTGAGAATGATACTGCTGTGTTTCAGATAGGGCAGTTGGGCTACAACATGTTTTGGTGGTCTAAGATGGCACTGGCTGCCAAGGAGGAGTTGGAGATGGGAGGAGAGATAGAAGCACTGAAGGTACAGCTCAAATCCTCCCAGCTCCAAGTCGAGTAGTTGAACAAAAAAGTAGTCGACCTCCAACAGTAGCTCAATTTCAAGGATCAACAATTGGTCCAGGCTATTGAGGACCAAAGCCAAATGGACAATATTATCAAGAAGGCCCATCTCGACCTGCAGGTGAGTTTCATTTCTGGTCAAGCCCAAGGTCATGCGGAGGCAACTAGCTAAGCCAAAGAGCCCTTCCTCTAATATCTGCCCACAGTACGGCATGAGGCTGTTGAGCAGTTCGTGATGAGCACTGCCTTTCAAGATGCCAGTGTTGTTGTAGCCCTGGACGATGCTTGCGAAGCATATCACAAGGCCATCAAAAAGCTGAAGCACCTGGGTTATTACTTTCGTGCTGAGGATAGAAGCTGGATGAACTTTATGCTCAACGAGAGGATGGAGCCTTTCCCCAAGCCAGATGAAGGCAGCGCTGAGTAGGCTCCAGAGGGCAAACCTACTATTACTACACCTAACGTGCCATTATCTGAGGCACAAAAGAAAAAGGCTGAGGTCAATGCCCGGCTAGACCAAATATGCGTTGAGTTCGCATTCGCAGAGGACCTTGTAGCCAAATTGAAGGATAAAGAGGTCGACCTAGCGTAGTACATGCTACGGTCGAATAACTTTATGGGTGACCTCCCGGGACCTTCTGAACCTCTTTAGGCAATTTCTACACTCGCCTGTGCGGTGCCCAAGCCAGACTTAGATTAGGCTAAAGGCGGGCAAGAGGAATCGGGCCAAAACTGAAGTAGAATTGAACCAATGTCTTTTTTTTTCTTCTTTTTTTTTTATAATTGTACCCTCCCATAGGATTATTAATAAAAGCATATTTTCTCTTTCATTTTCCTCCTGTTGCGCCATGCATAGCCTTTAATTTTTGTTGTGATAATGTGGAAAATGTTTGGTTACCTGTCGTGTAGTAATTATGTTGTACAACTGTGTCGTCGATTGCTTCATATTCTCAATTGGCTATTTGTTCGACCCTTAGAGTAAATTACCCATCAAAAAGGAGTCACATCCCTTGCTAACTATAGGGTTGACAAAAATTGAATGGTTAACTAGAATAACTCATTCGTCAGTGTAGGGGTCGACGATAAGGTCGACTAGAAACTCGAGCGGCCAGGAGCTGTTTAAGTGGCAGTAAAGGGCTGCTTAGTTGTCGACTGTGGGGTTGACTAGAAACTTGAACGGTTAGGAGCCATTTAGGTGGCAGCAAGGGGCTGCTTAGTTGTCGACTACTGGGTCAACTAGAATTATTAAAGATAACAATTAAGCTAATAAAATTACAATTTTATTTAAGCCAAAAGGTTGCAAGGATAAGTGCCATACATTTTTAAATAAAAAACTTCCTGAGATTGATGGCGTTCCACGGGAGGGGGAGTTCCTCTCCTTGCATGTTGGCTAGCCTATAGGCATTGTACTTTGCTACTTTAATAATGAAGTACAACCCTTCATGCTTTGGTTTGGGCTTGCCCACATTCTTAGAGACCTCCACCTTCTTGAGGACAAGATCCCCAACATTGAAATGATGCCTTTTGATCCTTTTGTTATAGTTCTGGGTCATCTTCGATCTGCAGCAATATATAGTATTGTAAGCCTCCTATCGATGCTCGTCGATAGTTTTAAGATCCAGCTTTTTCTCTGACGTGTTTCTTAGTGGGTGAAAGTGGATAACCCAAGTAGTATGTTGGATCAATTCTGAAGGTATGACTGCTTTCGACCTATACACTAGGCTATAAGGGGTATGATTGGTAGCTATTCGGGGAGTTATTCTATAAGCCTATAGCATATCGGGTAGGTCATCTACCCAGTTTGCCCTGGTGTCCTGAATTATGGCCTTCAATTGGTTGAGGACAGTCTTGTTGGTCACCTCGGTCTGACAATTCGATTGAGGATTGCCTATCGACGTAAACTGTTATGCGATCCCTAAGGCCTCACACTAACCTCTTGTGCCCTTACTCTGAATATGAGTACCATTATCTAAAATAAGTACCTTGGGTAGGCCAAAATGGCAAATGATATTTTTTCATATAAAACTTTTTATGGCCACGTATGTTATATTAAGGACAGCTTCAGCTTCAACCCACTTGGTAAAGTATTCAACCGCTAAGATTATAAACTTATGCTGCCCTATTGATCTTGGCAAATAGCCCACTATATCAATTTCCCACTGATCAAATGGCTAGGAAATCTAAACATTAACCATCGGCGCGGCTGGTTGGAATGGACTTGGCATAATACATATTTGCATGCAAAATCCATCGAATCTTTCAATAATGTTGGCCAAAAGTACCTATATCTGATTATTTTGTGGGCAAGGGACCTCCTTCCAGAATGGTTGCCACACATGCCTGTATGAACATCCTACAACACTTCCAACGCCTGATCTTAGTCCAAGCATCTCAATAGGGGGTTCGGCGAAGGATCTCTTGTATAATTGACCGTGCTCATGGAGAGTGAATTTGGAGACTTAACCTAAAAGGCAATGAGCCTCATTCTTGTCGTCGGGGATAATGCCTTGGATAAGATATAGTTTTATTGGGATTTTCTAAAAAATAGTTGTCTCGTCAATGACAGTCATAGGATTTTCATCAGAGAGTGCAATTGACGGCCTGTTTGAGATAAAAAATGTGATTTTATTATCTTTTGTTCCTCTGATTGAGCTGCCAAACTTGGAGAGGGCATTTGCCCATTTATTCTCAAATCAAGAGACCTAGCTAAGAGTAAATTTTTTGAATGATTGCTGCAACTTTTTTACCTCAGCCAGATATCGTGCCATCGACTATTCTTTAGCTTCAAAATTTCCCCCAACCTACTTTGCTACTAACTGGGAGTCCATAATCGTGACCAAGTGTTTAACCCCACGCTTAAGCGCCATTCTCATTCCTACCAATAGGGCCTCGTACTCAGCCTTATTGTTTGTAACTGTATAATCTAGTTTGATTGCAAAATCATACTTCTCAACCTATGGGGAGCGAAGAGCAACCCAAATTCCTCCCCCAGATGTGGTCGATGACCCATTGACATGTAAAGTCCAAACAAGAGGGGCTGCGATACTCTTGTTGGGTAAGTCAACTCACTCTACAATGAAGTTGGCAAGTACTTGCGCTTTAATGGCCGTTCGAGGTTGAAAATTGATGTCAAACTCCCCAAGCTTGATCGCCTACTTGGCCAATCTGCCTGATGTATCAGGCTTTGCCAATACTTGCTTCAATGGCTGGTTTGTTAGCACTATGATAGAGTGAGACTGGAAGTACGGTCTCAGCTTCCGAGCAGCGGTCACTAAGGCCAATGCAAATTTCTCAATCTCTAAATAATTATATTTTAGCCCTTGGAGTGACTTACTGCAATAGTAAACTAGTCGATGGTTGCCATCCCAAGTTGATACTAGTACTGAACTAATCGATGCTTTTGAGACTGCCAAGTATATCTGAAGTATTTTTTCCAGCTCGAGTTTTGCCAACATCAGGGGTGAGGCCAAATACTACTTCAACTCAATCATCTAGCATTTCTGAGAATTTTAAAAAGGAGAGAATTTTGTCAGCCAACCCCGCGATGAACCTTCCTAAAGCCATGATTCTCCCAACCAGTCTCTAAATTTTCCAAACTATTCTCGAAGGGGTGATATCTAAGACTGCTTGAATTTTCTGTGAAATTACCTCAATGCCTCTTTAGCTGACCATATAGCCCAGAAAGTTTCCTCCTTAGACCCCAAATGTGCATTTATTTGGGTTTAGCTTCAATCCAAATGCCCTTAATATTCCAAAAGCATGACTGAGGTCGAGTAAGTGGTTCGGGGCTTTTTCTATCTTGACTATCATGTCATCGACATAAATCTGGTAAAGATATCATGGAGGGACTCTCCCTCGCCCTGTTTGACGGTATGGAGGTAGGTATGGAGGAGCTTAGCCTTCCTTCTGCTGGTAAATTGGTGCAAGAATTTATCGCCTAGCTGGTCATAGGAGTAAATTGGTGATGGTTCGAGCTTCACGAACCAGTCTAGTGCAATGCTTTAGAAGGTAGTGACCAACATCTTAGCATGGATATATTTATTGTGTCCATGCAACTGTATCATGTGCTCAAATTGCATAAGATGCTCTTTGGGGTCGATAGAACCATTGTACCTCGACAGATCGGTAGGGACTCTGGTGTCCACGGTGATGCGCTCATTGATGATTTTCTAAATGAATGGGAACCCTCTCTCCAGATGAGACCTTTGAGGAGCCTTCAAGTTTGGTGCTCTATCAGTATTTCTCCTTGAAATCTCATCGAGATGTCTGTTCAACTGCTGAATTTGAAGGGATACTTCTTTCCATTCGTCCCGATCTGCTTGGGTGGCATTTTGGTCAAGACTTGATCTAAGACACTTAGCTTTATCGCACTGTGGGGCTCGAATGGGCCGATGCGCAAAGTGTGTAGACTCTTCTCTCTCTTTGCGGTAGTCACGCTTAGAGCATTTGACCTTATCACGCTGCATGGCTCGATTAGGTTTGGCGTGATCTACCAAGTTTGCTTTCTCTTCCCGCACTTCTGGATATTTTCTCTCTTCCTACAGGCATCTAAGACTAACTTCACACTTTGTGGGTGGCTGCTTGGCTTTTCGGCAGGAGCGGCTATTCTCAGGGGACCTATTTTTCAGTAGGGATGACTGCGGAGTTGCATTAGTGGTGGGAGTGGGCATTGTAGTATGCCTGTTCAAAGCGGCAGATAGCAGGACTGATATTTGAGTAGAGATTCGCTCACTTATTAGCTGCATCAACTGGGGCATGGTGAGTGTCACTATCTATTCCTGAGGGGCACTGGTGCCCAAAGTATTTGTACCTTGCTGAGGGTTAGGGAGAGGTGGAGAAGTGGACCTCCAGTTCTCCTCCCTTTCGGATACTACTTTGCGTGTGTTTACCATTTTTCTTGCTGCAATCTCAATGGTTTCCCACAGACGACATCAAATGATGCTACTAAAAGCTGCATATAGAGAAAGAGGGTTGTGTTTTGGGTGAATCGACCAGGGAGGTCGAGTACTTAGAGTTGTATATATCTTGGGGCTTAAGATCTGCAACCACAACACACGTTAAACTAGCCAAGGTGCCCTCAGCCAAGGCACTCCAACGCTTAAGTTAGTTTTGGTTGAGATGTGAAGATCGAACAGAATACAAAGAGTGTAAGGCTTATAGTATATTGGGCATTATCTTGAGCGTAGTTGAGTCTGAAGTATTTATAGCCTTCTCCAGGCGTGATTTGACCTTGGTACCCTTGTCAGGTGTATTGACTTTTATCTTTGCCAGGAAGTTGGTGGTCATTCTATGTCCAGATCTTGGTACTGTTCCAGGTGGCTAAATCTCCTATTTTCCTAGATGAATAGTATCTCTAGAAGTGCGTCTCTGCCAAGGGTGGTGGCAGGGTTGGCAGAGTTGGTGGCAACGACTGTACCGATTGTCATGCATCATTAATGCAGAGGCTTACAGCCTGTCAGACTAATAAGTGCGGCAGAGATCTGAGTCAATGTCAGAGTGGATCTTGAGATCGATACATATCGACCAGACCTGACTATTGGAACTTGTGGAGTGGTCCTGAGGTCGATATGGGTCGACTACGGACCCTACCAAGTGAGATTGATACCAGTCGACCAAACAGATTTGATGTTGGGCCTCCTAGGTTGTCTCATTTGATGTTGAGCTTGTTGGACGTACTAAGTTATCCCATATCAAGTATGCAAGCTTTTGAATGAAATGTAATTTTTGGTATTAATTTCACATTTTCGCATTTAAATTGAGATATAATTGCTTCATAATCTACAAATTATTTATAAAATGTTACCAACAAATTTAATATTTGGGAGCATTTAGGAAAAAGTTTTCGTTGTTGGAAAAGGAAATCAATCATTTCTTCCAAAATAATTTTTTTTTCTTTCAAAGAATTATTAAAAGTTTCAATCTTTTCAAATCATACATCAATCAAAATTATATATATATATTATATATATATATATATTTCAACCATTATTTTAATGTAAATATATACTTTAATTATTATATCACTATAAAAATAACATATAATATTATCAAAACTAGGTTACTTCTAAGAAAAAATACATGAAAAATATTTATAATAAATTTATTTCTTTCAAAATAAAGTCAACCATAATTTTATTTTACCACATTCTTCATAAATAAAACAAAATTTAACTATATTGTTAGCATATTCTCAATCTTACAATCTCATTCTCATACGTTCTCCCTAAGGGTGCAAATGAATTGAATCAATTTGTGAGGTTCGACTCGAGTTTGAAGCATTTCAAAATCAAGTTGACGTAAATTGAACTTGCATTTTATTTTGAGTAGGTCTCAAACTACCTATATTTAGACTTAAGATTCTCGAGTTAGTATAGTATTTAATATTTTTTTATTTTATTAATAAATAATATTACATAGCTATTATAGGATTTCGAGTTTCAATTTTAAGTTGTTTACAGATAACTCGACAATTCAAACCTAATCAAATTGAGTGGAATTGAAATTGAATTTTTATTGAGTTAAGTTCAAACTCGAGCTTAATATATACATTTCGAGCTCAAGCTCGAAAATCGCCTCCAAACTCAATGCAACTTGCTTCAATTGCATCCTTAATTCTCCAAAAATTTTCTAAAACACAACTTAACATTGCCAATTTTTTTAATTGTATCTAAAATATTTTATTGGATGTTTCAAAATTTGTTGTATTATTTAGTAAAAATTTTAAGGAGCGAGTTTATAAGCTAAAAAGGAAAGAAAATGAAGAGGTTATAAGTTCTTTAAAAACATTCATTCCCACTTAATTTTAGAATTTGAAACATTTCATTTCACTAGTTTATTTTCAAATTTGGTATCATTAGCATATCATAAAGTGTTTTTAATATGAGATAACCCAGTAGGCCCAACATCAAACGAGACGGCCCACAAGGCCCAAAGGTAGAATCTGTTCGGTCAACCAGTATTGACCTCACTTGGGAGTATTTACAGTCAACCCATATCAACTTGAAGACCACTCTGATAGTTCGAGCATTTGAATCTAGTCAACATTAATCGACCTCCGATGTTCACTCGAATCTCCACCGGGCATATTGATTTGACGAGTCTAGCCCACTCCAATGACATGTGGCAGCCGGTGCAACCGTTGCCAACAACTCTGACAACCTTGCCAACAACTTTGGCAGAAACGTACATCTGCTAGAACGATTTACTCGGGAAAGTAGAAGATTTAACCACCTGGCACAGTACCAGGATCTGGACATGAAATGACTCCCAACCCCCTAGCATGGGAAAAAGCTAGTGCACCTGACAGGGGTACTTGGGTAAATCACGCCCACAGAAAGCTATAAATACGCTAGGCCCAACCACACTTAAGGTAATGCCACTTACACTATACACTTTACATTCTCTATATTCTGTTTGATTATCCTCTTGACCAGAACTAACTTGAGCGTTGGAGTGTCTTAATCGGGGGCACCTCGGCTAGCTTAACGTGTGTTTGGTTACAGATCTCAGACCCAAAACTACATACAACCCTTATTTCCTCTACTCACAGCTTTCTGCAGCGTCATTTTGCGCCGTCTATGGGAACTTTGAGATTACAGCGAAAAAATAGTAAACACGCACAGAGTAACATCTGAAAGGGAGGAAAACCGAAGGTCCATTTCTTCGCCTCTCCCTAACCCCAAGCAAGACATAATTGCTCCGGGTGCCAGTGCCCCTAGGAACAGCTGGTGATGCTTACCATGCCCCAGTTGATGCAATTGATTAGTGAACATATCTCTGCTCAGATATCAGCTTAGTTATTTGCTGTCCTGAACAAGCACACCTCAGTGCCCGCCCTCGATGCCATCTTAGCTCTGCCACCACCACCACCGGAAAAAAGACCCTAGGAGAATAGCTCTTCTCACCATGAAGCCAGGCATCCACTCGCTTGGCGTGAAGTTAGTCCCAGACACTTGCCGGTAGAGAGGAGGCATCTAGAACCACCAAGGAGATGGCGGACTTAGAGGATCATGCCAGACCTAATCAAGCCATGCAGCACGATAAGGTCAAATGCTCAAAGCGTGACTACCATGAAGATTGAGGAAAATCTATAGTCGAGCCCCACAGTGCGAGAGAGTCAAGCGTCTTTAGTCGAGTTTTGATCAAAATGCCACCCAGGTGGATCGAGACGAGTAGGAGAAAGTATCCCATTAGGTCCAACAGTTAAACAGACGTCTTAATGAGATCTCGAGGAGAAATACTGATAGGACTCCAAACCTGGATATTTCTCAAAGGTCTCATCGAGAGAGAGGATCTCCATTTGTGTAGGAGATCATCAACGAATGCATTGCTGTGGATATAAAAGTTCCCACCGATCTCCCGAGGTATGATGGCTCCATCGACCCCAACGAGCATCTCATACAGTTTGAGCACATGATGCAACTGCATAATCACAATGAATTTATTCATGCCAAAATGCTGGTGACCACCTTCCAAGGCATCGCACTAGACTGGTTCGTGAAGTTGGAACCATCAATGATCTACTCCTATGACCAGTTGTGCGATAAATTCTTGCACCAGTTTGCCAGCAGGAGGAAGGCCAAGCTCCTCCATACCCATCTTCATACTGTCAAGCAGAATGAGGGGGAGTCCCTCCGAGACTTTTTTCACCAGATTTAACACAGAGGTCCTGAAGATTGACAACCCCAGAATTGAATTCTTGATCGACGTGCTATTTCTGGGGCTCAAGCATAAAGAGTGCACTAATGCTCTAGTGCGGGAAAGGCTTGGGTTGATGGAGGAGTTGCTCAACCTGGCTAAAGGATACATGACCTAAGAGGAGATGAACAAGCTCAAGTTTAGATCCTCTGAGGTCGATAAGAAAAAAAAGGAGAGAGACAACCAGAAACACAAAGAGCGAGGTCGGTCTCCGATCAAATACTTCCACGACTATACACCATTGAACACTCCGAGGAAGGAGGTCTTATACGTTATCCAGCATGATAACCTCCTCAAAAAGTCGAGAAAATTGACGGAGATTGAGGCCATGAAAAAATTAAAGAAATACTATCACTTCCATAGACTGAAGGGGCATAACACTAACGAGTACTTCAATCTCCAGGATGAGATTAAGAGATTGATCAGGCAGGGTCATCTCAAGAAGTACATAGCTGTGGAAGTCCAAATCAAAGGGGGCAAAACTGACCGAACTCCCCGTAGAGAAAGATTGGTTAGCTTCAGGAGAGAAGACAAAGGAAAAAGCCTAAATAGGATGACCGCCCACCCATCAGAGGAGCTCTTGACATGATCGCAGGAGGCCCTACTTGGGAGGACTCTAAGTCCGCTCATAGACAGGCGCAAAGGAGACTTGAGTCCAATAAGGCTTCACCTGTGGAGATAACTTTTCACCTCTATACAAGTGCGGAGCCCATTTCATTTGCTGATGTTGACTTGGCCCATCTCGAGGGTAAAAATATTGATCACAAAATAGATTGCCCAATGGTCATGTCCGTGGAGATCATAAACTTTGAGGTGCGTAAGGTTTTAGTTGATAACAGCAGCTTAGCAAATGCCATCTTCTTATCTACTCTGAAAAGAATGAATTTGGGCCAGTTGAAATTCCAGCCTATGCGCACACCACTAGTCGGATTCAGTGGGTCGGAGATCATATCGAAGGGATCGATCAACTTGACCACATCTTTTGGGGAGGCTCCTCGAAGGAGAACATTAATGCTGAATTACCCTGTGGTTGACGTCCCATTCGCCTTTAATGTCATCATTGGCCGACCCGCCCTCAATAACTTCCGTGCCATCATGTCTACATATCATTTGAAAGTAAAATTTCCAACCCCAGCTGACATAGGCAAACGTTTGTGCAATCTGAAGGAGGCATGGAGATGCTACAATATTTCAATCGAGCCATCCAGGCAGAAGACTTGACCACAGCTGAAGACTTTGGGGGATGCCTCTGTAGCATAACTCAAAGAGTCCCAAGTTAGCAAAAAGAGAAAATTGGAGGATACTAGGGTGGAGCCTGTCGGGGAATTCATGACTATTGAGCTCAAAGAGGGCAACCCCGAAAAAACAACCCATATTAGGACGAACTTAGGGCCCCACTTGGAGTGTCTCATGATTGATTCTTGAGGAGAAATGTCAACGTCTTTGCATGGAAGGCATTCAACCTGCAGGGGGTCGACCTTAATGTCATTGTGCACTGCCTCAACACTGACCCTTCCTACAAGCCGGTTAGGCAGAAGATAAGGACATTCAACATTGAAAGGACGTAGATCATCGAGAAGGAGGTTAGAAAACTCTTAGATGCAGGGTATATTATAGAAATTTTGTACCTCTCTTAGCTTTGTAATGTTATTTTAGTCCCAAAAAATGAGGGATAGTGGAGGATGTGTAATGACTTTACTGATTTGAATAAAGCATGCCCTAAAGATCCTTACCCCCTACCTTGGATAGATTTACTAGTTGATTCTACTATTGGATGTGAATTATTGAGTATGATGGATGCATTCCAAGGCTATCATCAAATATTCATGGCACCCGAGGACATGGATAAAACATCTTTTATTGTTCCTAACGGTATCTATTGCTTTCTTGTCATGCCATTAGGTTTGAAGAATGCTGGGGCAACTTATCAGCGATTAGTAAACTTTATGTTCAAAGATGAAATAGGAAAATCAATGGAAGTCTACGTCGATGACATGATAGTCAAGACAGAAAAAGCC
>JACGDI010001517.1:590862-608447 GCA_014898725.1 Jacaranda copaia | reverse complement strand
CAGTAGTCTTTCAAAAAATTTACTCTCAGCTAGGTTCCTCAATTTGAGAACGAACGGGCAAATGCCCTCTCCAAGTTTGCCAGCTCAATTAGAGGAATGAAAGATAAAAAGATCACATTTTTGGTCTTGGACAGGCCGTCGATCACACTGATGGATGAAAATCTTATAACAGCCATCGACGAGGCACCTGTTTCTTGGTAGACTCCATTAAAACTATATCTCAGCTAAGGTATTGTCCTCGACGACAAGAATGAGGCTAAGCGCCTAAGAGGTCAAGCTTCCAAGTTCACCCTCGATGAGCATGGCCAATTGTACAAGAGATCCCTCGACGGACCCCACTTTAAGGTGTTTGGATCGAGATCAGGCATCTGAAGTGTTGTAGGATGTTCATACGGGCATGTGTGGCAACCACTCTGGAGAAAAGTTTCTTGCCCATAAAATTATCAGGTACGGATACTTCTGGCCCATATTATTGAAAGATTCAGTGGATTTTGCACGTAAGTGTGCATCTTGCCAGGTCCATTCCAATCTGCCTCACCAGCCAGCCACACCAATAGTTAATGTTGAGATTTTTTGGCCGTTTGATTAGTGGGGAGTCGACATCGTGGGTTCTTTGCCGAGGTCAATAAGGCAATGAAAGTTCATCATCTTAGCGGTTGAATATTTCACTAAGTGGGCTAAAGCTGAGGCCATTCCTAAGATAACCGACGTGGCTATAAAAAGTTTTATATGGAAGAATATCATTTGCAATTTTGGGCTACCCAAGATACTTATTTCAAATAACGGCACTCAGTTTCAAAGTAAGAGCACGTGAGGATGGTGTGAGGCTTTGGGGATCGCACAACATTTCACATCGGTGGGCAATCCCCAGTCAAATAGGCAAACTGAGGTGACCAACCAGACTGTCCTTGAACAGTTAAAGGCCAAAATTGAGAACACTGGGGTGAACTGGGCAGACGACCTGCCCGGCGTGTTGTGGGCTTATAGGACAACCCCCTAAACAGCTATCGGTCACACCCCTTACAGCTTGTTGTATAGGTCGGAGGCAGTTGTACCTTTAAAATTAATCCAATATACTGCTCGGGTCATCTACTACCACCCATTGAGAAATACGTCAGAAAGGAAGTTGGACCTCAAAACAATCAACGAGCGTCGGCAGGAGGCCTCTAACACAATGCAGCACTACAGATCGAAGATGGCTTAGACCTATAATAAAAAAATCAGAGAGCATCGTTTCAACATTAGAGACCTTGTTCTCAAAAAGGTGAAGATCTCCAAAAATATAGGCAAGCTCAAACCAAAATGGGAAGGGCCATATTCGGTTGTCAAAATAGCAAAACATAATGCATATCGATTGGCCAACATGCAAGGAGAGAAACTCCCCCGTCCATAGAACGCCATCAATCTTAGGAAGTTTTTTGTTTAAATTTGTATGGCGCATATCCTTGTGGCCTATTAGCTTTAATCAAATTACAATTTTATTTGCTTAATTTATGTCTTTAATAATTCTAGTTGACCCCGTAGTTGACGACTAAGCAACCCCTTGCTGCCACTTAAATAGCTCCCAGCCATCCAAGTCTCTAGTCGACCCTGTAGTCGATGACTAAGCAGCCCCTTGCTACCACCCAAACGGCTCTCAGTCGTCCAAGTCTCTAGTTGACCCCATAGTTAACGACTAAATAGCCCCTTGCTGCCACCCAAACGGCTCCCAGTCGTCCAAGTCTCTAGTTGATTCCATAGTCGATGACCAAGTAGCCCTTTGCTGCCACCTAAATGGCTCCTAGCCGCCTAAGTTTCTAGTCAACCCCATAGTCGACAAACAAGCAGCCCCTTGCTACTACTTAAACAGCTCATTGCTGTCCATGTCCATAGTCGACCCCGTAGTCGACGATTACATAGCCCCATACTGCATTTATTCGACCATCTATTTTTTATCGACCCCATACTTGAAACGGACGCCCTACTATTTTTGAGAGCCAATCAGCGCTAAGGGTCGAGCGGATAGACAACAGAAAATATGAAGTAATCGATGATACAATCTTCTAATACCATTACTATACAACGGGCAACCAAGAGTTCTTCACATTATCATAGCAGAAGTTGAACATTACACATAACAAGAATGAAAGAAAAGATGCGTCTTTTATTGATGATGCTTGGACAAAGTACATACTTACAAAAAGAAAAGAGAAAAAAGAGAGAAATAGCTGGTCTGGATTAACTTTGGGGATAGCCTGGCTCCTCTTGACTACCCTCAGCCCATTGAACTTCGGGCTCAGGTGCCACAAATACAAGCGGAGATACTGCCCGAGGAGGTTCTGACGGTATAGAAAAATTACCCATAAAATTAGTCGATCGCAGCACGTACTGTGCTAGGTCGACCTATTCACCTCTGAGTTCGGTGATAAGATCCTCTGTGAACGCAAACTCTACACATATCTGCTCGAGCTGGGCATCGACCTCTGCTTTTTTGTTTCCTCCTTAGACTATGGCGCATTGGGCACGACAGTAGCAGGTCCTCCTTCGACAACTTGCATGGGGCCTCTTTCAACCAGCTCGGGGAAGGGCTCCATCCTATCATTGAACAGGAGGCTCATCCATTCTTTGTCCTCAACATGGAAGTAGAAGCCCATGTGCTCCAGTTACTTGACAGCCCGTTGATATGCTTCGCGGGAATCGTCCAAGGCCGCAACCGCATTGGCATCCTAGAATGCAGTGCTGACTATGAATTATTCGACAGCCTCATGCTGCACCGTAGGTAGATGCCAAAGAAAAGCCTCTTTGGCCTTGCTGATCACCTCCGCATGACCTTTCACCCGATCGGAGTTGAAGCTCACCTGTAGGTCGAGGTGAGCCTTCTTAATTATATCATCGATTCGGTTGGGATCCTCGATAGCCTGTAGCAGCTGTCGATCTCTAGCCTTAAGCTGCTTCTCAAGGTTGGCCACTCTCTTATTTAGCTGCTCGACCTACAGTTGGGAGGATTCGAGCTGCACCTTCACTGTTTACAACTCTCCCCTAGCCTCCAGCTCCTCTTTCATAGCGAGCGCCATCTCCAACTGCCGAAACATATTATAGCCCAGCTGCCCTATCTGAAACAAAGCAATGTCATTCTCAAGCCAGCAGGAATATAACAGAAAAGGCATGGTCAAAACTTATTGATCTCGCACTTACCACATTGCAGTAATAGGACATCGTCTTCATTATCCCGAGCTGGCTCAGGTTCATGAACTTGCACTGGTCGTTAAGGAAGAGCCCCGAGGTCACTCATTTGAGGGCATCAGGAGCAATTGGCCCCCCATCGATGATCAAGGTTGTGTCGATTATATCTTAATCCTGATCTATTGCAAATCTCGGAGGTGATAATCGAGGGAGCTGAAATATTGAGCCCTCATCAATTTTCCCAAACAGGTCTCAGCCTGTATAACTTTCTGCTTCCCCTTGCCCCCAATAGCTTTCTTTGGAGTTGGCCCTCCTTGTCCAATCAGCTGTCTCTTGCCTCGACCCACGGGGCTGTTTGGCTCAGATCTCCCCTGACGAGCCAACTGTATCTCAGGAATTGCCTTGATTTGTGGCCGTGGCTGTTCAGATATTGATCTTGCAGATACCGCTTGCTCAGTGGCACCTCCTTGTCGAGCGGCGACTGTAGCTTGTCGACGAGCCTGGGCCCTCATAGCCCGAACCTACGATTCATTTCTACTGTGAACCATAATTTTATTTTGATCTGCACAGGTAATAATATGAAAATAAATATTAGATGCGAATAGACAAACAGCATACGATGAAAACAATTGGCAAAAAATTTCTACCCAGTCAATTGCCCGCAGGCAGGTCGAGCAGTGCCAATGACAAACCAGCCAACACCAAACACCTCTTCTCGGTTAGTATAGAGGCCTCCATCTCTTCGAACCCAACCAAATCCCGAATAAAGGTGTTGGGCCAGCTGGGTGTTTGGTTACCAGGCATCTCTACAGGCCCCCTCCACCAACCCTTTAGAATAGAGGGCACCCCCAGTCCTCGAATATAGAAGTAGTATTTTTCCACTCTTGGCCGTAAGAAGATGTCGGGGATGTCAAAAACTTTCGTCATGGTCGAGCGGTAAGGTAATAAAAACCTGACTCCTCACTACTGCCTGACTTTCGAGATATAGAAAGGTGAAATAAATTTGAAAAATTTGCAAAAGAGGTAGGCTAGTCAAAAAGTTGCATCAAAACAACAAAACTGTAAAGAGTGGCAAAATAGTTGGGAAAGAGTTGGGTGATGCAGACCCCTAATCCTATGAGGAGGTCGACTATTGGCTGGGCGAGCGGGAACCTCAGACCACATTTCAACCCCTCCTCGAACACAGTTATAAACCCTCGAGGAGGTCAATGTATTCTACCTCGGGCCCCCGACGCTACCATCTCAAACTTGTCGAGGATATGATATGCTATTCTAATCTGCACTAGATCGGTAGTGGTTATTTTTGAGGCTATTTTTGTGTAGTGATCTAGGGTAAATAACCGACCATGACTAGCAGGTATATCAACAGGCCCAGCCTCCCCTTCCGATACTACCCTAACTTTACTGAAGTCGCTATTACTACTTGAACCACTATTTTCATTTAAAGATGAACTAGATTAAGTAGTGCTCTCACCCTCAGTACTCCCCCTACGGACCATGTTCTCAGACCTACTGCTATCAGAATCTAAACTCACATACATGGTTCTACAATGAAAAGACAGAAAAATACAAGTATAACAAGGACACTTACAGTGCAAGTCTCTCAAATGAAAAGTGCGGGGCAAGAAACTCTTCAACAACGGAGATTCTATTAGATATTCAGGTTGCAAAAGTGTGAATGAAGGAACTTATCCCCTTATTTATAAGCAATCATGTGCGAGAATCCGTGTAACTGCCATCATGACAGCCTACCCTCATATGCTTTGTATCCTGTGCACTGATAGACATATTTAATGTAAAGAAACTGCCTCAAGAGGGTCGGTATTTCAAAAACTCGGGTCAAAAGTTCAAAAATCCCGATCGAGCACAATACTCGCTACGGTTGAATGTAAACTCCCTGTCCCTTCTCATCAACATGCTCGATCAGGACCAGGAGTTAGGGGAACTCATGATATGGGATAGCCTAGTAGGCCCAACATCAAACGAGACGGCCCACAAGGCCTAAAGGTAGAATTTGTTTGGTCGACCGGTATCGACCTCACTTAGGAGTATCTACGGTCAACTCGTATCGACCTGAAGACCACTCTGATAGTTCGAGCATTTAAATTTGGTCGACATTAATCGACCTTCGATGTTCACTCAAATCCCCACTAGGTATATTGATCTAATGGGTCGAGCCCACTCCAATGTCATGTGGCAGTCGGTGCAACCGTTGCCAACAACTCTGACAATCCTACCAACAACTTTGCCAGAAACATACCTCTGCTGGAATGATTTACCCGGAAAAGCAGGAGATTTGGCCACCTGACACGGTATTGGGATCTGAACATTGAATGACTCTCAACCCCCTGGCATGGGAAAAAGTTAGTGCACCTGACAGGGGTACTTGGGTAAAGTCATGCCCACAGAAAGTTATAAATACGCTAGGCCCAACCATGCTTAAGGTAATGCCACTTACACTATACACTTTACATTCCCTATATTCTGTTTGATTATCCTCTCGACTAGAACTAATTTGAGCATCAGAGTGCCTTAGCTGGGGGCACCTCAGCTACCTTAACATGTGTTTGGTTGCAAATTTCAGGCCCAGAACTACATACAACCCTCATTTTCTCTACTCGCAGCATTCTGCAGCATTAGTTTCAAATACCAAATTGTGGAAATTATAAAATCTGAAACAACAACATGTATTTTTTATTTTTAGAATAACAATAGATATTTTCAAAATTCACATCCTATTTTCATAAATTCATGGTCCTATTTTTCTAAAAAAAAAAATTACTCTGTTTATTATATTAAAAATAAATCTATCATTCTTTTTAAATAAAATATTCAAAATCACTTCTTCTTACAATTTACTAATTCAATAATTTTTTTATCAGTACAAAAAATCATGATATTCATTGTAGATTTTCATAGTAGCTTACTGAAGATGGATTGAAAGTTGAAACATCACCTTTCATTTCGTAAATTTATTCATTTCTCCTCCCAAATTCCGTTAATCATATGAGGTCAAGTCATTCACGCACAACTGCAGGATATTAATTAGGAATTTGTTGATCTTAGAAATATCTCTTTCCTTTTTTAATAAAGAAATTATAATATTATAATATTTTATTTATTAAATAATTTATCAAATACTTTTTAATATTTTATAAACTTTTAAATATTTTATATTTCTCATCCTAAAATTGTACTACATTCGTTTTTAAAAAACTTTACTAATATTTTATAAACTTTTAAATAATCTTATATTTCTCAAATTTTGGAGTGGCCGTCACAGGCATTCTGTATGCACCAACAAATCATTGTCCTTTACGGCAGTGAGTTAAAATGCGGCTCTTGGTACCAAAACCAATCTGCCGTTCTCCTCCGTCGCCACCACCTCCGCTCCTCCATTTCTTCGACCACTACTCTACTTCTTCTTCACATTTCTTATTCACTAGATCGCTTGATCCCCACCACGGGCAGCATGATTATAATGCAAAGTCCTCCTGGATGCTGCGGTCGCTCTCACCTGATAATTGCTTTTCGTTATCTCACCAATTCTCCAGTCAGCCCGATTTCTCTAACTCATATAAGCATCCTCTTCCAGTAGGCGCTCTCATTTCTATGCTCGATTCTTATCACGATCTTACTGGCCTCCCTTGGTAGGCAATTTATCACTCTCTTATGCCTGCTTGCGATATTCATACGCTTAATGGTATTATGAGAGAAAATTGGAAACATGGTTCATAAGAACGGTCGCGGGATTCCACATATTTTTGTTACTAATTATTGAAAAAATTCAAATAAATTATCAAAAATATGAAAATATTTAAAACTTTATTTCTTGCTTGTATAAAGTAAGTAGTATAATTTTGGATATCACAAATTAATGTTATAGACTATATTAGCTTAATGAAGCTCTTAAATATTAGAAAAGCTATTGTACAACATAATAAAAACAAAATATATCTTTTGCTTGTAAATTACTGTTAATTTAATTCATAGCCATTTAACTAATACAATATTTAATTTTCCTATGCAGGAGCACACACAGTAGGCTAAGCTCAATGCTTCTTGTTCCGTGATAGAATATATAGCAACAATACAGACATTGATGCTGGTTTTGCTAGCACTCGAAGGTGCTAGTGCCCTCAAAGTGGTGGCGATAGAAACTTGCCGCTGCTTGATTTGGTGACACCCAATTCATTTGACAACAATTACTTTATGAATTTGATTCAGAAAAAGGGCTTTCTTCAATCTGATCAAGTTTTGTTTAGTAGAGGATCAATGAGCAGTATTGTAAATGAATACAATAGGACCCCAACAACATTATCATTTGATTTTGCAAGTGTTAAGATCAAAATGGTAGAGATTGAACTACTTAACGGACAAAATAGGATTATAAGAAGGGTATCTAGCATCATTTTGTTGCCTGTTGTAGAAAACCAATTCCGCTACAGTTGTTCCCATTCTGTTCCACCTTACTGAATTGATTTATCAGTCCAAAACACTGATTTGACGATAAATCAATTGCTTTTTATCGTCCTAGTCACACCTTCATTCTAGGCCGGTGCAATGGAACGCCCACAGCTATATCTGGGAATGGGTAACCCACGAGTAACCCAGAGACGAGTAATCATGGGTTGGGCAAATTTACATATTTTTTATTAGATACGAAATAAAGCATCTGTTACCCATCCTCACAGATAATAGGTAACCCATGGGTACCTGCTAATTTTTTTTTTATATTTAAAAATAAATTAATGTCCAACTTGTAACTTACATGATATTACTCAAATATTAACAAAATTAACTTTAAAAAAAAGCTACAAATTTCAAACATTAAATTGAACAAATACCTAAAGCATATTAATAATATTATAATTTAAAAGTTAAAACTTACATATTAAGTATTCAAAATCTACCAAATTTAAAGTACATAGCATTCAAATGTTCAAACTTAAATTCCATTACATACCAAAAGTTTTTGAATTGAAAGTATAATTATTAATCAAATATTGTTGTTCTTGTGGAAGAAAATATTGCATCCATAGGAATATGCACAAGAAGTTGTTCATCATTTACAAAAGAATATATGCTCAATAACAAATATTTAAAAAGAAATAGGTAATGTTGCTAATAAAGTAAAAGATCTTAGTCAACTTACCATCAACATCATAATCACACAACCAAGTTCTAGCACAAATTATTTAGGTTTTATTTTGGGATATAATTTTTAATTTAATTTATTATAAATATTTATATGTAAATATATATTATATATAAATATTTTTTTTAAAAAAAGGGTTGCCTGTGAACTAAGCCAAAAAGCTGCGGGTAAATTCAGTATGGGTAAAATTACCTGTAATTTTTTGGGTTGAAGAAATAAGGCCCATTACCCATAATTTTTTGGGTACTCACGAATTTGGGTAAAAAATTGCCAGGTCTACCCACAGTCGTTCCAGTTTTGTATCGATCGTTCCAGCTAATTTTGGCGGCTTTCGACAAACCATGATTGGAAATGAATCTAGCATGCATGCTGTGAATGGAAGTTTGGAGCAGAAAAAGCAAATGCTTCATTAATGAGAAAAAGTACATATTTATAAGGCTGACAATAGCTAACAACTAGGCGGTTGTGGCTACTAACTAATTGACAACTAGACTAACAGAAAGCTAGTAAAGGCTAACTGATTTGGATATCTTTGACGACTAGCTTGGATAGGATCGACTGAAGGGAGGCTGATGGAAGTGTCTTGGTGAAGATGTCTGCAAGTTGGTGTTCAAAATGGATCGGCATGAGGTTGATCATTTTGGCTGTTAGTTTGTCCTGTACAAAGTGACAATCAATTTCTATATGCTTAGTTCTCTCTTGGAATGTTGGATTGGATGAGATATGTATGGCTACTTGATTATCGCAGAAGAGAAGAGCTAGCCCGATGGTGGTGATGTGAAAATCTTTTAGAAGCTATTGTAACCAAGTGACTTCATAAGTTATGGTGGCTAGGGCTTGGTACTTGGCTTCGGTTGAGGATATAGATACGGTAGTTTGTTTCTTAGACTTCCAAGATATGAGAGATTAGCCTAAAAAAACACAAAAGCCTGTGGTTGAACGTCTAGTGTCTTTGCAAGCTCCTTAATTTTCATCTGAAAAAGCATTCAACTACAACTGGGATTAGGAAGAGAAGAACAGTCCATGGCTGAGAGTTTCTTTGAGGTACCAGAGAAGGTGATGGGCAACCTGAAGATGAGTAGTGCAGGGTTGTGCAAGGAATTAACTCAAGCGATGTACAAAAAATATGATGTCTGGCCTCGATAATGTAAGACAAATAAGTCTTTCGATTAATATTTTGTACTATGATGGATTTGGGATCAGTATGCCATCAGTAGTGTTCAAAGAGATGTTAGGATCAAAAGAAGTGGATACTGGTTTTGCTGCAATAATGATTGTAAAAGTGTGTAGTGTCGTTGAGATAGAATGATGCCAGCTGTAAATTGAGCAATCACTAGCCCAAGAAAATATTTGAGACATCTTAGGTCCTTGAGTTTAAACTGCCATTGTATAGAGTTTTTGAGCTTGTTTATCAGAGGTTAAGAAGGACTTGTTAAGATGATATCATCTACATATACAAGTAGAGCAACAAAAGAATCATTAGAGCGATAAGTGAAAAGACTGTAATCGAATTTAGACTGCTGAAACCCGATCTAAAGAAGAGCTTATGTGAGCTTGGCGAACCATTACCTAGAAGCCTGCTTTAATCCATATGAGGACTTGTGCAATTTACAAACAAGTTTCTGTGTCTGTGACTGTTATAAGACATGAGGGTTATATCTTGGAGGAAGATCCATATACACTTCTTCAAATAAGTCTCCATTCAAGAAAGCATTATTAACATGTAGTTGAACTAAGTGCCAGTGTTTAATTGTAGCAAGTGCAAGAAGAAGTTTTATAGTAGCTAGCTTAGTAATAGGTAAATATGTATTAATAAAATCAATGCTTTCTTGTTGAATGAAACCTCTAGCCACTAACCTAGTTTTATGTCGTTCTATAGTGCCGTCTGCATGGAATTTTGTTTTGAAAATCCATCTACAACCTATAGAGTGCCTGTGTGTGGGAAGTGGAACTACAGACCAAGTTTTATTTGCTTCTAGAGCTTTCAATTCATTTTGCATAGCTGCTTTCCATTCAAGGATTTGGATAACTTGTTGATAAGTTTGGGGTTCAAGGTTGCTAGACACATTGAGGAGGAAGTGTTTGTGATTGTGAGATAAGGAATCATAGCAGATGTATTGAGACAGAGGATAGGGAATATGTTTGGAAGGATTCTCTTGTTTAGATTGTAAAAGGCCACAATGAAAATCTCTAAGATATGAGGGAGGCCTGGAGACTCTCGAAGATTTTCTAATAGGAAGATTAATTTGATTGGACTCAGTTTGGTTGCTCAGAGGTTGAGACAAGGATTGTTGGTGAGGTTGTGTGTGTTAGTTTATGTTGGATTGGGGTAGAGAAAAGACTAGATTAGAGAAAGGTTCAATCATAGTAGTAGTGGAAGGATTTAGGAGGAATAGAAAAATGTTTTCATGGAATGTGATGTTCGTAGACACAATGACTTGATGATTGGAAAGATCATAGAGTTTATATCCCTCAGTGCCATTAGGGTAGCCGATAAAGACACAAGGAGTGGCTCTGGGGTCAAATTTGGTTCTATGGACTTGTAAGGTGGAGGCATAAGCCAAACATCCAAAAACTTTAAAGTGTGAGGAGTCAACATCATTATTGCATAGAAGATTGAAAGGAGTTTGATGTTGGAGAAGTTTGGATGGAGTTCTATTTATGATGTATGTGGCTGTGAGGACACACTCACTCTAGAAGGTTAAAGGAACATTAGATTGAAAAAGAAAGGCTCTAGAGACATTTAAAAGGTGTTGATGTTTCCTTTCTACTACTGAGTCTTGTTGTGGGGTTTCTACACATGAAAATTGGTGAAGGATGCCATGTTGGTTGAAGAAATCATTTAGGGCAAATTCCTTTCCATTGTTAATTAGGATTTGTTTTATTTGGGTGCTAAATTAAGTGAGGATGAGTTTGAAAAATCTATGAATAAAGCTGGAGACATTGATTTTGCTTTTTAGCAAGTATAGCCAGGTAAACCTTGTACAATCATCAGCCAAGGTTAAGACGTATCTATGACCACTATAGGATATCTGGTGGAATGGTCCCCATATATATGCGTGTATAAGATCGAATGGCAGTTTAGACATATGATTATTAGCAGGAAGGGGGAGCTTTCTTTGTTTAGCAAGGAGGCATATGTGGCATGGTTTAGTGGTATGAGTGTCACAGTGTGTGATGTTCTTGAGTGAGGCAAGTTGTTTAAAGGATGCATGACCAAGTTTTTTGTGCCACAAGTAAATGCTCGGATTATGAATATTATTGATATGTTGAGTATGAGATATAGAAATGACTTTATTGGTTACAACAAAAATGGAAGAGTTCATTTTTAGAACATAGAGATCAACTTTTTCACCCTTGCCAATCAGGCTCATTGTCTTGGCATCCTGAATAAAGAAACAGTCATGGAAGAAAGAAATAGTGAGGTTAGAGTGATTAAGGAACTCACAGATAAGAGATGGAACTTGAAATCAGGAACATATAGAAATCTATGAAGAGTTATGGAGTCATTTATGTGTACTATTCCAGTAAAATGGACAAAAAAGCTTTGACCATTAGGAAGAGAAACTGTATAGTTTTTGGCAGATTGAAGTTGAGAGAATACATATAAATTTGAGCTATGACCATTAGGAAGAGAAATTGTATAGTTCTTGACGGGTTGAAGTTGAGAGAATAGATTTAAATCTGAGCAGATATGGCTGAATGCTCCGGAATCAACAATCCGTGAAGTAGAAGGCTATAAATTTGAAGAGATGGAGAAGCAAGTACCTGTAGAAGTGGAGATGTTGGTTTCGGTAGAGGTATTGGTAGTGGCAGGAGGTTGGAGATGGCTGGATAGGAGTTGAAGAAGTTGAGTGCATTGATTGGAGTTTAGAGTGTGCAGAAAATCGCCAGCATCATTGTGAGTGGATTGATCTGAGACTTGATGGACTATAGAAGATTGAGTAGGTGGCTGAGATCTAGTGTTGGTTTGACTCTGGGAAATCCGTTGATTTCGTGTTCTAAATTTGAATCCAAGAGGGTAGCCATGTAGTTTGTAACAAGTTTCTAGTGCATGGCCATGAATGTTGCAGTGAGTGCAGAATGCCTCTCCTTGCGAACTCCTTTGTAGTTATTGGAATATCTCGCATTGCTGATATGAGGTTGCTCGGTTGATTCAGTTTTGGATGCAAAGGCCACGGAGTTGACTGGATCGTCTGAAGACAAACCAACAAATCTTTGTCTTTCCTCTGGAGTTATCAACGAAAAAATCATGCTGATGTTGGGAAGAGGATCAAGCAATAAGATCTGGCCACGGACATAAGAAAATGACTCGTGGAGCGCCATGAGGAATGTCATGGCATACTCACGTTGATAGTGTTCATTGAGATCTCGAATTCCTCCACAAATGCAACCACCACAGTTGCATGAAGGTCTGCAACTACTGAAAAATCCCAGAGTGTTTTCAATTTGGTGTAATAAACGTTGACAGAATTGCTACCTTGGTGAAAATTGATCTAACTCTGTAATTGGAATATCCACAGACTGTTACTCTACTGAAACCTCTCCTTGAGGTCGTGCCAAATTTCTGCAGCTGAATCGATATATATGATGCGGGCGGAGTGGAGATTTCCTTAGACGCAGAGTTAAGCAATCATGACCATGTTGTTATTGGGGATCCAAGCATGAAGAAGGTTGATGTCTTCTCCAGATGGCTTCTGCAGTGAACTGTCGATGAATCCGACCTTGTTCTTAACTGATAAAGTGATTAACATTGCTCTGAACCAGGAGGCGTAGTTATCTCCAGTGGGAGGTTGTGAGACGAGCACCAGGCCTGGGCTGTCAGAATGATGGAGGAAATAGGGATTGAGAGTGTCTTCCATGGCGGATTGGCCATTTGTGGCCGAGGAATTGGCAAATCTGAGAGTTTCCATGGAGAGAGCAGGAAGATGAAGAGAGGAAAAGGTGGAAGAAAGGAGGATCTAGAGTTACGGAGGGTTGGAGGGAGCGAGATGAAGATTCTGGAATGTAACTTCCAATACCATTATATGAGAGAAAATTGGAAATGAACGTAGCATGCATGCTGTGAATTGAAGTCTGGAGCAGAAAAAGCAATTGCTTCATTAATGAGAAACGGTACATATTTATAGGGCTAACAACTAGGCGGTTGTGGCTACTAACTAATTGACAGCTGGACTAACAGAAGGCTGGTAGAGGCTAACTGACTTGGAAATAATTATCAGTGCAACATGCACATGCATGAAAGAGTCCGAGCTTTCTGGATGCAAAAACCCTAATATGCATAAAACTCTGATAAACGGTGTTTGAATTGGAGTTCCCTGATATGAAACTTTTTTGGAAGTGTACGACACCACAGCTGTTTCAGTTGGCAGCAGCGCATTCCTGCGGCAACTTACAGAGATACGTATCATACATTTCTCAATTGCGTTGGTTTCCCCTCGCTTTTGTAAACCTTCCTGTGATCATTTTGTTTCCTAAGCATTTTGCCAATACTATTTCTCTAATTCTCTACATTTTGCTCTTCTTACTGCGTTGGTTGATGAGTGGCTTATATAAGGTAATAGATTTTTAATTTTATTTTGTAATATTTTACTTCCTTTATTTCTTAATTAATAAGTAATTTCAACTTAATCTATTAAAAATCTATTATCTTACATAACCATAATTTTAAATTACATATTCTATAATTGGTTGTTTTAGTTATTTCATAATGTTAAGGTCATTATAATATTATAGAATCCATAATTTAAAATTATTAAATTACAATGATATAATATAATAGACTTTTAATTTTATTTTTTAATATTTTACTTATTTTATTTCTTAATTAATAAGTAATTTCAACTTAATCTAATTAAATTATTTTAATTATAACTATTTTTTTTGATATTATGCAATCTAAAAGTATAAAAGCTATTTTATCTAAGAGATGAATTTAATATTTATTTTTTTAATCTTTTACTTATTTTCTTTTTTAATTAATAAATAATTCAATTAAACTTAATTAGATTATTTAATTTAAATTTAAAGATTATTCAGTGTTTATGAAATTTTATTAATAATAAAATATATTTAAATTTATTATGTGTAATTTAAATAATGTTAAAATTACACATTTGTGGTATGAAAAATATTACAAATAGGGCTAAAGGTAATTTTGTCTTAAAAATAACAATAACAACAAGGCTTTTTTGGATTTTCATGCAAAAACTTTGATGACGTCAGCATATTTTTGGAGGCTAACGGATTTTCAAAAATGTCAGATGGAGCAAAATCTCAGGTAGTTAACCCTACGATTTTTGTAACTTTTTTTCACTGACGCACTTCTTTTGACTAGCTGAGTGCTTTTGTAGTTTAGCGCACAGAATTGTACTTTGTGTAGTCCAATATTGTTAGAAACTAATTTAAACATGTCTGCTCCTTGTAGGTGGATAATAATCTCATCATCCACGTTGGCGACGAGACTTGCATTATTTCCTTTAATCGTATTGCAGCGCAAGAAAATGAAGAGGATAGGAGAGTTGTTGCCTAGACATGAGGATTTATGCTCTAGTTTCAGTAACTTTGAAGCTTGTCCCTGAAGAAAATTCTTTTGTTGGAGGAATCAAAAAGAAAGGGGAAAGATTTATTTCCTTCTCTTTCTCTAGAAGTGCCTGGGATGATAGAGAGAGAGTTTCTGAATGGTAGAATAGGGTCAAAAATCAAGGAAATTAGTCTAGTTTCTCGATGAGCAAGATTTTGTTATTAAGGACCATCTGCCACTCACTTCCACAGATCCCAGCTAATGGGTATTAACATAGACAGCGTGGAAGTGATGTAAATAGGATGCAACGTATGATGAAGATAGAAACGTTAGATAAGTTGCTAGGAACGTTCTGGTCTGGACTTATGATAGACATAGATCATTGCTATTAATAATTGTGGATATCAAATTTGTGAACAGAAAAATGAGACATATATTGTTTTGCAAATGATTTGTGATCTGTTAACTTGGGAAGTGAATGAAGAACTCAACTTAATACAGGTGAATATGATTGATCTCACAGTTATGTGGGATCAGGTACAGGGATCTTTAGTTGCTCCATTTTGTCAAGTGCCATATCTTTCATTAAATTACGAAGGTATAATTCTATCTAAATAGTCAGGCCATTTACACTTGTCCCATCAATTTTCCTATCGGCGGAGAATATGACTTCCTTAAAGGGAGTTGTCATTTAACTTGGAAATCCATTATTTGCTGCTGACCATCTTCATTCCTTTTGTGGGTGGACCATATAGGTAAATTATCAAGAAACCCATGTTGTTTTATATCCGACTATTCCATGGTGACTTTTCACATTTTCCTCATTTTTGCTTTATATGATGATGGACTATTATGGATATGATTCTAGAAGTTCTTATGAGTGGAATTGATTTTTTCACATGTATTATTCTATTAGCCTTATCATCTGTTCTCTGGCTGGCATATGTATCTTATCATAGAGACTTCTTACCTTTTTTCTTTTTATACTGCTTGGACTTATTTGCATATTATTAAAATATACCATGAGTGGAAATGATGTGCCACAATGCAACTTAGTTCTGTCTTGTTCATTTCTAATACTACCTCCACCGTTTCCACCGCCTCTGTCCGGAAGAAGTTTCACAGACCAAATTTCCCTTTTCTAGAAGGAAAAACAGGATGTTGGTTGCCCTTCAATTATTTGGTTCTTCACATCGTTTGCTGTCCAGGTCATATTCCTCTTGAGTACACAGAGATGATCATGGAATAATTTGGGTATTTAATGGAATGATGCGGACATTTGATCATGCAAGCTGTTTTCATCTCATGTTCTAACCTTAAGTGCATCCAAGTAAAATTACTGACGAAAGTAAGAGATGCTTGTTAAATTGATGTTCTGCTTGTCTTGAAAAAGAAAAAAATAGCTTGCCTTCAGAGCTACTTCAACATTAGAGATGCAGAGGAACAGAATAGGAGTATTGTTTAGAGGGAATAGGAAATAATTTATTGAATAAAAGAGATACCACATCTCATCTCATTCATGTATATAGTATATGAGAACAAGATAAGCACAACTCAAAAATAATAGAAATCCCAATACTAAGAAAACAGAATCCTAATGAAAATCAAATGCACTAAAATCTTAATATAATAGAAATTCTAATACTCTCCCTTAAAATGGAGCATTGATAATGATCATGCCAAACTTATGAGTCCTAAATAGTAAATAGCAGTAGATAGTAGATAGTAGCCACTGGTAGCCAGCAGGCAGATAGTAGGCAGCGGTAGTAAGAAGCAGACAGCAGGCAAAAAGTAGTAGATAAGGCAATTCAACATATTCATGACTGCAACCAAATCGTCTTCGTTGTGTGCAGATCTTATAGGTTGAAAAATGACTAGAGCAGCAGAATTAGTAGAATTAACTGCATAATTGTTTAGAAGTTACCATATTAGATTCTGGTACACATGGGTTAGTAAAATTAGTAGACAGCTTAAAAACACTAGGTACAGTATTGGCCTACTCTGGTTTGCCAAACTTAATCAAACATTTTTCGGAGACATGATTTATCTAACCACAATGAACACAATAACGTGTCTTGGGGAACGATTGAACCACTCCACCTCTCCCTCCATGACCACAAAAAGAATATCGACTGCATTCTTGAATCGCCACAGTGGAAACCTCAGTAATAGGAGTGGATAGAGACGTAGGTGAACCACCAAGGGTAACTTGTAAGATGCGGGGCAAGGCATTAGAGAGGTTAGGGACAATATTACCTGGCTAACAGGTTATCACAAGCAAGACGAAGGTGCGAATGAAAGCTAGATAAAAATTTGGCAATGAGAAACTCATCCAGCTAAACTTCTTTGCCTGCGCATCATATCCCAATGGGTGACTAGTAAAATCTCATCAGCAATCCCCTTAAGCGAAGCTGAGTAATTTCTTACAAAATGATGATCATAACCTTCCTATTTCTCATACATTCAAACACGCGAGAAACATTTTTGTCTTGCAAATATATATCATATAAGTCATCCTACATCTCCTTAGCAGAGGTCAAAAACATAATATTAGCATTGACGGTAGCTTCCAAGCTATTGAGAAGCCATGTCACAACACAATAATCACCCTTTTTCTGGGTAGCATAAGTAGCATCATTTGAATTCGGCGGGCCAGACTTTATGTGAAAGCTTGGGACCACAATACATAATTCTGACATCTAATTTAACCATTGTTCCTAAAGGAGCTTCAGTTTTAAAAAG
>JACGDI010001517.1:565072-579479 GCA_014898725.1 Jacaranda copaia | reverse complement strand
AAAAGAAAACTCCTTCAATTCCCACTCATGTTTTCAAATGCCATTCGCATGGGTCCGCAAACACTATCATGCTTATTTCAATTTCAAACTCCATTAGTTGACTTTGTTACCTTTTATGGAACAACTTCTTCTGTTATATTCAGGTGAAACCAAATTCAATTAGAACTCAATTTTATATTTAGAATTTGTCTTGAACTGAGATTTCTACTCGAACTCGGCAACCTCAAAAGCACTATAAAAGGCATAGTTAGGGGCACCCAAACAAACTTGGATAGACATAGTTGATGGAATCAATTTGTGCGACTGTCCGAGTATGCTCATCTTCTTAGTTTTTGACATTCCTTCTCTTCTAACTTATGCATCTTTTATGTTTGACAGAATGTCCCTTTGAACATATACTATTATTTTAGCATTGCTATCAACTTGATTCTCCATTAATTCACACAAGCATTAAACATGATGATTCTTCACATCAATCACGTCCTTTTTTTTTCTTTTTTTTCTCAACAATTGGATTAACTTTTCTCGTATCCTTGCAAATTACATCATGGTTTACTTTAAGGATGTTTCAACTAGTACTGGAGTACAACACTTAATCATCCTTGATGAAGAGAATCAACCCATGGAGAAAGGTACACTTTTGAATACTTATAATCCACTTATCGGTAGATACACAACAAAGTGGCCATGACTGACCAATTCACTTCATATTGAAGAGTGGTCCCGGGAGATCAAAACTTCCAAGGTGTGGGCTTTAAGGGCAACTTATCATTGTCCTCCAAATGAATTAATTCATCGTCAACAATCAAATGAATTGATTCCTTTGCCAACATTAGGTCGCAACATTATTGAGGGAAAAGCTAGATGGGGAGAAACCCTTCAATTTAATGGCGAATTCCATTATATCAAAGGATACTGTGAGTGGACTGAAGATGTTCATAGTCGATGCAAGCATAAGTTGATTTTCGCAAAAGTATATGATCCAGTGTATGCTTCATTATTCATATATGATCGAAATCTTAAGATTATCAAAGCATTTTGCGAGGTATGGTGTCCACTTATAAATACTCTTTTTACTTTTTTTGGAGAATTATCCATATCGCTGTGGGATTTGCACAACCTTGCAGGCCTCCCTATGATGGGAATTTTTTATGACGAAGTAATTCCTTGCGCCAAGGAGCTTACTAGGGTTGACAAAACTGAAAGTAAATTTATTCCCAATTTTTACAAATACTTATTTCAAACTTATCATTTACTTCAAAATGGTGCCCATGGAGGTCAACTTTCTCAAGTTGCTATGGAGAAATTGATGAAGCATTGGTCTTGGAATGTCATAAAATACCATCAACCACTACCACGCAAGGAGAAAAAAACAGTCCAGCCCAAATCAACTTATAATCCTCTTGGTGATTTTGGTGTTCATGGAGAATGGTCTACCCCAGAGAAGGCATTATTTTCAAAACTTGGGATTCCTGGGAACTTGAGGGAAGAAACCTATTTGGCGGTATTTTTAGCTTGTTGGCTTTGCTCGTTTGTTCTTCCTACCAATGATGTCAATTCAATACGTCCCAGCACTTTCAAGATAGCATGCATCATGGCTACTGGTGGGAAGGTTAGTCTTGCTATTCCAGTTTTAGCCAGCATCTACAATAGTTTAAATAAAATTTCAGGTTCCTCGAGGCTGAGTTGTGTCCATTCTTCTTTTCCCATCCACTTTATTTATGCTTGGTTGGCACACTATTTCAAAACACATTATCAAGTTTGGCAAAGAATATGTGGCCTAAGAATGGTGATTGATTTTGGAGAAGGGGGCGCAAAATATTATGATCCAAAGGAAGCTTGTAGGAGAATTCACAAAGGGGATTTTGTTTCCTGAACTTGCACCATGATTACAAAAGACACAAGACTTTCATATATTGATGATGGCAAGGCCAAAGAATTGGAGCAAAAATACTTCATTGCTATTCACTCAAACTATCTTCCTTTACGGCAAGGCGACTACTTTATTATTGAACCTTATAGTTATCATCACTTCAGTAGCCAATTTGGATATTATCAAGAAGTTTCTGGAATTCTTGCTCATGATATTCGCACAGCCGATTTGGATGAAGGACTTTGCTATTGGTGCTTATTCACTTTGCATTATTCTATGTCTACAGCATGATTTCCTTGTGTGCCCCCAAATACAAAAAAAATTCTCTTTGGATGCTTACAAGAAATGGTGGACTAAAATTCATGAAGATTACTTTGATGAAAATATTGCACAATTGAGTAATTTGAAGTCAATCAAAATTTTCCTTAAGGATAAGGATCATGATAAAGGGGATAGACCACCTGCTCAAACTATTCAAAATTCTTCCAACCTAGAAGATATTGAGCCTCTAAAAGAAAAGAGAAGGAATCTTTATCCTTTAAAAACAAGTAGTAGTAGTAATGCAGATTGTCATTGGAAAATGCTTAAAAAGGCTCCCAAATCTCCAAAATCAAGTGATACTTTGCCAACAGAGAACTTTGCCAAAGAGGTTATTTTCCTTTCTCCACCCCCTTCTTTTTTTTTCTTTAAATAAGCCCCATTTTAGTCGTTTGCTTACTCAAATCATGCAAAATTTCAGCCAGAAAATGAAATTCTTAGTGTTGATGAAGATGAGACATCCCAAGGCAGCTGAGGATCAATCATGGGACCTAACTTATTGGCCATGAACACTCCAATTGACACAACCATGCAAAATGAGGCACTCCATAACATGAAAGCTAAACAACTATCTCTTTGTGCTCCAATTTCAGTGTTTGAAGGTGAGAAATTTGTACTTAATCATTAAAAAGAGTATCTTCAAATGTTGTGGGATAGCCTTCACAAGAAAATAGCAAATACTTCACTTGATTCAATCTTATCTATTAAGGATAGTGTTCAATTTGTGCTTGAATCAATGAAGGGCTTTAACAAATTTGGCATCGCCAATGTGGAAGGATTATTGCAAATACTTTTCGACAAGGCTGCTTCTTATGATGAGGCAAATTCAACATCTTTTGAGAAATCATCCAATGAAACTCTTGCACAACAATTAGATGAGGTCAAAAGCCATCTCCATAATGCTCAAACTAGAGAAAGCAAAGAAATGAACCAAATTTAATCTACCCAAGAAGAGTTGGAATGTGTTGGGAAGAAGCTTGAAAAATTGAAGGAATGCAAAAAGAACTTAACTTTATCATTAAAATGCCAACAACACTTCTTCAAAGTGCTTAAGCTGAAATTCATGAGATTGAATAGAAAATTGTTGTTATCAAGAATACTCCTCCATTAAGTAATAAAGTGGCTGAGAATTTGCAAACTTCAATAGAACACTTGGAGGCCAATAAAGGGATCAAGTCATAACGTAGTTCAAAGAAACCAACATTTTGGAGGGGGGGTGCCGTTTACAATTTATACTCATGCGGTCCAAGAGTATCCATTGCTTAACCACTTTGGACTAAGTAGGGAAATTTGATATTTTAACCACATAAAATGCCTTTAGTGGGGTAAGTTAGCAGTTTATCCACATGCACTATCTTTGGTGGGTACCGTTCACAGTTTATACTCATGCGGGTCAGGAGTAACATACATTTTAAGCTCGTACATCAAAAAGCAACATGCAGTTTAGGCCCATGCGTCAAGGAGCAACATACAGTTTATGCTCATGCACTAAGGAGCTATCTTCCAACTTTATGCATAGTAGCGCTTCAAGAACTTCCTATTTATAGGGCCAATTCTTAATCTATCTTTAGCAACCAACTTATATGCACCATTTGTATAAACTTCTTTGACAACATAAGGACCATCCCATTTTGATGTGAACTTATTCCTAATCTAATGAGTTGTGATTATGGGTCTTCTCACAGCGAGCACCAAATCCCCAACTTGAAAAGATCGTGATCGCACTTTCTTGTTAAATGCCCTAGAGAGCCGAGCTTCATAAAACTGAAGTCTTTGCTGTGCTTCTAATCTTTTCTCATCAAGGGCCTCCAATTCTTCAAAACGTAGGCGTGCATTTTCTTCCTCAGTCAATTCCTCTTGTATGGCTATCCTCAATGAAGGAATTTGTTGCTCAAGAGGTAAAACTACTTCAACTCCATAAACTAATGAATATGGAGTTGCTTGTGTAGGTGTTTTATGAGTAGTTCAATATACCCATAAAGCTTCTTCAATTCTTTCATGCCAATCTCTCTTTGACTTTGAAACTACTTTCTTCAGCAAATTACACAAAGTCTTATTGAATACCTCAGCAAGACCATTAGCCGTGGCATAATACATGGAAAACTTCCTTTGAACTTCTGAAAAAAGTTTATCTATCAGACTATTACTAAAAGGCTTTCCATTATCGGTAATTATATATCAAGAAATCCCATAGCGATATAAAATGTTGATACGAATAAAGTCAGCAACATTTTCCTTCTTTACTTCTTTGAGGGGTACTGCTTCAACCCATTTAGAGAAATAGTCTGTTGCAACCAAAATATACAAGTGCCCAGCCGATGACTTTATTATGGGTTCAACCACATCTAAACCTCAAGCATCAAAGGGACATCCAATGAGCCTTTTCGCATAATTAAAATATGGAAGTAATTCAGGCTTCTTGACTTCACATGATCCAACCAATTGGTTGATCACCAACTTAGAATCTCTCTAGACTTTAAGGTGCAATTATTTTATGTCAACCGTTATTTCCATTCCAAGAATAAGAGCTTGATATTCAGCAATATTGGTGGAATAATTTTTGATTAAAGTGAAAGAATATGGTAATACTTCATCATTAGATGTGATGAATACCACTCCGGCACCAGCTCCTTCTCTGTGGGATGCTTCATCAAAGTACATCTTCTGAGGAATTGTGATTTCAACCACCAAGACATCTTCATCAGGTAGATCATCATATAACTCCCACTTAGCTGGAATGGGGTGATCAGCCAAGAAATCAGCCAAAACTTGTCCTTTTACTACCTTCTGTGTGACATAGATGATTTCAAATTGTTGCAACTGAAGATAGCATCTTGTAAGTCTATCAGAGAGGACAGGTTTTGACATGACATATTTTAGTGGATTTACTTTTGAGACAAGACGAACACTATGAACTTGAAAGTAATGCTTCAACTTTTGAATTGCAAATATTAGAGCTAAATATATTTTCTCAATTGGCAAATATTTCAACTCATTCGGCATCATCATTCTGCTCAAGTAGTACAAGGCATTTTCCTTTCCTTCATCATTTTCTTGTGCCAATAAAGCTCCAACAGAACGTTCTTGAGCAGTAATATAAAGAATTAGTGGACATCCTGGTACTGGTGCGACCAACACAGGAGGTTTCATCAAATAAACTTCTGTACTTTTAAAAGCATTCCTGCAAACTTTATCCCACTCAAATGGAAGGCCCTTCTTCATAAGACGACTAAATGGTTGACATCTACCAGCTAAATTTGATATGAATCTCCACAAATAAGCTAATTTTTCTTGCAAACTTTTAAGTTCATGGATATCTTGAGGTTCAAGCATTTTTAAAATTGCATCAATCTTTGCTTGCTCTATTTCTATGCCTCGATGATAAATAATGAATCCTAGAAACTTCCCTGATGTAACACCAAATACATACTTTAATGGATTCATTTTGAGTTGGTATTTTCTCAAGCGTTTGAAAACTTGTATCAAGTCTTGTATGTGATCTTCTCGCCTTTTAGACTTGACAACCACATCATCAACATAACATTCAATATTCTTATGAAGTACGTCATCGAATATCTTCTACATTGCCCTTTGATATGTGGCACCAGTATTTTTTAGTCCAAACAGCATTACTTTGTAGCAGTATATTCCCTTCAGAGTACGAAAGGTTGTCAACTCCTCATCTCTTGGAGACATGCATATTTGGTTATACCCCAACAATCCATCCATAAACGATAGTGCCTCATGCCCTGTGGTAGCATCAATCTTGAGTTCTGCAATGGGCAATGGAAAATCATCCTTAGGTAAGCACCATTCAAGTCCCTAAAGTCAACACAAACTCAAATTTGGCCATTTTTTTTTCTTACTGGGTAGATGCTAGAGATCCATGTTGGATACTTGACTTCTCGAATAAACCCAACCTCGATGAGCTTATTTACTTCAGCTTCAATCAAAGGAACCAATTTAAGGTGAAGTTGTTGTTAAGCTTGCTTAACTAGACGAGTTTCTTTCTTTATTGATAAATGATGGACTGCCACCTTTGGATTTAACCCAGGCATCTCTTTGTATGACCATGCAAACACATCTTTGAATTCACGTAATAGCTTAACATATACTTTTTCTTCCTCTACAGTCAGCAAAGCACTAATGTAGATAGGCTACAAATCATTGGCATCACCTAAATTGATTTTCTTTAATTCATCTACAGTGGCTTTAACACCTTCTTCAAGCTCAGAAGGAGCAGTTTCAGCATTTTCTTCTTCAATCAAAAATTCTTCACTTAAAGTAATATGGTACGCTGGCACAATATCCTCTTCCACAGGCTTAATCTTCCTAAATTCTACATACGCCCTTATTTGCCCATCTTTTCTTCTTATATAGATTGCCTGCATAATACTATTCTTTTCACTTATATAATCACTGCTGATAAGCTTGGGGATTTACTTGGAAAGATGATTTGCAACATTTAATGAGTGTGCCGACTATCACTAACAACAATATGATATGAAGAGGCCATGCTTTCTCTGTCACTTTCTTCATCAATTTTAGTTTGTGTGAAGATAAAAGTTCGCAGTTTAACCTTCAGGGTTTTACCACATGATATATTGAAAATAGAGCATCATTTTATACGTGAAGGAACTAAACTCCTAAGCTTTTTTGGCTCGCTAACCCACGTCAAGAACTTTGGCATTTTTGGTCTATGATTGTAGGTTCTTTTGCGCTGTCATTTCCTAAGTCTATTGAAAACTAAGATTCATGGGACTTTCTTCCCATTTTCATCAAAAACATCATATGTTGAGGAAAATTCCTCTCCAACTATATGATTACTATTGGCTCTCCTAATCGCAATGCGAATGGGATTTTGAGGAACAAATCTAAGTTCTATTCGAGAGCTTTGGACACCTTGACCTTTTTCTTTCAACATCCTTTGGGTAGTATTAAGCCCATACGTTTGCTTGCCGAAAGCCTCAGGGGGAAGTCTTTCCAAGATGGAATGTTCTTGCGGATTATATCCAGCTTTGATAAGAAGTTTATAGGCTTTTGGATCAAAGCAACTCTCATTTTGAAGTTGTAGAGATTCTCCATGTTCCTTTTCAGCTGCTTGAGTTAGGCACACAAATCTTTTCAGTGGTTGTATGGACGGCTTATTCAGATCAAGTTTAGTTAGAGGAAATATTAATTCCTTCAATGATTCAGATCTTACTAAAGGCAACTCACCTTTTACATGATCTTCACTACAACATGTTAGAGTTAAGTCTTTAACCTTGTTTCCTCCATCAAGGTCATCTTACTGCTTGGATCCCTCCTGGTCTCTAGCTTTGGCAGTTTTCAGACTTTCGATGTAATATTTGGAGTCTGCTAAGTGTGATTCAGCTTCAATGAAAGGTTTGCTATCTCCAAGCACTTTCTTTACCACACCTCCTCGATAATACTTGAAATATTGGTGCCACGTAGAGGGAACCACACCATTTTCATATAGCCAAGGTCAGCCTAGAAGCATATTATATAACGTCTTGGTATCTATGACATGAAACAATGTTGTTGACAATATATCGTCCATTAATAGCTTTATCCTTATTATTCTAAGAGCCCTTTACCCCCCTTGATTGAACCCTTGGATCATCAAGCGACTGTTTGTCAATTCAACTGTGGAGATTCCTAAATCCTTTAGCATACGCATTGGCAAGATATTGACTACAGAACCTCCATTAATCAAAATTTTATTTATTTTCTGCTCACGAGCATAGCCAGTTACAAATAGTGGCCTATTGTGGGGCTTGGAGCCAAGCAACAGATCTTCATCAGTGAAAGTCATTACCAACATGCACTCCTCAGTTACGTTATGATTTTCTTCATCAGATAAACATGTTTCACGAGAGGAAATCTCTTCTTCACTTATCATGTAGCATGCAATATCACTATCGTGATCACCAAATACATCCTTTTCAATCTCAATTGTAGCATGATTTGAGGCAGCATTATCCTCCTCAAGGGAGATTTTTTCTTGTCTAGCCAATTGCATCACTTTATCTTTGAATACAAAGTAGTCATAGATTGGGTGACCCACCAACTGATGATACTTGCAATACTTTGAGTCATCAATTTTCCCAGTTTCTTCAGGTCACTTCATTTCAGGTAATTCAATAAGGTTTGCATTGAGCAAATCATCAAATATTCCAGAAATGTCCAAATTAAGGAATGGGTATGTCTTAGCTTGCATCTTCTTTAAACTTAATTTCTTTGTCCTCTTTCTTGAGAGATATCTTTCTTTTCATCCTTTATGATTTTTGCCTTTATACGAAACTTGATGGGTGTTGCATTCACTACCACAGCTTCTTTACTTTGCTCTTTAGCAAGAGGTTTGTCCCCTTTCTTGAATTTTTACTTTTCCTTATGCTTACGAGGTTCCTGAATTAGTGGCCCTTCTACTCCATTAGCAAACATGCTCAACTCCATATCATGGGCTCGAGTAGCCAACTCTTCAAATGTTTTCGGCTGAATTTCTTAGAGAATATATCGAAGCCCCCAATGCATACCTTGAATGCACATCTCGATAGTTGAAGCTTCCGACAATTGATCTTTACAATTGAGGCTTAAGTTTCTCCACCGATTGATGTAGTCAATAATTGATTTTTCTTTCCATTGGCAAGAATTTGTAAGTTCAATCATACTAACTATCCTTCGGATACTGTAGAAGTGATTGAGAAATTCTTGCTCCAGTTGCCCCCAACTATTAATTGAGCTCGCTTCCCAAGTCAGTATACCAGTCAAAAGCATTGCCTTTCAAAGATTGAACAAATTATTTTACTATGTGATCTCCATAAGTCCCATCATTATTACAATTTTCGATGAAGTAGGCCACATGCTGTTTTGGATTACCTTTGCCATCAAATTGCTGAAACTTTGATGGCTGATAACCAATCGACATCTTTAAGTTGTCAATTCTTTGAGTATATGGCTTGGAATAAGTCATAAATGACTTAGAGCTCCCTTCAAACTTATCTTTGATGGTTCCTATGATAAACTCCCTTAGCTAGTCAACAGAAAGTAGTCCATCGGTGGAAATTTGTAATCGCTATAGAATTTTCATTTTCAACTGGCTACCTCTTTGTGGATATTTCACCTTCATCTTGAGCTTCTATTTATTTTTCCATCACATGACTGGTCTCAGCATTATCCACCTTGTTCATCAACTTGGAGATTTAAGAATCTTGCTCATTGACATGTTTTGCCAGTCCTTCAACAGTCTTCGTCAAATTAGCAATTTGTTCCTCCAAAGTTGTAGCACTTGTCACCATCACTAGCACTATGCTTGAGGAACTTGAGGTTGAATGCAGAGTGGATGCTGTTGATTATTCCTTTAAGTCTGCACCATCTTCATTAATATCAATGGCATGCGGCAATTCCTTTTCCACAACTTCAAGTGAAGGATTTACCTTCGAGGATGTTTGTGACCTTTTGGACATATTCCTTATAGTGATGCGAATACTTCTTACTCTAGCATTTATGGAATTTGAGGTAGTCATCTTCAATGCAACAGTCTTGTTGGTATCCATGATGCTTCAACTTGATGAAGGGAAGAGATGAGAAGTAGAAATGTCCCACCAAGCGTGCCAAAATTTGTAACAACAAATTTTCTTTGTTTGCAATAAATAAAATTATGAGACAAGAAATATTGTACAAATAGAATCAAAATCTATCAAACAATCAACTATGGATTCTATCTCTAATATAATTCTCTGATTCTTTCATTCCAAATATAATCTTGAATTTAATGAGCTCCGCAAAAAATGCCTTAAACGCCGTGGGTCTCCCTTAAATTTTACTTGAATAAAAACAATGCCAACTCGAGGGTTTCGCACCTTGATCTCGAATTAAACGTCAAAAATATACGAGTTCAGCAAAGAATGCCTTGAACATCGTGGATCTCCTTGAATGAAAATAACGCCAATTCGAGGGATTCACACCTTGATCTCGAATCAAAAGTTAGAAATATATGAGTCCCGTGAAAAACAACTTGAACGTTGTGGGTCTCTTTGAATAAAATAACGCCAATTCGAGGGCTTCGTACCTTGATCTCGAATCAAACGTGAAAAATATATGAGTTCTGCGAAGAACACCTTGAACGTCGTGGATCTCCTTGAATTTGGTTGAGAGAATTGCTAGACTTCTTTCAAGTTTCTCTCGTCTACTGGAATTTGTGTTGTGTCAAATGAACTAGAATCACCCCTTTATATAGGTGTTTGAAGGAAGACTTCTAGATTGACTCGAATACTTCAAAGGCTATCTTTTTGATAAAATAATATTAGATATCAAGAGATAGTTTGGAATATATTTGATTTAATAATATCAAATATCAAAAGATAATATCAGTATCAAATATTTTTTATTTGATTGGTCTGTGGATGCAAACACTTTATCTTTGACATATGTAAATACTTGATTCGAATATAAAATAAATACTAAATTATTAATTAAAATTAACTATTTATCTTTTGAAATTAAATTTAATATATCCCAAAATTTAAATAGAAACTTTTAAATTAATATTGAATATATTTTTTTACACATATTACTTATCAATTGGTCAAAAATTTAATATCTTTACAGTAATATATGGATTGCAGACTTGCTCTTCAAAAGGATCCTGGGCATGCAAGAGCTTTGTTTGCTATGGGACAGACACCGTTATTACGAAAAAAGCAGTTTGCTGGGGCTACTGAGTGCTTAGAAGGCGCTACTTCAAAGGTCTGATTCAATTTTAATTTTAAGTTATCAATATTTTTCCTTGTGCAATTTCATAGATTTCATTATATCAATCATAGGTCAATCTACCTCAGATTATCTTGCACTGCCATACCTTCTAGTTTAGATGATAACTTCCGGTCCTATTTAACTATACACTGATATGCTCAAATCATATTCAGTTTATTGAGGCTGGCCATCCAACAGAAGTTGAAGAAGTCGATCTCTTTATTCTTTCATCTTTATGGGCTGGTATTGCTTATGTTCGGCATGTAAGTGAGAATGGATATTTTCCAAAATACTTTCTTAATTGTTAAGTTCTAATGCTCCACGAATGTCAATCCCAATGACCTATTTACTATTTTTGCAACATCAAGTGTACTTGGCACAGACGCAGCTCTTGGGGAAAAATTTTGTAATTTCCGTTGCTCCGGAATTTAATTTCCAGCTGTATTATTGCTTCTGAAGATACTCCATGAACATTATAAAGAAAGCATTCCATTGGAATGGAGTCATTGTAACGCCACAAACCAAATAAGGGCGTTTACTTGAAGGCGAAGTGATGATATGGTATGGGTCAGAATCATATCCCGAGGTATTAGCTGTTAAGGTCTCATTATGGGGTGGCCCGCTATTGGGTTAACAAATCAAAATGATAGTTCTCTGTCTTCTCTAGAAGCAGATTTAGTTTGCATGACATGGCATCCAAACATGGAGTTCCCCTTTATCTTTTTTCTCTATAAAGAGGAAAGCTTTGATCCAAACAAATAATGCAAGTTTGTGATGATTAGGTGCTGTAAAGGTATACAGCTAGTACACCTAGAATCTTTTGCATCGATCGCGTGTAACTGAAGACAAATGTAGAGGGACATTTGAAGTAAATTCGGTGACTTATTTCATTTAGTTCATCCACCAAGGGGAAGATATGTTGCTTATTGTTTGTTTTGATGATCTATGTTGCCAATTCGTTTCAGCTTCTCGAGGTTCCATGACTAGGCATGAACGGCTCAAACTGGCTGGGGACTGCTTGAAAGTTCAATTTTATTGTCCTTCAAAATGAGATTTTTAATCCTTTGCAGGGAAAGATGGAGCAGGGTGTTGTGCACCTGGAAGGAATAGCTCAACTAGAAGAGCCTAAGGATTCAAAGAGCAAGGCCCACTACTATGACCTTTTACTTGTTCTTTCAAGGTATAGAAGTGATTTAACAATCAATCTTTTCAAATGCTTTGCATTTAGGACATATTCTAGCTATCTCTTGAATTTCCTTGACCCATCAAACAAGAAGTTTTATTGCTATGTCATCAGTTGCTACATACTGACTGAGGTGATTTGGCATTTTAGTGTTCCACTGAACATGAAGCGCAAAGCTGAGGCAAGGAAGTACTTGCAGAAAGCTACTGATTACGATCCTGCTTACGTGTATTTTAAAGACTTGGAAAATGATATGGATAGCTTGCCGGTGATCTAGCTAGCTGAAGAAGAGATATTTGAGTCAGTACACTATTTTGGTACTTATTTTACTTAGTTACTTGGAGTTGGAGAAATATGAGGGGGTATATCTCAGTATGTATTACTAAACTAGTACTAGAAAGTTGTCAGTGTGGAGAATATATAGTTCCCCAGAGTCTATATATTTCCTCAAATTTAATGCTGAAGCCTGTGAGCACTTGAAGGTAGAGAAGTATGCCAAGTCTTTGGACTTGAAAACTTGTGGATGACATGACTTATAAATACATATTCCTATATCAGTAAAACCTGATGCATTTTGTATATGATTTCATTATTTTCAAAGGATTAAGTACCAAAATATCTTCCTAATTACGGTGGTATTATGACTCCTACAAGATGACTGTGCTGAACTTTTGGCATGCAGGCACTATCCTTTTACTTGGAACTAAGACACATAGCATCATGTTTTCCATTTGATTAATAAGCCGGCATATGCTAGCTACCTACAAAAGAAAAAGAAAAAGAAAAGAAATTAGTTTGAGTTGTTGGAGGGCTTGACAAGGATTTTGTGAACAAGTATGGATATGTAGAAAGTAAAATTTAAGAATACAGAGTGATGTATGTGTGATATACGTGTATAATAAATGTGTGTATGTGGTGGATCTTCCCTCATTCTTTCTCCTTCAATTTCAATCCACAAACTCAAAATTCTCCAACTACATACCTACATACGCATGCATATTTAATATTTCAACATCCTCCTTCTCTCTCTATGTACATGTACCACATATATATAAATAAACATAGATATACGTGATCAATAAATATACATGTATGCAGGTTGTGTAAATGTAAATGTAATATTTGTGGTGCAGTTCCAACGGCTACAACATATTCAGCAGCTCTCCATTATCAGATGGTGTACCGGATTCAAAATCATTCCATTGATTTTGTCTTCCCTCAGGAAACAAATGATGCCTTGCTCATTTCTGTTGATACCAATCATATTCCCAGCTGTACATATGTGCCCAGACAAATTCCAAAGGAGGAGTTGCAGAAATGGATCCCGAAGATGTGGATTATTCTATGAGAAAAATCATTAGTCTACAAAGGAGGCCAAGCCAATTCAGTTTATGGAGCCATCTTTCCATAAAAACCAAGATGGTACGGTGGAAATTACGTTCAAAAAATAAAAGGAGAAAACTGGTATCCCTAGTTGCTTCAATCCCCTGTATACTATCCAATCTATTATTCCCATTAGTAGATTCGATGGTAATGGATCTCTGATTTATACTCCAATTCAAAATGTTGTCCCAAGACAACACTCAACATTCTCTCGTGATGATCCTCATGTTGATATTCTGGGACAACCATCTGGCAAATTTGACTATTTGGTTAAGTATACTCCACCGCCTCCTACACCATGGCCAACAACTTATTCTGGTTGGGATGATGATGATGATAGCTGCCGCTATGATGATACAAATTTTGACAATTCGCCAACTGTGACACCAAAGCAAGTCATGATGTTCACTCCTTCCTCGTCCTCTTCTACTGCTCCAGAAATGTTTCCTCCAAAAGAAGTTCATACCTCGGAATTCAAGCATTCATGGAAGATAAAAAATCCAACTTCTAGAAATGCTGATGGGTCTCTAGTTGAGGTTACTGCTACAGAAGCAACTCTTAACTGGCAATCAGAGAATGCTATTGCTCAGAATCAAATGTTGCAAAAGATTTTCAGAAGCCAAGAATGAATTGAGGCCAAGATGGATAATCAATTAGTAGGATTGATCCAAACTTTAAAGCAAAAAATTGAAGCCGTCCATAATGATATTTTGCGTCTTCTTCAACAGTCTCAACCTTTTGCCCACAAGAAACATGAGATCAAATCCCTCGAGACCCAACTTAGATCTCTTGAGGAACAGTATCAAAGAGATTCCATATGGAGCAGACCAGATCCTTCTTCTACCTTTCCAGTAGTGTCACAACCTCTTCATAGCTTGGAAAATTTTAAAAAAATG
>JACGDI010001517.1:520074-551789 GCA_014898725.1 Jacaranda copaia | reverse complement strand
CATTTCTCCTCATGAAATTGACCATGAGACATTCAAAGTATGGCCCTAAGTCTGTCCCAATGCGGGTTTTCTTTTCGGGATTGCCTTCTTCGAGCTCAATAGTCTTCAATTCCCTGACAGGCTCTACTCTGGTGTCCTTCAATTTTTACTTTTTGCTGACTTAGGACTCTTTAGTTCCGCTACAAAGGCGTCCCCCAAAGTCTTCAGCTAGGGTTGAGTCTTCTGCTCGAATGGCTCGATCAAGATGCTGTAACATCTCCATACCTCATTCAGATTGCAAAGAGCTCACCTGTGTCAACTGGGGTTGAAAACTTTACTTTCAAATGATAAGTAGACACAATGGCATGGAAGTCGTTGAGGGCGGGTTGACCAATGATGACATTATAGGTAAATGGGGTGCCAACCACAAGGTAATTCAGCATTAATGGTCTCCTTCGAGTAGCCTCCCCAAAAGATTTGGTCAAGTCGATCAACCCCTTTGGTATGATCTCCGACCCCCCGAATTCGACCAGTGACGTGCGCACAAGCTGGAATTTCAACTTGCTCAAGTTTATCCTATTTAGTGCAGATAAGAAGATAACATTCGTTGAGCTACAGTTGTTGATCAGAACCTTGCACACCTCAAAGTTTGCAATCTCCACGAAAATGACCATCGGGCAATATATCTTGTGATCAACATTTTTGCCCTCAAGATGGGCCAAGTCGGCATCAATAAATGAGATGGGCTCTGTGCTCGTAAAGAGGTGAAAAATTATCTCCACAGGTAAAGCTTTATTGGACTCAAGCCTTCCCTGTGTCTGCCTCCAAGCGGACTTAGAGTCCCCCCCAGTAAGGCATCCTGCAATCATTTCAATTACCCTTCTGATAGGTGGGCGATCTTCTTGGGCGGGCTTCTTTTCTTTATCTTCTCTCTTAGGGCTAACTGACCTTTCTCTATGGGGAGTCCGATCGATTTTGCCTCCTTCAATCTGGGCTTCCACAACTATATATTTTTGAGGTGACCCTACCTAATCAACCTCTCGATCTCATCTTGAAGATTGAAGCACTCATCGGTGTCATGCCTCTTTTGTTTGTGGAAGTGGCAGTATTTGTTTGATTTCTTCATGGCTTCAGTCTCGTCAACTTGCTAGGCTTTTTGAGGAGGTTATCATGTTAGATAGTGTATAAAACCTCCTTCCTCGGGATATTCAACGGTGTGTAGTCATGGAAGCATTTGATTGGAGATCGACCTCGCTCTCTGTGTTTCTAGTCGTCTCTCTCCATCTTTTTCTTCTCGACCTCAAAGGATCTGAACTTGAGCTTGTTCATTTCCTCCTGGGTCATGTATTTTTTTGTCAGGTCGAGCAGCTCCTCCATCGACCCAGGCCGTTCTCGCACCAGAGCATTGGCGCATTCTTTATGACTGAGTCTCAAGAACAATACGTCTATCAAGAACTCAATCCTGGGATTATCAATCTTTAGGACCTCTGTATTAAATCTGGTAAAGAAATCTTGGAGGGATTCCCCCTCATTCTGCTTGATGGTATGGAGTTGGGTATGGGAGAGCTTGGCCTTCCTCCTGCTGGCAAACGTATGCAAGAATTTATTGCACAGCTGGTCATAGGAGTAAATCATTGACAGTTCCAGCTTCACGAATCAGTCTAGTACGATGCCCTGGAAGGTGATCACCAACATCTTGGCATGGATGAATTCATTGTGACCATGCAGGTACATCATGTGCCCAAATTGCATGAGATGCTCATTGGGGTCGATGGAGCCATCATATCTCGAGAGATCGATAAGGACTTTGGCGTCTATTGTGATGCACTCATCGATAATTTCTTGAACAAATGGCGACCCTTTCTCCGGACAAGACCTTTAAGGAGCGTCTCAATTTGGTGCCCTGTTGGTATTTCTCCTCGAGATCTCATCGAGACATCTGTTCAGCTACTGGACCGGTGGGATACTTCCTCCCACTCGTCTCGATCCGTCTGGGTGGCATTCTGATCAAAACCCTATCTAAGATGCTCGGTCCTATCGCACTGCAGGGCTTGACTAGGCCAATGCACCAAATCTGCATATTCTTCTCTCTCTTCACGGTAGTCACGCTTGGAGCATTAGACCTTATCGCGCTGCATGCTCGATTAGGTCTGGCGTGATCCACCAAGTCCGCCACCTCCTCCCGTGCTTCTGGACGCCTCCTTTCTACCAGCGGGTGTTTGGGACTGATTTTACGCCTGACGGGTGGCTGCCTAGCCTCTCGGCGAGAGGGACTATTCTCCGGGGGCCTATTTTTTTATGGGGATGGCTGCGGAGTTGAACTGACGGCAGGAGCGGGCACTACGGTATGCCTGTTCAGAGCAACAGATAATTTGGCTGATATCTGAGCGGATATCTGCTCACTTATCAGTTGCATCAACTGGGGCATGGTGAGCATCACTAGCTGCTTCTAGGGGGCGCTGGTGCCCAGAGCATTTGTATCTTGCTAGGGGTTAGGGAGAGGCAAAAAAGTGGACCTTCGATTCTCTTCCCTTCCACATGCTACTCTGTGTATGTTTACCATTTTTCTCGCTGTAATCTCAAAAGTTCCCACAGACGGCGCTAAATGATACTGCTGAAAGCTGCATATAGATAAAATGAAGATTGTGCTACTAGTGATTCGACCAGGGAGGTCAAGTACTCAAGATGATATATAGCTTTGGGCTTGAGATCTGCAACCACAACACACGTTAAACTAGCCGAGATGCCCCAGCTAAGGCACTCCGACGCTCAAGTTAGTTTTGGTCATAATGGGGAGATCAAATAGAGTATAGAGAATGTAAAGCTTGTAGTGTATGTGGCATTACCTTGAACATGGTTGAGCCTAGAGTATTTATAGCTTTCCATAGGCGTGATTTGACTCAAGTACCCTTATCAGGTGTACTGGCCTTTGTCTTTGCCAGGGGGTTGGGGGTCATTTCATGTTCAGATTCCGATACTATGTCATGTGGCTAAATCTCCTATTTTTTCAGATAAACAATGCCAATAGAGGCGGGTCTCTACCAAAGTTGTTGGCAGAATTGTCAGAGTTGTCAAAGTTGGTGGCAATGGTTGTACTGGCCGTCACGTGTCATTAATGCGGGGGCATGCAGCCTATCAGACTGATAAATACAGTAGGGTTCCAAGTCAACATTGGAGTGAGTCTTAAGGTCGATACATATCGACCAGACTCAAATAAGGTCAATACGGGTCGACCGCGGACCCTGCCAGGTGAGATCGATACCGGTCGACCAAACAGATTTACCGTTGAGCCCCTTGAACTGTTTTATTTGATGTTGGGCTGTTGGACCTACTGAATTATCCCATATTAGTTATGGAAGAAAGGGTTTGTGAGTTGTGCAAAGCAAAAGCTGCCATCTTTTGCCTCTCTGACGCTGCATTTCTCCATTGGAGCTGCGATGCTAAGGTTCTTGCCTCCAACTTCCTTGCAGCTCGACACATACGCCAACCCGTCTGCTTAAACAATGGATCAATCTCCGTTGTTGGTTTTGATCAGCTGCCTTTTTCTGCGACCTGCCCGTCAGACGATCTCAACCGTCTCTCCTCCAATTCCTCAGTTCGCATATCGTCAACATCCACCTCACCAATGAAGGAATATTCTTCCGGTTTAAGTAGGATGGATAGTCGGGGTTTTGTCTCTTATTTCAAGGCGGAGGGCATTGTGGTGAATTGGTGTCGCAAGCTCGGCCCGCAGGCCCTTCATCATGTGGGAGCTGTGCGAATGGCTTTATTAATTGGCACTTTAAGTCGTGTGTGTGTGGAGCAGTGGCCGGGTTTTCCCTTCCGTGTTTGCCTAGCGGCCTCTTTGTGGCATGGCTTGAGGCTCGGCCAGGAAAAAACATGGCAAATTCTTAAGCGACTGGAAGAAATATCCGGCTATATTGGCTGCCGAGTTGACGCTGGAGCCTGCGTTCATAGCTGCATATTCAAGGCCCGGCAGCTGATGCTGGAAGAGGGATGGGATGAGTCCAAGCTAGCTAGCTAGGATTGGTGGCTCTTGATATATGTATATATATTGATATTGTTGTCTTGTGATCAGCAGAAGTTAGGCCTAGATTTTAGAAGTTAAAGTTGAAAATATCAATACACACACACATATGCATTTTGTCTTTGAATTAATAATATATAGTTTGTGTAAAAGAATATTCAAGGTTTATATATGATCCCTAGCTAGCTGCAGGACAGCTGCGGCTACAACCAGGTACTACAATTAGGAAAGCAATTTGATGGTTTAACAAATCAGCATGTGAGGAGAGTAGAGGAGAGCAAAGCAGCCTATCAGCATGTACAAAATTCATGGTCATATTGCAACATTACTTGTTTTCAGTACTCTTATAGCTAAAACAGATTTGTTGTTTGACAGGTTTCAAATATATAATATCTTGCAACATGCAACAATTGTTTGATTGGATTGTAATTTACATGCCTTCGATCTAGTGTGTGCCAGACAACATTGACATGGCGATATACATGATCCTTGTGTCCAGTTTTACCAATTAGATTTCCATATTAGGTAAATAAGTCAGTAGTGATTTTTATATGTAGTTTTGGACAGTTATCATCTCTTGAATTAGTTTTTAGGGTGAGTTAGACTTTAAGTCCATTCTTTAACGTTAGCCACTAAATGCATATGCTAAATCGTTGTTACATAGCCAAGCTCTCTTCACATGGTGTGTAGCTAGGTGGCTCATTTGTAAATTTTCCATGGGGCGGCCAAGAACAGGGCTTATGGGGTGGGCTTCAAGGGCTTGGAGAAGGAGTTTGGGAAAGAAGAATGGCAACGTCAATGGTGGTGGGATGGCCGGCTGATGGTGCTGTTGCGTCATTGGGATCAGTCGAACGGGAAGACATACGGTGGCGGAGGGAGGGTGGCTTGCCCAACACCTGGAGGAAGGTCTAAGGAAAAACTTTTGGCGGCCGAAAGTTGAAAGGAAGGGCCAGTAATGGTTGTTTCAGAGCCAGGGAAAACCACACACGGCGAATGTCACAAAAGAGGAAGCAGCGTTGGGTTTGCATGCATTGCAGGCCTTAATGTCCAAATTGTTATCCATTAATTTCCAGACGGTCATCTTGGTCAAATTAGAAGCTGTAGTTGGATTAATTAAATATGTTGTTTGTTTTCTGGTCATTGATTTTACCATCAATTCTTCTGTACAGATAAAAGAGGCAGCTTTGACCCATTTTGCTATATACGCAACATGTTCAAATTGGTTTGGAGAAGATCATTGCTTGGTATTATGCCTAATTGGAAGATTAAACTTTGGAGAGGCTCTGCTTATGTTATTTGGTGCTGCCAATAATTTTACTTTCTTGCTTTAGTATTTAATAAAATCCCTACAATATCTTCATCTCTGTCATTCCAGATTTCGCTACCAATTGACGTTAATTTGACCACAAAGGGAAGAAGAAGAAGACGCCGCCGCCTCCGCTGGAGGGAGAGACAATCAACCCATTCTCATATTTGTATTTTTATATTAGTTTCTCTCCATTCAATCTAGGTAACATTTTGTTTTCATTAATGGCATTTGACGTGTAAAAATCACAGAAAAGATATAAGAGCAAACACCTTTTAAGCAAACTTCGACAATGACATATAACTCTTCAACTAGCAAAATTTTTATTTTTAATTTTTTTAATTATTAATATTCTAAAACTTCATCTTGAATAATTTGAATTATGTGTCGCTAAATGGCCATTCAAACAATTCAATTGATGTAACATATTATTATTTGAAAAAATTTACCTACTAATATATCATGACTTCACACCATTTAATGTTATTACAATTTTTAACATTAAATTTTTTCTAAAGCCCAGCCAAAGCCTATCCAAAGGCCACGACACAGAGCTGTGAGGTGACACAGGCAGCAGTTGAGTGACGGCGTGTAACCCAATCTGGACACAAACGTGTCGATTACATCAACAATCTAATCCAATCCAATCCAACACCATTTTTAATAATAATCAACAATTACTCCTGCATCGTTGTCCGTCTATTTGTATCTACATGCAGATGAAAGGACATCAATTCCATTTGAATCAATCAAATTTTGGATAATAATATATGAACAAGATGAAGGTGGGTGTTCAGAGGTGCAGCAGCAGAGGCAGGTATCCTCGAATTCATGTTATACTCGTATTTTTTCTCATCAGTTTCATCATCGTCTCAATGAACTGCTCCATCGCGCTTGGAGATGATGATGATGATGATGATGAAAATAACCAAAGGCAAATTGAAGCTATTGAAAGCAAAATGCCCATAATCGATGCTGCCAAGAGCCTGTTTTCTCTCCCTATCTCTTCCCGTTATTGGATCATACACAAGGTTAAGACACTGTTCCAACACGACCGGCCCTATTTTTCCCCTCCAAACTTGGAGTAAGCAAGATAATCGATATAAATTGATGACATTTGGTGGAACATATTCAAATCAGGTCCATTTATATTATATATGTGTTTGTATGTTTCAGTTTCCGGGGAGGCAGTGGTGGTGGGGATGAAGGCATCATCACTGGCGACGAAGGGGCAACAGAGAAGGTGAAAGAGGCGGTGGTGAAGAGCTTCGACAAGAGCAAAGCAACAGTAGAAGATTCTGCAAAATCTGCCGCAAAATTCGCAGAGGAAACTGTGGACAAGACTGTAAAGAGGCTGAAGAAAACCTTGTCAGGAAAATGGAAAGAGGAAGTTGCAGATCGTCTAGTAGAACTCTGATCCTGATGGACAGATATGATATGATGATCTACATCTTTGATGTTGGATGTTATAACAGGTGGGATAGATATACCTGGAGAACAGGGGTGTGCAATTCGCTCCACTCTTACTCATACCATCATTCTCTGATCTGATATTTTCATAAAGGAATTTGGGTGAGACACAAAACTACGAAGTTCAACATAAAACCTTACGCAGCCCCCAATCATAACGGAGCTGCCTTCCCCGGGCATTACTGCATGTGCTTGCTTGCTTGCTTAGGTGACATGAAAATAGAATTACAAAAGAAAAACGGAGTTCGGCAATGATTAAGAAAAAAGAAGACAAAAGCACGTTATTTAAATCTGAATCCCAATCCCAAGGGTCAAATGGTAAACCGCAGTAACAATTTAGACAGTCAGAATTACAATAAATTATTCAACATTAGTTCGCGCTCGCTCAGCATTTAGTATGTTCATGCATCCAATAGGGTCACCTGTAAATAAAAACAAAATACAACCAAGAAACTTCTGTTGCTTTCCCCACGACGCGACATCAATTGCCAACGCATTTGCTTCAAACTGCAATTATGAGATGAAAACAAGTCATTGAGGAGGGGCATGATTCGTGCATTACAAGGGACGACCTTTGATTGGTACATAATTCAATTCACACAAGCACTTCTTGTCCTGGAAAAACATAAAGTGCTTGCCATGGAAAAATATTTCGATTCTCGTTTGTCTCAAGTGCAAAACGCATAATAACACAGATTTTGCAATAGAAAAGCATGTAAGTGGGCACAATTAAGCAAGCGTTTGCCTTTGAGCAATTTGCTCAATAAAACCACTCTTTCAGCAATTTCCTCAGCAAAACCACTCTAAGAACCATTTGTTAGCACCATAGGCCATATAGGATGCTTCTGAATACAGCACAAATCGACACTTAACATCTAAACGATTACCACTAAACTATACCTGCTACAATACGATTATTGTATACAAATGGGCCTTTTGTCGAACAAGATAATTGAGCATGATCAAGATAAGATTATCAAAGAATCATTAAAATGAGAGTGTTGAACTTTTTCGGGGGGAGATAAAAATTTAATGAGATTAGGAAAAGAGGCTTCATTTAAGTTAAATTAAATAACTAAAGTTTTCTCTTTTGCTGAAGAAGATAGATGATATGGATCGAAAAAAACACTAAAATAATAACAGAAAAATGCATTGTGGAAGAATCGATAGTTTCTTTTTTAGTTCAGAAAATGAAAATAAAATATAACAAGAAAAAGAAGAAAGACTATTTACATTCTTTTTCTTGTTGCTTGAATATAAAATATTCAATTGAATATAATAAAAACCATAGGCCATATAGGATGCTTCTGAATACAGCACAAATCGACACTAACATCTAAATTTCCAACCCCACATTTCATAATATGTATCAAATGGACACCAACTTTCCCAATTCTGTCTATTTACGCCTAAATTAGTGTTCCAATAATCTTTCACCTACCAATGGCAACGTGAAAATTAATTCAGGAGTAATGCCAATTCATACAAGATGTAGTAGATATGCATGCTGCAAGTGTTTTTCTAGTATGATCCTCATTTCTAGGGCAGTAGCTTCCGATATGCAGTGGATATTCAAGCACAAAGAGAATCATATATATTTTGCATATTTCTAAGTCAGTGAAGTCACTATTCTTCAGTTATCCATTGCTCAAAAACCAACAACTAATTTTATTCTAGGTTTAAAAAATCTAGTTCAATACTATAATGATTGATTAATAAAAATGCTTTCAAGTCAGTTTCCTCCTGCCTTCTCAGGTCAATTCCTCATGAGAGCGAGATAAGTCACACATGGTCAATGCAGCAAACAAACAGTCGCATGAGAAAGCAAAAAGTTACTTCAACATAATGTTAGAACCTCAACTATGTTTACTCTTTTGTCTGCTTCCCAATATAAAAAGGTTTCACATACCTTTGGTAGACTAATTTGTTCTTTGAAAAAGAAGTGAGGTGCCTGTAGTAGGATAGGAACCTACTTTTTACTTGTCATATAGTCCTGTGGTTTACGTAGATTGACAGCCTATGCTCAAAACAGATGGTTGGATGGGATATATTATTCCCTTTTAATCCTACTTAACTTTGTCCAAACTTCTTCCAGCCATTATATTAATAATGGAAATTATAGAATGTCCAATTCCACCAACATCATCCATATAATGTTCCAGGATCATATAAGAAGACTGCACAGACATGGAAGCTTATTTCTGCAGTCTTATAATCCTCAATAAAGCTGGAGTAACCAGCATTACTGTGCAGCCTGAGTAGAAATGCCTCAATACGCAGAAGAAAAATTACAAATCGTTTGATTTTGCAGTAGCCTTCCTTTTGAACGAATTTTGCTGAAGAAGAATAAATGAAGATATGAAGGCCATGCCAATGTTAAGTTCTGGCATCCTCATAATTATCACATAGAACTCAATGACTACTAATTTCAGATTTCCTGAGTAATATATTATATAGGTGATAGATGGCACTACAGTTAAATCCCAGTGATTTATAAATGCGTCATTAAGGGCAAGATGATTGGAAACCAAAATAATGAGCTAAAAACTCCAAATGAGTAAACAAGTACATTATAATTTATAAGACACATTGACATACTTTACTTCTCAACATGCACATGACTAATGAACAAAACCAACCATTCAAAGTCATACCTAATAGATTATATAGATGGAGCGCCAGTGTTCACAAGTTTATGTACTAAAATCTTCTTTCCTTTCCAGATAGTTTCATAGTCCAAGTGTTCTATAGTGGAATTATTAAGGAGTTTCGGACTCCACTCGTTTATAATTGATGATGGTTCCAAGACCCAATGTCCCCGGCCTTCTAAGAATAATCCATATTCCATACCGAAAAATATGCAAAAGGAGAAAAAAAAATTAAAAGGATACAGAAGTCATCTATTATATAGGAATTTAAGGAATGTTTTTCAACAATAATTAGAAAACAGTGATTCTATGTTAGCAAGCACACCTACAGGAATATGGTGACAACCAATATCATAGTAGATTGGAAAAGAGGCATGAAAACTAGCATTTCAAATGAGTCCATTTGCACAATGACAGGAGCTGAACTCCGCCCATCCTCCGACAGATGTAACAAAACTAAATCAAAATTCCTAACATAACATAAGACGAAGCGCTTCCAAGATAAAAGGAGTTAATAAAACAATCAAAGGAAAGGGAAAAGGAAAGGAATGTTGAGGCACCTTAAACAGCAGGAAATTAATGGCCGCCGTGCTCTTTGGCGTGCTGCTGGTGCTCGAGGTGGCGGCGCTCCTCAGGGAGGGCGACGAGGTATGAGAAGATCATACCACCAAAGCAAATGTGGTAGAGAGGATCGACGGAGTCGGTCTCGATGTATTTGGCGTGGTAATTATCAAGGCCGCGCTTTACGGTGTTCTTGATGTAATTGATGGAGAACATGGGCTTGAGGTGCCCTGGCAACTCCTTCACCTTCATCCCCTTTATCTCGTTGTAGAAGCTCCTCATCGCCATTTTACCTTTTCTTCACTCAGCTCTCCGTGCGGATGAAATTGGAATCAGATCTGCAACCCTAGCTAGCGCTTTCTTTTATTTTTATTTTTATTTTTATTTTATTCTTCCCTCAGGTGAATATTGCAAATATATATATATACGTATATATATATTTGCTTCTGTTTTACTTCTTTGCCAAGTGGCCTGTAAGCATAGGATAATTATTTCTTGGAACGGTTGGTATATATTAAAATATAAATAAATACAGTCATTATTTATTTATTTTTTTCAATAACACTAGTATTTCATACACAATCATGCATAAAGATTTTATATTTGATGACAATATATAATGGGAATATATGATTGTATTTTTGACTAATTTTTATGGTTTCTAATCTCAATTTTTCTGTTTAATATAATTAAATAATAATTTCTTTGCAATGAATATAAATAGTTAAATTCTTGATGTTATTAAAGAATATTATTGTGTATGGCTACCAACGGGTTGGATAAGCCATATTTGAATTTAAATTTGATTATCAAAATTTATATTCGAATCCAACCCGAAATTCAATAGGATTTTTGTTTGTCAAAATTATATCTGAATCCGATGAATATCTGAAATTTGATTAAAAAAAAATTCGACTTGATTTTTTTTCCTTTTGAATTTTATAAAAATATTATATTTAAATTTATATCATATTTAAATTTTTAACAATTTTTTATTATATATTAATCTAAAAGTTAGATATTTAAATATTAAATTCCTATTTCACATTATATTAATGCACAGATAAATTATTACATGTTATTGTATTTGATATTTTATCAACATCCTCTTATTTTTTAGGCTAAAAATTCAATAGTAATAGTATAATTTAGACGTTAATATAGATATCAAATTGATATAATATATAAATTTTATTTTAAAATTTTTATTAATATTATATGTAAGAGTATTAATATAATTAAAAACATTAAAATTCATATTGGAATTTTTAATGGAACGCATTACTTAATTTTATATCCAATTCACTTGCTTCGAATTATGAATATTTATAATCAAATTTGATTTAACAGATATTTTAATCGAATAAAAATTTTAAAACCCGAATTGAATTCACATAAAAATCTGATCCAGTGAGAGGGATGTTGACACAATTGTTTGGGCCCAATAGCTTATCAAGCCCGGCAGCCCAACTAGCTTGATTTTTCTTCCCAGCAACAGAAGAAGCTTCATCAATCCATTATCCAAGATGAGATGTTTATGAGAGACACTACAGTAGCGTAAGCATGGAAGATCTAGTGGGCGCTGCCGACAATTTAGATATATCTAATCTAGTCATTTTTCAAACAAAAGCAAGTGCAATCTCGTTTATAAACGACCTGGAGAGGCTTATCCAAGCCGTGGCTCTGTTTCCTAGCAGACACCATTTAAGTATGATTATTATTTGAACTTGGGTATATTAATCAATCAATACACCGAAATATAATTTAACACGCAACAAATATTTGTTTGGCCGGATCTCTATCCTCGATGAAAAAGAGAACTCAAGCCAAGCGCTCAAAAGAGGGATCAGCCGATACAATGAAAAGAGTTTTAGCCCGGGTGTAAGCCTCAACAAATTCCAAGTAGCAGGAGAGCATGCCCAGGCTGTTCTAAGAGTAATGATTATGATTAAGGACAGGGCACCCACAATATACAAGATAAATATAGCTACACTAACCATATTTAACACAAGCCAATAGGTCATCCCAGCTAAAGCCTCACGACTACCCGGTCTCGTCACTTTTTCCAAACAGTAGAACACAGCAACCAGTTGACTCGCCCAGTTGAATGGATGGTAAAGTGGCAGGATCCATCACAAACACATAAATGCCAATACGTTGTTCATCACCGGGTTTCATCCTCAAGGTTGCGGAAACCTGCAGTCAAATCATCATGAAGTTTCCTAAATTTTGCAACCAAGGTTTCCTCTCCTTCTGCCGGATCCTCGAATTTCTGAGAACTGGACCATTGCAAGAGAAGACAGCTTATTATTTCAAGTGTCAAATCCAAAGGAGTTCAATAGGATATAATATACAAAGTTCAACTCCTTGGCTACAATTTCACTCACACCAATCGGTAAAACAAATCTCCCAGACGATGCTTAATAAGAGTGTAAGTAATCTTCTGCCCATCCATACCAGCTCCTCGCTCCACAGCCTGCACATGAAATGACATTAAGTCAAGAGCTTCTAGTAGGCACAATAGAGGATACCATCACCTCAAACACACTTTCACTCGAGCATCAATTTCACTCAACAAGGTGGGTTAGAACAGAAATACTAAAGATAAGGATATATATATATATAGATACACAATTTAACACAACTTGCCATCTAGGTGCATCTGGTACTTCACCAGGGAGTACAGTAAATCAAATTGTGAAAATTGAAAACAGTTATGGCGTTTCTTTCTTTATATATTTATTTTTTGGGGCAAACCTGAAAATATGCCCTATAGATGATAAACTACATTATATTAATCCAAGTTTAAACTAGGCAGAACGAGGTTAAGAAAAAAGTACATGTGTCAACTACATTACCTGATTAGCCAAATTGTAGAAATGAATAATGTTGCGCATCATCCAAACAGACTTGTAGAATGGGCAAAATTTATCATATCTGTTGCCAAGAATAAATGCAAATATCTTTGAAAATCCAATAAATTGAATGGATAATAAAACCAAAATAAATAGCCAAGCACTAACGGAGTAAATGCATTCTGGGCAAGATAGTCCTCCCTCAAAAGCTTCGCTGTTTCCAGGGTAATTTTATCTGTTTCAGCTAAAGCATCTTTTCCAACTAGCTGCAAGCAGCAAAATAACCAGACTTCAATGACAACTGTACAAGTTAAATCTCCAATGAGATGGTTAAGCACAGCATTTTCTTTCCTGAAATTATCTTTCTCATCCTGATATCAATTAGCATAAAAAAAGAATGGACTAGTATAGGAATACATCGCATCGAAGACTGTAGAAACTCTTGCCATTAAAAAATTATGTCCCAGAGGGCAACTCAGCCAGCCCAAGTTCCAGCTACCAAGGACAAATTAGAAGCCCTTTCCTCAAAAACTCTGAATAGTTGCATTGCAAGGAATTTACATTTCTGTTGGTGGCCTTACCTGCTCAAACCAAACTAAACTCCCAACAAATATGATGCATGCGAGTAATTTTAAGGTATAAACAATGGAAAATGCAAGCACTCAGATGCTGAGCACAGAAAGAGAGAGCATATTGCCTTCACGTCTTAATTTCGTTTTAGTTCTTTCTCACAATGTTCTAACAGGAGACACAGCACAGATAAACCTTCAATAACCAATTATATTGATATACTCCTGCCTACCAGCGACATCAACAATATCTTACTCATGAATAGCAGCTTTTGTTTGCCCTCTCTACCATGAAAAGGGCATCCAACCGAAAAACAGCACATACCTGCACAATTTCATTCAAATCATCCTCTCTCTGCAGCACTTCACGAGCTTTTGTTCTGATGTCAATAAAATCTGGATCAAACTTCTCGTAAAAGGATTCCAGTGCCTGGAAAATGCAAAAGTACGAGTATATATAAGGATTAATTCAAGTAAGCAGAATATAGATACAGAGAAACAAGCACAAATCTGCACATTCTTCAAAACAAAATAATGAACATAAATTTGAAGAAATAGAACATACCCCAGAATACTTAGAGTAAGAAATTAGCCAGTTTACAGATGGAAAATGTTTCCTCTGGGCCAATTTTTTGTCTAGACCCCAGAAAACCTGAAACATTACAGCAAAGTACAGAGTACAGCATGTTACATAGAAAAATGAATACGCAAGGTGTTCATTCATGGAATTTTACCTGAACAATACTGAGAGTTGCAGATGTAACAGGATCAGAGAAATCTCCTCCTGGAGGAGAAACAGCACCAACAATGGTAACACTTCCAGTTCTTTCAGGTCCACCAAGACATTTAACTTTGCCAGCACGCTCATAGAATGATGCCAAACGTGCTGCCAAATAAGCAGGATATCCACTGTCTGCAGGCATCTCAGCCTGCATGACAAAGATGGTGGTGCTTATCAAAACAGCAAAAAGTATAAGCTTGTTCCTGCTTTCTAATAATCAGAACTCAGAGTAATAAATGGGTATGGATGTCTTTATCTAAGGAGAAGCAAATATATGGAACAAGGGGGAGAAAAGCTCTAATGACTGTGCGAGTTAAAAAGAGGGGGCCCAACTGTTTATTCAACTCAACAAAAGCTTATACTACAGGCCAACACTACTGTCATTCATGATAACAGCAATCATTACGCGTTGTGTTTATGTTCTTTACTGTAGAATGACTATAAAATTATATTTCATTTTCCAGTGATTATAAAATTCCGGACCACTAAGGTTTAAAGACTACTTCAGTATTAAGGCAGATTATCCCAGCTTGGATGAAATATGTACCATCCATGATGATAATCTAAAGCACAAAAAAAATTCAAGAGAGGATGGCTCACTAGCAGGAAAATGACACTCATTTAGCCAATCATTTGAATCATGGAAAGCAAGTATAGGATACATACCAGACGACCAGAAATTTCACGCAATGCCTCTGCCCATCTCGAAGTAGAATCTGCCATCATACTGACGTTGTAGCCCATATCTCTAAAATATTCGGCTATAGTGATTCCTAAACATCCCAAGGCAAGTCTAAGAGTTAAGATTGCCTAGCCACAGCAAAAAATAACAGTTGCATTGATTTGACAACAAAAAAATCACAGAAATATAGAGATAAGACTTCATCTGTGGATGGAATACCCATGGACATGTCTCAATAAATTTAATCAGCAAAACATGTCAAGAGTTGGTCCATCCAGCAGCTGAAGAAATTTAGTTAGATGGTCAAGGTTCATTCACATATGTCTTCCAATTTTTATAAACCATAATAGTACACAAACTTATAATCAAATGACTCATATTAATAAATTACTCCATCGAAGAATAAGAAGCACCAATAGTATGAACTAACAATGATGAACAGCAGAAGTGAGGTCCTATGGCCACAAGGCCACATAGTCAGCACAAATGCCAAAGTACTCTGGTGACAGGAGCATGAGTAGGTGCTTTTAGAACAAAGCAGCACCAATTTGCACCCAGTCAGATACTTGATACTTCTTCATACTTCAAATGAAAAATAACAAACAATCATAGTTGGAAACACCTACCAGCTGTAGTGTTGGGATGTGGGGGTCGGGTTGGTTGAATTTGTTTAGGGTTCAGATTTTACAAGAAATGTTGCAGGGTTACGAAATGGAAATGAGGTTGGGTCTTATTTTCAAATTCATTCATGCCATATAGCATTTTGTATCATGTTTCTTAACTCTAATTTTAATTTCAAAAAACAGAAAAGCTTGTCCATCTCAGGAAATGAAGATTCTACACAAATCTGAAAAAACCCATCCAGCATTTTTTACATGTACTGATTAAAGAAGACCTCACAGTGTCTTCTCACTCAATCTAAGTCCTATCATATGTGCTTTACAAGAAGCAAATATGTCATGAACATAAACTCAATGGCAAGCTCAGTTACCTGTGTAAATTGAAGCCTCACGAGCAGCCACAGGCATGTTAGAGGTGTTAGCTACTAGTGTAGTACGCTTCATGACAGATTCCTCCCGACCATCAGGCAGGGTCATTGTCAATTGAGGGAAATCCATGAGCACCTGTAGTTGAAACCTAGGTTGGACATTTTGAAGGTTCTAAAGGAGGTAATTAGACAAGAAAGCAAACTATGTACCTCTGCCATTTCATTTCCTCTTTCTCCACAACCAACATAAACTACAGTGTCGGAGTTAGAGTACTGCATTTCAAAGCAATAGAATAAACGAGGATTACAAGAAGTTCTATAGCTGAGACAAATCATTGGCACAAGAAACCAACAAATTGAAGAAGTCAATGCTGGAAAATGGAGTTCACCTTAGAAAGAGCCTGACTAATGACTGTTTTTCCACAACCAAATGCACCAGGAATGGCACAAGTACCACCAAGAACGGAGGGGAATAGAGCATCAAGGACTCGCTGAATGGGACAAAGTAGTTTATTCAATACTCCATAGAACAATAATTCAAGGAAAAAGAACGTAAAAGTTGAGAAACATCATTGATTTATAAAATAGTAACTTGTCCAGTCAAGAGAGGAGTATCAGCAGCAAGCTTTGAAGCTACTGGCCTAGGTGTACGCACAGGCCAAGTCTGCAGACAAAGTGGCATATCAAATTGAGCTTCTTGCTTGTCGTTCAACAAATATTAGCCAGTCCAAATTCAAATCATCTGCAATTAAAAGGGCTGACCTGCAGCATGGTAAATTGTTTTTTGACCCCTTGAAATTCAAGCTCAAGGACAGTATCCTGCAAAATTTGAGGCAATCCCATGCATCTGAACTTCAATTTTGCCATAGATATATTACATGGTGATATATAGCAGGTGTCTCCATGGCACAGAAACAAACCTTTAATGAGTATTGGCCAGCTGGTGCAATGTAGGTTATCTTCCCCATAGCATCAGGAGCAAGAGCGACATTATGTTGCATTAAACTGTTCTCAAATACCGTCTGCACAAAGAATTGGTGCACAAAATAAAAAGTTTTGATGAACTGAACAATATCATTCATCAAGATGATTTTCGAATTCTACAGATCAGACAATTCTGTCAAACTTACCGCATACAAGTCACCACCTGTCAAAAGATCTCCCTCTCCTGCCAATGAAAATCATACCAAAATAATAAGGATATCCCTAGAGTGAGATACATGCCTACTTTGCACCGACAACATTATATAACTCAAATAGAATTCCTTTCAGGCACCTATTTTCTTCGGCTGAAATTCCCAAAGAGTATCTTTGTCAAGTGCCGGGACAGATACACCACGAGGAATATAGACATCACCAGATTTTAATGCAATTGTTTTTAGAGGCCTCTGCATTAAGTATTTAGCCCATAAAAGAAGAAAGAGCCACCATTAAGCAACATTGATGAATGCAAGCCAAAACAAACATGTGTTGCATGGCAAGCTGTTAAGTTCTGTCAATTTGAAGAAGCAGAAATCTACAAACCTGAATACCATCAAAGATATTTCCCAATATTCCAGGACCTAATTCCACTGATAAAGGCTGTAAAAGGTAGATGATTATGGCAAATAGCATTTTTCAGTCCATAGGAAAACCAATTTCTCAAAATTTATAAGTTAAAGACGAAGCATGATAACCTTGTGTGTTCGAAGAACGGGATCATTCACCATAAGCCCAGCGGTTTCCTCATATACTGCAATAAAATCACAAAATGACTCTAGAAATCAACATCCAGCTATTGTATTAGATTTGTGTTGTGAAATATAAACATAGAGAATAGGTCCGAGATGCAGTGGTCTCTTTCCTTGTTCACTTTGAAAGGTGTTTCTAGGGTTTGTTTACCCTAGGAAACCATGGGAGGGACATATCAATGCTAGGTCGTGTGCGGAAGGACTTAGTGCTGAACAGGAATTCTTGTTTGCTTCCAAATAAAAAGAGAGGATTGAAAGATTCAAGAAACCCTAACCTTGAATGGTGGCAGAATCTCCTTCCAACCGAATAATTTCCCCAATAAGGTTGTCATGACCAACACGAACTAGTTCGTACATAGCAGCTCCTGCCATTCCATCTGCAACAACCACAGGTCCAGATACCTAGGAAAAATAATGGATATGTAATACTATGAGAAATACTGGTGCTCTTTCAACACTAAAGTCTGTACAGTAATAGCACAAGCAACTTAACAAATGTTAATTTTTGTAGCAAGAAATTTATCCCCATACATTTTCTCCCTCAGTGCAACGGAGGCGATAAAGAGATGTATAAAAATTAATAATTTTTTCCTAGGAGATACATAAACACTCAGCAGCACTGCAAGACATGGAATGATCTGAATGAAAAAGCCTAGTGGCATAGGACACTTCTTTAGGAGTCAAAAGTTAGAATAAAATAATAAATTACTACAATGGCGAGGACAGATAAACTTAATAAAGAACTTGCAGAGATAAAAGGTTCAGATGAAAAATTTAGCCATAAAATATCTGTCAAAGATGGAGAAAACCAGCAACGAATTGACAGTGATGACATTACTGCACCTCGCTTTTTCTTTCCCCCAAAACAATCCTCAGTCTTCTTCAGGTAATAGAATGACACGGATAAAAGTTGCAACGCTATTCAAATTAATATGCAGAAGGTACAAACAAGTAGTGGATCCAAGCTTTAAAAACCAAAATGCAAAATATAACTATTCAAATAGTATAAAAAGGTCAAAATTGCAGGAAAGGAATAAAAACCAATTATCGCAGTTTGGATCAACTAAAATCACAAGATTGGCACCACTATTGCCAGAAACTTGGCCTTTCCCATTAAGGCACTAATTCTCAACATCTAAAAATGAAATCAAAGCAAAGTAGTTAAATAAATCAATGGGAAGGACATAGTAAGTCTAGCAGATACGGAAAACAAAACAAAGCAAATAAGAAATCAATTGGAAGGAATATCTAGGTAACTCCAGCAGTTTCCAAAAATTATAAAAAGCTTGGGCAAATAATAAGTTAAGAAAGGGTGAAAATGAAAAGAAGAAAGCATAACGAGGGAAGAGGTAGAACCTTGCGAACGTATCCGTACTCGCTCTCCTTGTCGGCATCCTCGAACGTTGTTAAGGGACCCCCGTAGACAGACGGCATGTTTCAAATTGAACAGATCGAATCGGCAAAAGAAATAATCAGCGAATGTCAAGTAACAAGATCTGATGGGCGATAAAGGCTTCCTTGGGGGGGTGGGGGGGAGAGAGAGAGAGGGAGGAAGAGCAGAACGTGAGCAAGTGACTGATGCAGCCGCCGCTGTTACTGTTATGTAAATTTATTTTGGTGGCGATGGTGTTCTTATGCGGTGTGTTACCAGCCGCTTTCTTAACTTCTTATAGCATAAATATGAGGGAACTTATTTAAAATCACCCAAATTTATTTATTCTTCGGCATTCAGTTACCATTCATTTGTTTCTTAGTTTGCACTTCTCACGTTAAGTTTTAAGTTTAACTTCACTCTCCATCTATTTAAAATAATTAAAATGATTTTTTTTTCCTTTTATTTTCCAAGCCCTAAAAACCATCTCTCTCATGTTTTCTGTTCATCTTTCCAAAGTAAAAAGAAACTTTTTTCTCCATTTTTTTTTATTTTCTACAATCGCCTACAACATATTATCAAGAAGTAGATCTATTTTGTCTCTTTCTCATCTGTTTTCTATTCATCTTCCCACGATGGAAAAAGACTTCTTTCTCAAATTTTTTTTTCATTTTCTACAATCGACTACAACTTATTAGCAAGAAGTAGGCCTACTTTGTCTCCTTTGTCGTATGGTAAAGCAATAAAGTAATCTTTGATGAGTAACAATTATTTTAATTTACTTATTTTTTTAGCCCTAAAATGCAGAGTAGTAGGGAAAACCCTCAAATTTAACTATTAGGGAAATGTATGTACAATAGGAAACTATATCATATCCATTTTTTAAAGCATGACTCAAATGAGACTGTATTTCCAACTAGCAAAAAAAATGGTGCGAAATTAATGTCTTTTTTTATTTATTATTAATTTGTAGGAAGAGGGTACATGAAAGGGGATACAATAAATGTAAGAAGGATTGCATGATGCCCAGAGACCAAAGAAAACTACTATTTTTTGCTTTTTTGAAGTACATGTTATATCTAGAGTATTTGAACTATTATGTAATAATTTTAGTTGACCTTTTCTTGAGATGTTTGGTATTGCTTGTAATGTAATATATACCATTTTCTGTTTACAATAATACTACATATTCAAAAAAAAGTACCCAGTTTAGGCACTTGTGTACTTAAAAAATGTGTTTATGTATTGAAACTGCTCTTGTTGTGTACTTACAATTAGGACTTTTGTGCTTGTTTTTGCAAAGAATAATTTTAACCTCAATTTAATGTGTGGAGCAACCAAATAAAACATAGTACGTGTTAAAATGTTTGGAATTACATGTAGTGTAATGTATCACATTTTTTAGATATGTTACCAAATCTATTAGACACCTTAAATGCACATCAAAATACCGTTTTATGTTAAAAATGATACTTGATATGCAAAAAGAAGTACCTAGTTTAAGTACTTATGTACTTCAAAGATGCATTTATGTACTAAAACTACTTTGTTGTATACTTACAATTAGAGCTTTTGTATTTGTTTTTCCAAATAATGATTTTAACATCAATTTAATGTATGAAGCATCCAAATAAAACATAATACATGTTGGAATATTTAGTATTGCATGTAGTGTAATATATCATGTATTTTAGATACATTACCAAATCTGTTGGATACCTTAAATGCAAATAAAAATACCATTTTTTATTAAAAATGATATTGGATGGGCCAAAAAAAAGTACCCAATTTAGGCACTTATGCACTTAATGAATGCATCTATGTATTGAAACTACACTTCTTGTGCACTTACAATTAGGGCTCATATACTTGCTTTTCCAAAGAACGATTTTAACCTCAATTCAATGTATGGAGCAATTTAATAAAATATTTTAATCATACTTAGTGGTCTAATGATCATGAAATGGGCAAACTAAGCAGAATGGAAAACCTACCTTCATGCATTGAGAATGATATCAAAAACTTGGGGAAAAAAAAAAAGGTACCTAGTTCTAGCACTAATGTACATAGGGAGATGATATATGTACTCAATTTGTATATATTGTGTAATTTTGATAAGGGATTCTATACTTGTTTTTTAAAGGCCAATTTTAACCTCAAATCAACGCGTGGAACAACACATTGGTGACTCTATACTTCAAATGCATAATTTTTTGAATATGTGGTCGTGATAGTAACTGTTGGAATGATTGGAAACATAAAAACCCGCATCCCTCCACTTGTGGTGTCAATCTTCCTAGTATAAAGTCCTTATGCATGAAGCAAATGAATCACTCCAACACCCTCTCCCTACACCACCAAACCTATCGTCACCAAGTGAGTTTTTATGATCATACTTTATGGTATGATGATCATAAAATGGGCAAGTTAGGCAAAATGGAGAATATTCCCTCATACGCTGAGAATAATGCTAAAAATTGACAAAAAAGTACTCAGTATTGGCAGTTATATACTCCAAAACTGCATTTGTGTACCTTAATTTGTTAATATTGTGTGCTTATTTTTCATATTTATGTACTTGCTTTTTTAAAAGTTGAGATGAGACTTAATTTGATGCATGCAACAACAAATAAGACACCTTAACATGAGAAAATAGTGGTTTGTTGAACAAATGATCATGATAATATGCATTGATATGGTTAGGAACTCTGACACCTATATCCAATAACTTGTGTTCTCATTCAGAATTGTATAAACTATTGATACATGTGCCAAATGAATTCTCTTAACACCTTCGTGGAAAACTAGTGAACCTATCATGATTATATAAGTCCTAAAACTAATATACCATGATCTTATGATCATGCAATAGCCAGATTAGGCAAAATTGAACTCGATTTCGTATGTGTTAAGAATGATATTGAAAATCTGCGAAAAAGCACTCATTATTGGCAATTATGCACTTCAAAAATGCATTAATGTACTTGATTTGTTAATGTTGTGTACGTTTTTTTCATGTTTATGTATTATTTTTCCAAAAATTGGAATCGGACTCAATTCAATGCATGCAACAATACATAAAACACCCCAACACAAGAAAACAATAGTTTGTTGAACAAATTATCGTGATAGTACGAATTGATATGATTGGGAACTCAAACTCCCACATCCAACAACTTACTCTCATTCATAGTAGTATAAACCATTAATACATGAGCCAAATGAATCCTCCCAACACCACCATTGGAAGCCACTAAACCTATCATGACTACATGAATCCTAGGACTAATATGCCATGGTCTTATGACCATGCAATGGCTAAATTATGCCAAATTGAACTCGATGCCTCATGTACTGAAAATGATAATAAAAAAAAAAAACTCAGTATTGGCAGTTATGTACTTCATAACTGCTTTTATGTACTTGATTTATTAATGTTGTGTACTTAATTTTTTTGTTCATGTACTTGCTTTTTCAAAAGCAGAGATGAGGCTATATTTGATGCATAAAACAACACATAGACACCATAACACAACAAAACTTTGGTTTGTTGAAGAAATGATCATGATAGTACATGTTGAAATGATTGGGAATTCAAATATTCACATCTAATCACTTGCGCTCTCATTCATAATAGTATAAACTATTAATGCATGAGCCAAATAAATTTCCCAACTAAGGATAGAAATAGGTCAGGCCACTCATTAGGGGCCTATGGCCTAGTCTATTCATGGCCTACCTAAACTTAGCCTATTTAATAAAAAGCCAGGTCAAGGCTTAAAAATTAGCCTTTTTAACTAAAAAGGCTATGCTTGGGCTGTTTTAAAAGCTTGTAAAGCTTAACAGGTTGGCCTTTTTATTCTTCTTCATTTACAAAAATAATATTAAATAATTAAGTCAAATTTTTCTATAACAAAATATGTTAGGTAACAATAATTTTTATTTTATAATAATAATTATAATATAAGTTTAATACTTTCAATAAATTAATTGTATCTAAGTTATCATTACTATCACATACATACATTGACTAATGTGGTAACAACATAAATATTGTTTCAAATCATTTATCAATTTGTGGTCACTTATTATTATTATAAATTTATCATTAATTGACAATAGTAATAAAACATAATTATCTTTTTACTAATTTTTAATAGTGAAGACTTCTATAAAATCCTTTAAGTTTTTTAATATTATTTTTTGTTGAAATAATATTATTTTAGACTTAGATTTGAGCTTTCGTAATTATGCATATGTTATTTATAAATTTGATTATTTTATAGTTACAACTTACACGCTTGAGCATATTAAAATTTTAGATTTATTTAATTAAAATTTTAGGAAAAAAATAAGCTTTTAAGTAAGCTTTCAGGCCAGGCCAAAACTTCAAAAATTATTTAAAAAGCTAGGTTTAGGCCTAAAAAAATAGCCTATTATAAATAATAGGCTAGATTAAGGCTTGTCATTTACATAATAGGTCTGGCTTATTTAAGCAAAAGCCTAACCTAGCCTAGCCTATTTCCACTTCTACTACCGGCACCACCATTGAAAACCATTGAGCCTAACTTGGCTATATGAGTTCTAAGACTAATATGTTATGGTCTTATGATCATGCAATGACCCGATTAGGCTTAATAGGGAACGTTTCCTCATGCGTAGAGAATGATACAAAAAATCTAAAAAAAACGTACCTAATTCCGACACTTATGTACTTGGCAACATTATTTATGTATTCATTTTGTATATATTGTGTACTTGTGGTAATGAATTCTATACTTGCTTTTTCAAAGGCCGATTATAACCTCAATCAATGTGTGGAAAAATACATTTGTGATCGTAACTTTGAATGCATGATTTCTCGAATATGTAATCGTGATAGTATATGTTGGAATAGTTGGGAATATAAAGACCTACATCCCACACATTCAATCATTTGCGCTCTTATTTAGAGTAGTATAAACTACTGAAGCATAAGCTAAATAAATTCTCTTAACACCATCATTGAAAACTATTGAACCTATCATGACTATATGAGTCCTAAGACTAATACGCCATGATCTTATGATCATACAATGGCTAAATTAGGCTAATTTGAACTCAATCCCTTATATGCTGAGAATGATACCAAAAATCGGCAAAAAAGTACCCAGTTTTGGTAATTATGTACTCTAAAACTACATTTATGTACTTAATTTGTTGATGTTGTGTACTTATTTTTTGTGTTTACGTACTTGATTTTCCAAAGGCCAAGATGAGGCTTAATTCGATGCAAGCAATAACACATAAGATACCTCAATGCGATAAAGCTATGGTTTGTTGAAGAAATGATCATGATAGTACATATTTAAATGATTAGGAACTCAAATACCCATATCTAACCATTTGCATTCTCATTCATAATAGCATAAACTATTGATGCATAAGCCAAATGAATCATCTCGATGCTATCATCGAAAATTACTGAACTTATCATGACTATATGAGTTCTAGGATTAATACGTCATGGTCTTATGATCATGCAATGGACAAATTAGGCCAAACTGAACTCGATCCCTTATGTGCTGAGAATAATACCAAAAATCGGTGAAAAAGTACCTAGTTTTGGAAGTTATGTACTCCAAACTGTATTTATATACTTTATTTGTTAATATTGTGTACTTATTTTTCGTATTTATGTACTTGCTTTTTCAAAGGCTAGGATGAGGCTTAATTCAATGTTTGCAATAACAAATAAGACACCTCGATACGACAAAATCATGGTTTATTGAAAAAATGATCATGATAGTGTGTGTTCAAATGATTGAGAGCTCAAATGCCCACATCCTACCATTTGCATTCTCATTCATAGTAGTATGACCATTGATGCATGAATCAAATGAATCATCCCGACACCACTATCAAAAACCATCGAACCTATTATGACTATATGAGTCTTAAGACTAGTATGTCATGGTCTCATGATCATGCAATGACTAGATTAAGTTGAATTGAACTTGGTCTCTTATATGTTGAGAATAATACGGAAAATCCGCAAAAAAATACCTAGTTTTGCTGACTATGTACTTCGAAATTGTGTTTACGTACTGAGGTTTTCCTATTTGTATATTTATTTTGCATGATTTTGTACTTACTTTCCCAAAGGTTAAGTTTAACCTTAATTTGATGCTTGGAACAACACATTAGACAATATAATAAATCATTTTTTCTTTAAATAATGCTCGTGATAACATGTGTTGAAATGGTTGGAAACACAAGCACCAACATCTAACCACTTGTACTTTATTCATACTGAAAATATGCAAAAAAAAGTATCTAGTTTTGACAATTATGTACTTTGGAACTGTATTTATGTACTGAGCTATCACTAGTTGTGTATTTATTTGAAGTTAACTTGTAACATATATATCTTTACCATTATCTATAAAATTTCAAATTATACTATGATGGCAAATGCTATAAATTATAAATGCTATATAGTAAGAATATAAGAAATACTGAAACAATCACCTCAATATCTATATACAAAAAATAAATTCATCCAAATGATAACCATCTAAACATCATTATTGAGCCTTAGAATACATTAAACCATGCTCATCAATCAGAATTTTTGCAGCAATATGCTCAAATATTGAAACATCATTCTCAACATCCATATATAAATACTAAAATCATCCAAGTAATAACTATCCAAACACATCATTAATCAATGTTGAAACATAGTAAACCATACTCAATCTTTTTTTCCTTTATCCCCCATTATCACCTTTGCCATCATCACCATTAGGTGGATCTCAACCTCAACAACTACACCTATAGGTAAAGGATTTGCTGGATGACTACTTTTGTACTTGAAAAGGTCTTAAGATTGCTTCAACTTAGCTAAATCTAATGTTCAACCTTGGTATATGATAATATACACAAAATTGTGTTCTACTTATTAGTTCGAGGTGTTGGAACCCAATTGTGGGTTTCAACTCTTCTGTTACCATAAGGAAGTGTCAAGGAAAGCAACGAGCATATAATTCTAATTTCCTTCTTGTCATTCCTACAAAAAAAGAAATAATACAAATAAGTTTTAGAAATATTTCAATGCACATATATAATTAAGGTTTTGATACTGCATATACTAGTATAAATATTGAACTGGATTATTTTTATCCTAAAAATAATAGCATGCAATGCTAAAAAGAGTAAATAGTATGTTTTTCAGGGTAAATAATAGAAAATGATTAGATATGCTTTACACTCTTCAAACATATTATAATTTGAATAGAATATCTAAAATTTAGTTGACAACATATCCAAGATTAATCATACTTTTAAATAAAGTGTATATTAATGATAAAATGTATTAAACACCCCTCCCCCCCAAAAAAAATGAAGAAGAAATTACCTTCATTATAAAATAACTTACAGTTAGAGTCCTAAATTTGGTTTCAATTGAGCAAATAATAATTAAGAAATAAACAAATATATAGACTCCCAATAGCCAAATTGCCTCTCACAGGTTTCATATGAAAATGACTCACAATTATTCTCTTATCAAATCATCTCATTTTCCTATTTATCATGTTCCTAACTTTACCCAAATATACATTCAAGAAAAGAGTCTTCAAGCAAAAATAGCAATAGAAATGGCCTTGTGACCTATCAGTCTGCATGGAGCCAAGTTCATTGCACTATTACTTCCACCGGAACACACTACCTTGCGTTTGTTTTCCTACTGATTTGCTCTCAAATCGTTGTTCTTTTCTCAAAATTAATGTACGCAGATGAAAATTAAAAAACCTTCTACAATCTGATGGAAGCATGAGAAATGAAACCAAACCAATGGAAGAAAAGAAAAAGATGACAAAGTCACCTTTCAAGCTCAAACACCAGACGGAATGCTTCACCTTGTTGTCCACAGTGAACGATTACTTCAGAGGAAGATAGGAATTGGAGAGAAATGACTTCAGTCATAGTAACAAAGATTCAATTGGCTTTAAAAAAGGGGGGGAATAGAAATTGTATAAGCGTGGGCATGAATTCATTTAGCAGTGGTACAAAAAGAGTCTCGTGGTTTGTTTGCAATTTTTGGTTGAAGTGGAGGACATTTCAATCATTTTACAGGGAGTGAGGAGTGATTTCTGAAAAAAAAGTTGAGATTGGGGAGCCCAAACCAAGAATATATGGGGTGGAGACTGAACATTAAATGAAAATTACATTTGGAAATTTTTGCCCAAATAATCGTAAATATAAATAAAATATTTATTTATTTTTTATATATTATTTTTATTATTTTTAAATTTTTTATATTAAAAAAGAATACCTTATTATTATTTTTAATTGAATTAACTTCGTATACTTACAAACAAACTATCAAAAACCCTCATGCAATATTAGATTACGTGAAATAATTTGCCATTTGATAATATGCACATTTTAATTTGGTGCATTGAGGGTGCTAATTAGTTGATAAGAGGGTAAGGCCAAATATTGGGTGTTTGATCTATCTAGGAATGAACCTACAAAACAAGGCACATGTCATACTTGCCAAGATGATCTTCGACTTAATTTTTTGATACTTAAGTTAGGTTGAGCTTTGGAAGGGTAAAATAGAGTCAGTAGTTTGAGCACCTAGACTATATACCTTAATTATTTATGAGAGAGATGATTTTATAAGTACCTATGTAAAGAATAAAAAAGATAGGATTTGCCCTATTAAATGCATTGTGCCCATCATTGTCATATAGCAAAGTAGGTCTTTCAAAAAGAGCTAACAAGTTTGTGCTGGGCTATTTGAACAATAGTTTTGATTGCCTGAAGGTTGTAAAAGGCAGTCAACAACCGAAAAAATGCATTTAATGTGGAGGGGTTGGCTAAAAGGCAATATTTAATGTGGTGAAAAATAGCTAACATTAAACTTGCCAAGCATATATATCAATCGTCGAGTCCTTGACTAGAGTTCCCCAATCTGTCGAGGCTGAACAAACTAGAATAGACTAGGTGGACAAGGGTTCAAGTATGTCGATCTTGTTGGCCCTTGAATGTGATTAATCTAATGACAATTGATTCAAGGTGAAAGATGGTAATCCTTACCTTCTATTGATAGGAAAAGTCTAAGTGGCAAATACTATAGAAAGTTCCTCAAAGATAAGTCCGCTTGACCATGTGGTTGGGTCGATGAATTACTTGACGACCACCTTTAGCTTCCAATTATGATGAGCTTGACTTGAATGAAGGATTACAGGAACAACCAACAACTGCTGCCCAAAACTTGGGAGGTGGACAAATATAATTAATCTCTCTTTGCAATACACCTAGGGTCAAGATCAAACTTAACCTCAAACATCAATATTATTAACACTGAATAATAATTAATAATTTTAATTAACAAAATTTGGTATATTTAAATAAATATTCATTTTTCTTAACTCTAACGAACTTCATTATTTTGAACAAAAAGTTTTATAATTTTAAATTTTAAATTTGTCATTTTACTAAATTTGTTACCCATAAGTAAATGTCTTTTTGCATGGTTATTTTAGTTTAGATAAGATTTTTATGTGGACTAAAATTCTCATCTTATTTAGATGAATCATATTTAATAATTATGAAGTTCTGTTCATATAGTGCCATCTATTATGTAAGTAGATGAAAGTAATACATAGAGAGTGCATCCTGTTTTCAATTTTTAAAAACGATATTGATGCTGCTGAAAGCTGCATATCGAGAAAAAGAGAGTTGTGCTACAGGTAAATTGACTAGAGAGGTCGAGTACTCAGGTTTGTGTATAACTTGGGGCTTGAGATCTGCAACCACAATACACGTTAAACTAGCTGAGGTGCCCCCAGCTAAGGCACTCTGATGCTCAAGTTAGTTCTGATCGAGATGAAGAGATCGAACATAATACAAAGAATGTAAGGCTTATAGTGTATTGGGCATTACTTTGAGCATAGTTGAGCTTAAAGTATTTATAGCCTTTTGTAGGCTTGATTTGACCTTAATACCTTTATCAGTGCCAGTGGAGGTGTATCTCTGCCAAAGTTGTTGGCAAGATTGGCAGAGTTGGTAGCAGCGGCTATACCGACTGTCACGTGTCATTAATGCGAAGGCATGCAGCCTCTTGGACTAATAAACACGGCAGGGGTCCGAGTCAACACCAGAGTGGGTCTTGAGGTCGATACATGTTGATCAAACTCAAATATTCGAACTTTTGGAGTGGTCCTAAGGTCGATACGGATTGACCGTAGACCCTACCAAGTAAGGTTAATATCGGTCAACCAAACAAACTTACCATTGGGCCTCCTGAGCTGTCTCATTTAATGTTGGGCCTACTAGATTATCCCATATCATAAGTCCCCCCAACTTACGATCTTAATTGAGCTTGCCAATGAGAAGAAGCAGGGAGTTTACATTCAACCCTATTGGGTACTATGTTCGACCAGGATTTTCAAATTATTGACCAGGGCTTTTAAATTGTCAACTTGGGTTTTCAAACTGCTGACCACGATTTGAAGCGGTTTCTTTGCATTTAATGTAGCTATTAGTGCGCAGAATATGAAGCATACTAGGGTAGGATGTCATCATCGCAGTTACACAGATTCCTGCACATTAATGCCTATAAATAGAGGGATAACTGACTCCATTTATATTTTTACTGTCTGAACGTCTGGTCGAATCGCCATCTTTGAAGCCTTTCAGGTTCTGCGCTTTGCTTTTCTGAGATTTTCATTGTAAGTGTCTTTGCTATTCTTCTTCTTTTCTACCTTTTCTTTGTAGAAGCATGTCTATTAGCCTCAATTTTGATAGCACTAGGTTAGAAAATATGGCCTGTGGGAGGGAGACTAGGGCCGAGAACACATCTGAGTCATTTCATAGGAGTGAGTCCAGTCCGTCCATGAGCGAAAGCTCTAGCTCGAGTAGTAGCAGTAGTTCGAGCGCCGTTAAGGTAGTTCGGAGGGGGAGGCTAGCCCTACTGATATGCCTGCAAGTCGTGGTCGATTATTTATCCCTGAACATTACACTAAAATAGCCTCCAAGATAATCGCTGCAGATTTAGTCCATATTATAGCAGCGTATCATATCCCTAATGAGTATGAGCTGGTAGCACCAGGGACCCAGGGTAGAATGTATCAACCTCCCTCAGGATTTATAACTGTATTTAAGGGGGGGTTGAAATGTGGCCTTAGGTTCCCACTCGCCCAGCCTATAGTCGACCTCCTCCTAAGACTAGGGGTCTGCATCACCCAACTGCTCCCCAATTATTTTACCACAATATACAATTTTGCCGTGCTAATACACCTATACAACTAGCCCGCCACTTTTGCCAATTTCTCCAATTTATTCCACCTTTCCATGTCCCAGAAGTCGGGCAATAATGAAGAGTCTAATTTCTATTACCTGATTGCTCGACCTTGATGAAAATTTTTTATATTCCCTGTCTCTTCTTACGGGCAAGAGTGGAAAAAATACTATTTTTATATTCGGGGGCCGAGGGTGTTTGCTATTCTGAGGGGTTGGTGGAGGAGGCCTTTGGAGATGCTTGCGAACCAAACACCTAGTTGACCCAATACCTTCATTCAGGATCTGGTCGAATTTGGGCAAATGGAGGCCTTAGTTTTGATCGAAGAGAGGTGTTTGGTTTTGGCTGGCCTATTACCTACCAAGCTCAACCTGTCTGCGGGTGATCGACTAGGCAGAAACTTTTCATCGACTATTTTCATTGCATGCTATCTTTCTGCTCGAATTTGATATTTGTTTAAATTGTTTGCCCATGCAGATCGCAATGACATAATGGTCCATAATAGTAATGAATCCCAAGTCCGGGTATTAAGGGTCGAGGCACATCGACAAGCTGCTGCTGCTGCTCGATGAGGAGGTGCAGCTGAGCAAGTAGGCTCATCGAGGTCAACATTTGCACCGCCTCCACCATAAATCAAAGCGGCTCCTGAGACCCAATCTGCTCACTGGGAAGTGCCTAAGCAAAACAGTCCTATGGGTTAAAGCAAGAGGCAATTAGTTGAACAAGGAGGTTCGGCTACCGGGGGTAAAGGAAAACAAAAGGTTGTGATAGGTTGGGACCTGTTTGGAAAGCCTGGTGACGGCTCGATGTTTCAGCTTCCTCAGCTATCTCCTCCATGATTTGCCACTGATCGAGACCAAGAGATAACCGACTCGACCTCAATCCTCAAAGGAGGGCCGACTGCTGCCGACGCTCTGAAGTGGATGACCTCGGGGCTTTTTGTGAACAACCAGTGGAAGCTTATGAACCTGAGTTAACTTGGGACGATGAAGGCCATGCCCTATTACTGCAATGTGGTAAGTATGAGATTGATGAGCTCAACCACATCTTTTCTGTTATGCTCATATTGGTTTGAGAATGACACTGCTATGTTTTAGATAAGGCAGCTGGGCTACAACATGTTCCGACAGTCTAAGATGGCACTGGCTACCAAGGAGGAGTTCGAGGTTGGGTGTCACGGACGAACTCTATCTTGCAGCAGAACGACCGTCTGTCCGTGATGGCATCTTAGGTTCCACCCAACCTTCGATTTGCCAACGTCCATCTCGAGTTTTTTTCATGACCCGTTCCTCATTTCAGCCCTGTGGCTTGCTAGCATAAGCATCAAAATGCCTCATAGTACTAGTATACTCGCCTATTCCAAATACCCACAATCATTAGAGGCTCGCGTCCGGCACGCTGAGCGTGTTTCCTTAACGGTCCCCGACTAACTAGCATGCATGTCCTCAATCTAG
>JACGDI010001517.1:486132-518499 GCA_014898725.1 Jacaranda copaia | reverse complement strand
CCCTCCAGAATGGTTGCCACACATGCTTGCATGAACATCTTGCAACACTTCCAACGCCTAATCCTGATCCAAGCAACTCAAGGGGGGTCCAGCAAACGATCTTTTGTATAATTGACCATGCTCGTCAAGGGTGAATTTGGAGACTTGACTTTGAAGGCGCTGAGCCTCATTCTTTTCATGGGGACAATGCCTTAGCTGAGATATAATTTTATTTGAGTCTGCTAAGAAACAGACGTCTTGTCAATGGTTGTATAATATTTTCATCGGAGAGTGCGATTGACGGCCTGTTTGAGACCAAAAATATGATTTTCTTATCTCTTGTTCCTCTGATTGAGTTGACAAACTTGAAAAGGGCATCTGCCAATTCATTCTCAGATCGAGGGACCTGGCTGAGAGTAAATCTTTTGAATGATTGTAGTAGCCTTTTTACCTCGGCCAGGTATTGAGTCATCGACTATTCTTTGGCTTCAAAATTTTCTCCAACCTGCTCTGCCACTAATTGGGAGTCTGTAATTGCAACCAAGTGTTTGACCCCATGCTCAAACGCCATCCTCATTCCTGCCAGTAGGGCCTCGTACTCAATCTTATTGTTTGTGACTGTATAATCTAGTTTAATTAAAAAATTATACTTCTCTGCATCTGGGGAGCTAAGAGCGACCTTAATTCCTCCCCCAGATGTGGTTGATGACCCATCGACATACAAAGTCCAAACAAAAGGGGCAGCGATGCTTTTGTCAGGTAAGTCAACTCGCTCTACAATGAAGTCAGTAAGTACTTGAGCTTTGATGGCCGTTTGAGGTTGAAAACTGATGTCGAACTTTCCAAGCTCGATCACCCACTTGATTAATCTTCCTGATGTATCTGGCTTCACCAACACTTACTTCAATGGCTAGTTTGCTAGCACAATGATAGAGTGAAACTGAAAGTATGGTCTCAGCCTTCGAGCAGCGATTACTGAGGCTAATGCAAAATTTTCAATCTCCAAATAATTATGTTCTGGCCTTTGGAGTGATTTACTGCATTAGTAGACTAGTCGATGGTTGCCATCCTGGGTCGATACTAATATTGAACTAATTAACTCTTTCGAGACTGCTAAGTATATCTGAAGTACTTCTCCCAGCTCGGGTTTTGCCAACATTAGGGGTGAGGCTAAATACTGTTTCAACTCAATCAGCACCTAGTCACACTGTTCTGTCCACCGTCTTTTTGGCATTTTTGAGAATTTTGAAAAAGGGGAGGCTTTTGTTGACCAACCTCGCGATGAACCTTCCTAAAGCCACGATTCTCCCAACCAGCCTCTGAACGTCCCAAACTATTCTGGAGGGATGACATCTAATACTGCTTGAATTTTTTGTGGATTAGCCTCAATACTTCTTTGGCTGACCATATAGCCCAAGAATTTTGCTCTTCAAACCCCAAACATGCATTTATTCGGGTTTAGCTTCAATCTAAATGCCCTCAATATTTCAAAAGTATGACTGAGGTCAAGCAAATGGTCTTGACCATTTTCTATCTAGACTATCATGTCATCGACGTAGACTTCCATCGATTTTTCAATCTCGTCTTTGTACATGAAGTTAACTAATCGCTGATAAGTTGTCTTGGCATTTTTTAAACCAAACGGCATGACAAGAAAGTAATATAAACCGTTAGGAACTACAAAACATGTTTTATCCTTATCCTCGGGTGCCATGAATATCTGATGATAGCCTTGAAATACATCCATCATACTCAATAATTCACACCCAGCAATTGAATCAACTAGTAAATCTATTCGAGGCAGGGGGTAAGGATCTTTAGGCCATGCTTTATACAAATCAGTAAAATTATTATACATCCGCCACTGTCCCTCAATTTTTGGGACTAAAAAAACATTACAAAGCCAAGAGGGATACTGAATCTCTACAATATACCCTGCATCTAAGAGTCTTCTAACCTTCTCTTCGGTGATTTGCGCCCTCTCAGCGTTAAACGTCTTTGTCTTTTGTCTAACTGGCTTGTATGAGGGGTCAATACTGAGGTGGTGCACCATGATATTGGGGTCGATCCCCTACAGGTCAGATTCCTTCCATGCAAAGATGTCGACATTTCTCCTCAAGAAATCAACCATGAGACACTCCAAGTGAGAGCCTAAGTCTGTTCTAATACGGGTTGTCTTTTCAGGGCTACCCTCTTCCAGCTCAATAGTTTTGAATTCCCCAACAGGCTCTACTCTGGTGTCCTCCAGCTTCCATTTCTTGCCAACCTGGGACTCTTCGAGTTTCGCTACAGAGGCGTCCCTCGAAGTCTTCAGCTGCGATCGAGTTTTCTGCTCGATTGGCTCGATTGAGGTGTTGTAACATCTCCACGCCTCCTTCAGATTGCACAAGAGTTCCCACACGCAGGATGGGGTTTGAAACTTGACTTTCAAATGATAAGTGGACACAATGGCATGAAAGTCATTGAGGGCAAGTCGGCCAATGATGACATTATAGGTGAATGGGGCATTGACCACAAGGTAATTCAGCATTAAAGTTCACCTTCGAGGAGCCTCCCTAAAAGATGTGGACAAGTCTATTGACCCCTCCGGTATGATCTCTAACCCCCCAAATCCAACCAGCAGCATGCGCACAGGCTGGAATTTCAATTTGCCCATGTTCATCCTCTTTAGTGTGGATAAGAAGATAACATTCGTTGAGCTGTCGTTGTCGATCAGAACCTTGGGCACCTCAAAGTTTGCAATCTCCACGAAAACAATCATCGGGTAATCTATCTTGTGATCAACATTTTTGCCCTCGAGATAAGCCAAGTCAGCATTAGTAAATGAAATGGGTTCTATGCTTGTTGAGAGGTGGAAAGTTGTCTCCATAGGCGAAAGCTTTATTGGACTCGCGCCTCCTCTGTGTTTACCTCTGAGCAAACTTAAAGTTCCCCCTAGTAGGACCTCCTGCAATCATGTCAATCACCCCTCTGATGGGTGGGCGATCTTTCTAGGCGGGCTTTTTTTCTTTATCTTCTCTTCTAGGGCTAACCGACCTTTCTCTACGAGAAATTCGGTCGGTTTTGCCCCCTTCAGTTTAGGCTTCCACGACTATGTATTTTTTGAGATGGCCCTACCTGATTAACTTCTCAATCTTGTCCTAGAGATTGAAGTACTCATCAGTGTCATGCTCCTTCTGTTTATGGAAGTGGCAATATTTCTTTAATTTCTTCATAGCTTCAGTCTCCGTCAACGTTTTGGTTTTTTGAGGAGGTTATCATACTGGATAATGTATAGGACCTCCTTTCTCGGGATGTTCAATGGTGAATAGTCATGGAAGCATTTGATCGGAGATCGACCTCACTCTTTTTATTTCTAGTTGTCTCTCTCCTTCTTTTTCTTCTCGATCTCAAAGGATCTGAACTTAAGCTTGTTCATTTCTTCCTAGGTTATGTATCTTTCTGCTAGGTTGAGCAACTCCTCCATCGACTCGGGTCATTTTCGCACCAAAGCATTGGCGCATTCTTTATGCTTGAGCCCTAGGAACAACATGTCGATCAAGAACTCAACCCTAGGGTTATCAATTTTCAGGACCTTCGTATTAAATTTGGTAAAGAAGTCTCGGAGGGATTTCCTCTCGCCTTGCTTGACGGTATGGAGGTGGGTATGGGGGAGCTTAGCCTTCATTCTGCTGGCAAACTGGTGTAATAATTTATCGCACACTGGTCATAGGAGTAAATCGATGATGGTTCAAGCTTCACAAACCAGTCTTGTGTGATGCCTTGGAAGGTGGTCACCAGCATCTTGGCATGGATATATTTATTGTGTCCATACAGCTGTATGATGTGCTTAAATTGCATGAGATGCTTATTGGGGTCGGTTGAGCCATCGTACCTCGGGAGATCGGTAGGGACTTTGGTGTCCACTGTGATGCACTCATCGATGATTTTCTGAACGAATGGGGACCCTTTCTCGCGATGAGACCTTTGAGGAGCTTCTAAGTTTGGTGCTTTGTTGGTATTTCTCCTCGAGACCTCATCGTGACGTCTATTCAGCTGCTGGACTTGATAGGATACTTCTTCCCACTTATCCCGATCCGCCTGGGTGGCATTCCGATCAAGACCCGATCTGAGACACTTAGCTCTATCGCACTCGGGGCTCGAATGGGCTGATGCGTAAAATCTACAAATTCTCCTCTCTCTTCGTGGTAGTCATGCTTAAAGCGTTCGACCTTATCGCCCTGCACGGTTTGATTAGGTCTGGCGTGATCTACCAAGTCCACTACCTCTTCCCGCGCTTCTGGACGTCTTCTGTTTTTCTACGGGCATTTATGACTGACTTCGCACTTGGCGGGTGGTTGCTTAGCTTCTCGATGGGAGCGACTGCTCTCTAGGGACCTATTTTTTGATGGGGGCGGCTGCAGAGTTGCACTAGCGGCGGGTGCGGGCACTGTAGTGTGCCTGTTCAGAGCGGTAGATAACTAGGCTAATATCTGAGCGAAAATCTGCTCACTTATCAACTGCATTAATTGGGGCATGGTGAGCGTCACTACCTGCTCCTGGGGGCGCTGGTGCCCGGAACGTTTGTATCTTGCTGGGGGTTAAGGAGAGGTGGAGAAGTGGACCTTCGATTCTCTTCCCTTCCGGATACTACTCTGCGTGTGTTTATCATTCTTCTTGCTGCAATCACAATGGGTTCCCACAGACGGCGCCAAATGATGCTGCTGAAAGTTGTGTATTGAGAAAAAGGGAGTTGTGCTACGGGTAAATCTACCAGGGAGGTTGAGTACTCAGGTTTGTGTATAATTTGGGGCTTGAGATTTACAACCACAACACACATTAAACTAACCAAGGTGTCCCCGGCTAAGGCACTCTGACACTTAAGTTAATTCTGGTTGAGATGAAGAGATCGAACAGAATACAAAGAATATAAAGCTTATAGTGTATTGGGCATTATCTTGAGTGTAGTTGAGCCCGAAGTATTTATAGCCTTTTGTAGGCATGATTTAACCCTAGTACCTGTATCAGGTGTACTAACTTTTGTCCTTGTCAAGGGATTGATGGTCATTTTATGTCCAGATCTTGGTACTGTACCAAGTGGCTAAATCTCCTATTTTCCCGGATGAACAGCGCCAGTGGAGGCACATCTCTGACAAAGTTGTTGGCAGGGTTAGCAGAGTTGGTGGCAGCAGTTATACCGGTTGTCGTGCATCATTAATGTGGAGGCATGCAGCCTGTCAGACTAATAAACACGACAGGGATCCGAGTCAATGCCGGAGTGGGTCTTGAGGTTGATACATGTCGATCAGACTCGAATATTCGAACTTCTGGAGTGGTCCTAAAGTCGATACGGTCGACTACGGACCCTACCTAGTGAAGTTAATACCAGTCAACCAAACAAACTTATCGTTGGATCTCCTGGGTTGTTTCATTTAATGTTGGGCCTATTGGACCTACTAGTTATCCCATATCACATATATACTCTATGGCTTCCACCTTTTGTTATGTACTTGTTTTGCAAGAAAAATCTATAATTATTTTGTTTTGATCATATTTAAAATTTAATTTAAGATAGTGTCACTATGAAAAGATCTAATTAATAAGATGAAATAAAACTTAAAAATTTCTTTGATTTAGAACTAAGTTAAAAATTAGATTTAAACGAAATAAATAATGTCAATCTATCAGCATTTTTTGTCTGAAACATATAGATGAAAAAAATGTAATGGGGAAAAAAAAAAAGAAACAGAAATTGTAGGGACGACTTCGTAGTCGAGATGTAAATTGTAAATCACAGGCGAAAATAAATTCCATACTAGAGAAAAGAAAAGAAGGTACTGTACATCCTTTGAATCCTCCATATTTATTCTTCGATTGAAAATTGAAGCTTTGAAAGCGCCTTCAATTGTTGAAAATTTGTCTTTCTTTGATCAAAGGGGAGATGAAGAAGAAGGCATTCGGATACTATACTATGAGTAATTAAAACTAAATAGCATTCTCCTCCGCTGTTTTTGCAGAATTATATTTATATATATATATATATAGAGAGAGAGAGAGAGAGAGAGAGAGAGAGAGAGAGGATTTATACTGTGTAGGAGGACAAGAGGAGTTTTAATTGAATTGCATTGGGAGGTAAAAACGCAGAAAAGATTATCTAATTGTTGACGATGGTGGTAGTTGGGGCAGTGATGGGGATGATAAGCGGCACGCTGGTCTATTACCACTGCGCCTACCGTCAGTCGAGCGTTGTGTCCCTCTTTGCTGATGTATTCATCGTGCTCCTCTGTTCGTTGGCGATCCTGGGTCTCCTGTTCCGCCATATGAACATCGCCGTTCCCGTTGACCCACTCCACTGGCAGATCTCCCAAGACGCTGCTACTTCCCTCTTTGCCTGCCTCGCCAACACGCTCGGCGCCGCCGAGTCTGTCCTCCGCGTCGCCGCCACTGGCCATGACAAGCGCCTCTTCGTCAAGGTGGGATGGTCCAACGAATACAATTATTTTCCTCAATTTCTTTACTTTAATTATGTTCCAACTAATTTTGTGGACTGTAAACAAAATATTATTTTGCCCTTTGCTGTGTCTTCAGAAATAATCCTCATTTTACTTTCTTTTGGGCCACAGGTTGTGTCCTGTCTTTATCTGGTCTCTGTCGTTGGGAGGGCAGTTTCAGGAGTCACTGTTGCTTATGTCGGTGAGTACAAGTACATTTTCGACACTAAACTATTTTTCCATCTTCTGACTGTTGCATCATTTAGCAATGCTGTAATCTTACAGCTATTTGCTATAACAATTGGACTTCTTCCCTGCACTGGCATGGAAATCACACAGGAATAAAGCAGTTTAAGATTATATGATGCTTTGCAATGATGTTATTGCTTTGAGTTGTGTGCTTATGGTCTTGCCACACAATCTGTTGATGTCCTTGAGAAGTTGCTAGACGTGCTTGATTCAAATTGATGGCATCGCTTTCTGGGAACTAGAGAATTTAAACAAGTCTTTTCTTTGATGATCTTTTAAGAACAATTTTCTTGTAATATTATCTTTCCCAGACAATCTTCGTTGACAAAAAGGGAAATTTATTCTGAATGGCATGCTAATTTTGTAAACTTTGGCTATTAAAATCCTTTCTAAAATTTCCAGCTTCATTTGTCTTCAGAAATGCTCAAGACTAAGTGCTCTCTTGCTGCAGGACTGTGCTTATTCTGTCTCTACATGGTTGTTGAGAATTCACAAACAAACACCACATGTTTGGCAAGGTTTTCTGGGAGACGAGATGCTGCAAATTCTGTTCAAGATAACACATAATTTTCTTGTTTCTGCGGCAAGCATGTTCAGCCAACACGTGTGTTCTTCTTTCTAGTCTGCTGAGGAGATGGCTGCTGCTGCTCTTCTCTGTATCTTTACATGGTTGGGCATTGATGTTCTAAGGCTTCTAGACTAAATAATGCCTTTATGATCTCAGTTGTAGATAATAATTTCCTATGACATAGTAAGGTCACTAAAGAGAAAATTGTTGTATGCCTATGATTTCTTCCATTGACATTTTCCAGAGATGAACAATTCCATGTGAAGAATATTTTTCTGCTGAGATGCAATGAGTTATAGATTTCTTCATTAGGTTCTTGAAGGCTTCTAAGTCATCTTTTGCTTGCAGCAGTTGATGGGTGGGTCAGAATTATCGTTCACCTTTTTATTTGTTTTTGTATTTTTTTCTCTTGCCTGCCAACAAGGAATGGAAATTTGCTCCCCTCGTTCTAGCATGCAGATGAAAAGATCCAATGTTCATCTTAAGTGGCTGCAAGTCAATCTAGGTACTTGGTCCAGATCAATATATGTGTATTGGTTCTTTAACTGATATACCATCTTGCTTGCCTGGGTTTCCATTTATAGTGTTTGAAGGGCTTGGAACTGCACTTTTTTGCTTCAGCACCCTGCAGGAGAAGTGTGACTTTCAGTTCCGATCCATGTAGGTGTAAGTTTTACTTGTTTGCTAAATTGGACTTGGTGGTGATGTCTTCAGTTCTGGCGAATCATTAACTTCATGACCAGTGGACCTGACTCTCTCTTATATACATGTCTGAGTTACAACGCTATAATGCTGAAGAGGATAACAATTTCATAATATTCTTGTTTAGTTCTGCCAATCTTTGCAGCTGTTGGACTGTTTCTCCTAATTTCTGTCCACCTCAAATTACATAATCTACAAAATTATGGAATTCCAAAGCCAATAAAGAAGCCACAGAACCAATGGGGATGCTAATAGCATGAACAAACACTTTCAAACTCATTAAGAACGGATGCTAGTATCTCAGCCTGTTTCTATGGTTGTTCTCTTTGTAACTGTTTGACCTTGTTTTGGGCATCTATGCAATGCATTTTGCTGGCCAGGCAGAACTTGGAGTAGGTCTTGAGGGGCAAGGTGAGGAAAGTGGCTGTCAGAGAGGAAGCCAAACTTGCTGACGGTGTGGGGTAAGCTGAGGTGATTTTGATTCATTTATCCAGTAAATATCAATCTCTCCTCTTGCCAATTACTTATAAATCAAGTGAAAATTAGATGTCTCATGCTATCCTGCTCTTCCCAATGATAGAGCAATCCTTGTTGACATGCCAATATTGGAAATTATAGTACGTTTAAGTACTAAAATCGCATAAGTAAAGTTCGGTTGAGAAATTCCATCTTACTTAATTGTGCACAACTTCAGTTAATTTATGAGCATTATGTCAAGATGTATATACGCTGATATGATATCCCAAGATGAATTAAATAACACCATGCATCAAGTAAATTTGATGTACGTACATTGGATAGACATAATATGGACGTACCTAAACTTATAAATCATAACTAACTTGCACTTTTAAATGCATTTAAGTCCCATTCTACAAACAAAATAGCGAGTAGTATTAGTTGATTTCCCCTATGCAAGCATGAATCTAGCTATAGCTTGTGCAAAGCCACACCATCTCTAAATTCTCTCCTAAGTAGCACGTACAAAAGTAAACGTACGTACGTACTATGGTTCCACTTTACAATTAGGGACAAATTAAATATTGGAACTCGATTTGTACAGAAAATTAACGAACGATTCCGAAAGAAACAAAAAGAAAATTGACGCCTAAAATTAACTTAATTTAAGGATATAAGACGTAGATCATTACTGGATTATTATCAGTAGATCACTCTTGAACTTGTTCAATCTGTTTAAGTGCCTCCTCCAAGTCCAACCTCTTGTCCAGGTCCTCTTGGCAGCAAGCTATTCCAATCTGCAGAAGTCTCTCCATTTCGGGTCTGCTTCTTTCCGTGCTAATTTCCATTTCTTTGTCGAAAAGTTGTGCGCTATTGCTACTTTTTTCCCGAACAATGGCATTGATCCATTCGGCTAAATCGGCACCATATGGTCCACAGCCTTGGCCAAGGTACTTGGCCACGAACTTGCCAGTCAGAGTCTCCAGTATCAAAATCCCTAAGCACCAGACGTCAGTTTTCTTGCAAGTGCGGCCATTTTGGGCATATTCCGGCGATTTATAAGCCACGAGGATTTGGTTGAGTTGGCTGGTGTTCACCACTGGGCCGAGAGTATAGTCCATGAGCCGGGGGTTGAAGTTATTGTCTACAAGTACATTTGATGATTTTAGGTGGCCGTGAGGGACAGTTAGGCTGGGAAGCTCGCTGTGAAGATAAGCCAGCCCCTTGGCCACCCCCTTTATGATTTTTAGCCGGCTTGCCCAACTAAGCCCAGGCAGCTCGGCTGAGTGTTTACCATGAAGGTGCGTGGCCAAACTGCCATTGTGCACGTAGTCGAAGACCAAGAGCTTCTCTTCTTTGCGATACAAATAGGCGACCAAAGGCAGCAGATTGGGATGTTTGAGCCTGCCCAATCTTCTCATGTGCTCGTGGAAGTCTTCCTTTGCGACGTTATTCATTTGCTTGAACCTCTTGACAACCAGTGCCTCCCCATCCACCAGTACTGCCTTGTATGAAGCCCCGAAGTTGCCACTTCCCAACACTTCCGCCGATGCTCTCATCAAATCCTGCAAGTCAAACTTCTGCCTATCGTCTCTCACAAATGACAACTTACCTGGTTGTTGTTGAGTTTGTTGTTCCCCTTTCCTCCCATTCTGGCTCATCTCACTAACATGGGCAGAAGCAGAAGCAGCGGCAGCTCCAGCTCCCGTTGCTGCCACACTTTTTTCGTCATAGGGTGGTGGTGAAACCTCCCTCCCCAGTTTTGGTGTTTGGCTGTTGCGACTCCGCCGGTATATGAGAAGAAGCAATATAATTAGAAGCAAGCCCAGTATGAAAGATATGACGATTACCGCAATTGTTGCGGGAGACCATTTGTTTTCATCATTTGTAGCAGTACCATCTGCTGCTGCAGGAGGGGTGCTTGGGGGAGAATCATCATCAATAGATGGCTCCAAGTCAGGTGGTGGGATTGGGGGGTCGCATGCTGATTCCAGAGGCTTCCCACACAACACTTTGTTGCCTGTCAATATTATCAGCATTAATTAGCTGGGGATTAATCTTGTTTGTATCAAGACTACGGACAAGGGCAAGTAATTAACATGTATTGTATAGAGTACTTGGGTATACACAATACTTGGACTGATTGTCCATAACTTATAATTAATCCGAAAGACTCTACTCTTGGAAGGTGTACACATATATTACGATCAGATCTAGATAACATACAAAAGTTTAATTAAATGATGATGATACCTAAGAAGGAGGTGGGATCCATTTCGGCTAGAGGTGCAGGGATTGGACCCTCTAGTTGATTGTTAGAGACATTGAAGACTTTGAGATTATCTGAGCTAATCGCTGGTATGCTGCCCGTGAATTGATTATTCTCGAGCCTCAATTCTATTAGCTTAGGGGATTCAAGAGAGGATGGAATCTGACCCGTAAATTTGTTGTTTGCCATACAAACTTTCTTCAAAGAAGTCATACCCTTAAAAGCATCGTCAGGAATTGGACCCGAAAATTGATTGTTGGACAAGTACAAGGACTTGAGAGCACCAAGCTTCCTCCAATCCGGCATTGTCCCCTCAAAGCTATTGTTCATGAAGCTAAGAGTCCGCAAGAAACGTAGAGAAACAAGAGAATTGACGTCGATTTGACCCTTGAGGTTCATATTTTCAAGTTGCAACCCCCAAACGTAGCCATTGAAGCAGAGAACGCCATTCCAGTTGCCATTATTCCCGGAACATGGTGGTGTGGAGGAATCCCAATCGGCAAGAGCGGGATCTGCATTTGCTAGGGAGCTTTTGAACGTGAGGAGAATTTGGGATGCGTCTTCTTGTGCCCCCAAGACATGATGGCACGACGATGAAAACACCAGCAACAGCAACAACACCGGCAGGATCATATAATTTGCAAAGGAAGAAGAAGAAGAAGAAGAAGAAGAAGAAGAAGAAGAGGAAGAAATAGTTGATAATATTGTTGGAGGCAGGCGTGGGCGCACAGGATAGGCTGCAGCTTGCGCGCCCGTTGGCATTGTTAATGACCAGCAATGGTTTTTTGTTATAGGAAGAGAGGGCTAGCTGCAGGAATATACCGGATTTGAATACAACTTCAAGGCATGGCAAGGGAGAGAATTAATGCCTGGTTATCCTTTTTTTCTGTTTTCTTTGTTTCTTCTATTTCTTTATTATTATTATTATTATTATTATTATTATTATTATTATAATAAAATTTGATTCTCTTATAATATTTTCCTTGATTTTTGGTATGAGAGATACTGAGAGGCAGGAACAAAGGCAGGCAGCAGCCAGCAACTGTGTAAATTGGTGGCAATGAGAATAGTGGAGGACTGGAGGCCTGGGGCTGGTGTGGGGAGCGAGAAACCAAGATTGGATCACTGCGGCAGCGATATTTGAGGAGATTTTGTACGTGCTAGAGATACCGTAGGCCAAACCTTTAATTTTTAACTATAATAAGACCGGCGATCTAATGTTCTGCCATTTCAATTTTGAACTTTAATCTCACGTTTGAACCAAAAAATATGACGATGAGAAAAATAAAACATAAAAGTCAATAATTATTACAAAGTTACATTATTTGAAATGTTAAAAAAAAACATCATAATTATTTTTTTCACTACATCCTAATGTTCAAGCATTAATACAAGTAAAAATAGGAGCAAAAATACAATCAAGGCAATGGGTAACCTAAAAATTATCAATGGTAACCATAGTCGGTCTAATTGTAATTAAGTAGTCTACTTAACAACATTAGTTATATGAAGACAATCATTTGTTAAACTGCAATAACAGTGCAAAAGAAAATTGGTGGAATGTTTGGTTATGTTCTTTGTTCGATTTTATTATGTGTTTATTGTGTATTTTGGAAGAATGAATGCTACTAGAGAATATGAAAGTTGTGTTGGAAAATATAATTGATGTTTAATTATATTTTGAGGAGTAGTTACAAAATGGGTTTGGGAAGTTTAGATATGATTGTTTATATTATGAGGGAAATATTTTATACTATAGCGGTCAAATCAATACTTTTGTATTGGCATTTGGGGGTAAAAATGGATTTGAATGATTTTTTTTCTTTTAGTTATAAGGATACTAATAAAATATGTATGGTATATATATATATATATATATGTATATATATGTAATAATTGGATGTAATTGTATTGTAAGTTTGTAATGATTGGTTCAACGATCAAGTGGGTTGTATTTTATTATTTTTTGGATTTATTTGGTGGCTACATTTTATTTATTTATTTATTATTATTATTATTATTATTTTTGTATTAAATAAGTTTGAGTTTATTGGATTAAAAAAGAAGAAGTATGTGTACAAATATAGCAACCATGTTTTATGCAAAAAAAAAAAAAAAAAGAACATAGAAAATATACACAAAAATCACCTATAAGACACATGCGCTAATTAGAAATTATGGTAGAACAATATCAACACTAACAAATAAATTGATAAAATATAGAGCATAACAATAAGCAATTACGCACATAGTTTCATGAAATGCACTCCCAAACTATGATTCTTACCATCGATAATGAAACTAAAAACAAATGAAAGTTTTAGGCCTACCATCCATATCCTAACGGTAAGTGAAAGATGGGAGTTTCGAACAACAAGCATTGATGTCTATAAATGGTACATGATGATGGTATGGATTGTTTGAAGGTAGACTGGGTTGATGTCCAATTTGACCGATCAGATAGGAGGTCGAAAAAGAGGGCTTGATAATGTTGTTGGGTTTAGTCTTGTAATAAATTGTACACATCAGGCTAGCTTAGAAACCCTCAACTAAGGCACTTCAATACTCAAGTTAGAATAATAATCAACTAGAAGGTAGAGTAGCAGAGTGAGGGCTTTGAGTAATAATAAGCATACCTTGCTAAAGGGTGGCAATGGGGTATTTATAGCATTTCTAGTGGGGTTATACGTCTATGATGCCCTTGTATGTATAGAAAGGGCCTTTGTCCTTACCTGATGACCATTAAGTTTTCCCCATTTTGTGTACTATTCCATGTGATGCCTTTTTCGCTCCATAGGACATGGTTGTATATAGGAGCCATACACTACTTTAGCACAGTAGAAAATGTGGTACTGTCGGTAGCATGCATCATTAATGGGGAAACACGCTATCTATCAGAGTATTCAATACAGTAGAGAGGTGGTCGCGTCTGATTAGCCTTGCAAATCAAGGAAAATACTTTGCTATAAGTCGTTTACATGGACTATAATCGATACGATAGAACTTTGTTGGATTCAAACCTTTTTAGTTGGGTGTTGCGCGAGCATCCACAATTTTGTCAACCACATTCTGATCGACTGGGTAAGGTGTTGATACTCGTGCTAACAAAAAGGCCAGCGAGGTCTAGCACGATCAATAGTCTGGTCGATCTCTAATGGGCTGGGCTAGACAGCCAATTGAGCTATTCCATGTTATACCTTTTATTTTGATCGAGTGCTATTTGATTTGGTCTGTTGGGTCTATTGGGCCATCCCATATCAGTATATAACACATAAATCGAACATCATGACTAAGGGGAGCAAGCAAAGGAGGATACTTCATGTTTTCTATCAATTATCGAATCTCATATAGTCCTAGGTGCCAATGAGAGGTGCTTATGTGTCTCCTGTTGTCCCACGATCAGATAGGTCAGCTGTGCATCCGTTGATAAAATCTAGTGTAGCGGGATGTACAGGGGCTCTTAAATACATAAAAATAGCTCTGTCTGATAGTCTCCTGAATGAGGTCCATTACCACTTGGTTTAATGTGTGATGAGACATGTATATATGCATATATAATAGTTTATTTATTTATTTATAGCTTAAATAAAAAAAATGGAGAACTTAACTTACATTCCCAACATGTGCCTAGTATTGTGAGTCAACATACACCACATTTGTGTCGGCATTGTGCTGCACCCTAAGAATAGTCGTGTGCTCCAGAAATGTATTGTAGCGACCATGTAGTTGTTGTATCTTTATCTTAACTTTGTCAACTGTTCTCTCCCTCCCAAAAATCCTAGATAGACAGCATGTAATGTGGGAGTACTCATCTATAAGGGCCTCCATAAAAGAGATGTTGCTGGAGGTCATAGCATTCATTAAGTCAGTGATTAGGATAGTCTCCTCCTAAGCCCTCCAGTGGGAATAATGAAATATACCATACACAGGAAAATCATGAGTCAATGTTGTCTCATTAGATAAACCAAGCACAGTCTATGGTCATACTGTTATTATCAAGATCTAAGTAAAGATGTCCATATATATTTAACAGTAAACACGGTATGTCCAATCATCAAGTACAATACACTTTACCAATCATAATTAATAAGTCTTTAGTACATAACATCATTTAGGGTACAAACATTATGGGATAATTATACAACAAGAATAAAATAAAATCAAGATGATGTAGGTGGTTGGTCCGGTGTTCGACCCGTACAAATTTGGCTCATATGAGACAAGTCACGATGTCTTGATAGTCAGGTGCCAATGTGTCAAACAGCCTTAGAACATGACGTGGCAGAGCTAACTCCGAAACCATTATCAATGTTGCTGTCCAAGCTAATGGGCATGTCTACTTTAACTTAAGTAGAACGAGAACATGGGATGTCAAGCTTAAAGGACCCCTGGAAGCACAAATAACTACGCCACGTACATGAATTCAATACCATAATAGGGCATTCTTGCCGACCTAATAATTGATTATCATATCTTTTGAGCTGGTATTGGCGAGTGATGTTTTGTGGTGGTCTGTCATGCCGCGTAAAGATCTTAGATAAGAGGTCGTATCTAGTCTTTCCATACAAAAAATAATGCTCAGTAAGTGGGTATGTTTGCACACGTATCAAATGATAGAATTGAATATGGAACATAGATATTAATACAAGAACAAAACTTAAAGATGGCAGTGACAACTATTTTGACTGTAAGGAGCGTCGGTCGCATATTGGTTGTCACAAAAATATCATCAATTGTTGGCTCATAGAAGATGTTCGGATTGGGATCACTTTCACAATGTCGCAGCACTGCTTAAGCTTATTTAATTTATCCAATACAAATTCTATCATGTATGGATGCTAAAAATGGCAACAAAGTTTGTATGCTATCTTAGGAATGCATATCTCTATGTACATCTCATTTGTCAGTGAGTCAATTGTGTTGGCATCCAAAAGCATATGAATGAAGCACTCCTCAATATCGAGGCCCTATACAATTACAATGTTATTACCTGCACTGTTTACTAATGCATGGTAACTCGTACCTGCACGGTGTAAAGATGACTGTATCCAATAGAAATGAATAAAAAAATATATATAGATAGTAGATTTTCAAATGTAGCCCTAAAAGTATGAAAAGCCAATAATAAATCCTATGTTAGTACATGAATCTGACAATTTCATCATACAAAATGCTCATAAAAATAATATCTTAATGTAGACCATAAGTAACAGTATCAAAACAAGCAACAAAATACATATATAGCAACAACATAAAGATAATAGTAACAAAGGCCCAGTAGGATACATTACATGCGGTGGTGTGCGATGATTGATGCGCACAAAGCTATGCCTATCATAGGGTGGGCCATTTGTGAAGGCAACACCAAAAGAACTACATGTTAATGTAAAGGTGCTATAAGTACCATACAATGAGGCAACACTGAAAGCTTGATGCTGCCTATACATACCTGCTGCTTGCCCCCTAAACTATTTGCCCATATAAAGCATCATATGTGCTCAACTCCAACAGGGTATTTGAAAAAATAATGCCCGTAGTTCAACTCTATCCTAGCTATTAGGAGGCACATGGGTTTGGCTCTGCATACGCACATGGGGAGATGATACGTTATTATCTTTTACCAAAATCATATCAAAGAGATCATTAATGAATTACAAAACAATAATTTGATTATATTATAGTACGATTGAAAATACATAATTAATGCATATTTCACTTGTGATGAAACATATGAAAAAGCATACATCTGATATAAGCATGTGGCAACAACACTGTTTAGTACAAAATATTAAGTGAAGAAGAGTAGTTCTAAAATAAGATATATGCAATGATAAATGGACAATTTGACAAGTAGGGATAAAGAATTCAGTATAAACTCATCAATACCTCTTGGCCCATATCCATTCTGCTAGAGCATCCTGAAATATAGCCTATGCCTATATCTCCTATTGGCGCGGGTGACCACAGTGGTAGAAGGTCTCCCAGTCAGGATCCAAGTTCAGGTTTAATATTATAAAAATGCTATCATCCCGACTAAACTTGTAGATAAAATTATGCATGGAACAACATACAATGACAATATTAATCTACCGAGCGACCATGTAGCTCAACATACCCTAAGAAGGAATTAGGAATCACATCTTCAAAATCCTAAATTTACGTTCTATGGTATTCCTCTATCGAGAGTGGTGATGGTTGAACATCTCCCTTGGCCCACTATATATAGGGGCACCATCGAACTATTGAATGTGGTACCAAGACTGCTTATATAGGGATAAGAAGTGCATCGAGTTGATGAAGCTAGCATCAACGAAGTAATACTTTCCTATAGGAAAAATGATCATTAGTGTAGTATATGTAAAAGTCAATCACAATAACAGCTATTTGAGTTATTTATACGATCATGTACAATTATTAAAAGTATAACCCTATACTTGATGGGGGAAAGGAAAAGACAAAGTCACCTTGGATTGTGTTAAGCAATACCTTTGCATTATCGACATTGCCCGCTTAATTACACATACGTAAACATTTAGTTGAAGTTAGCTATGGCGAGGACATCTTGGGATACATTTTTTTTCATGAATGATATGCATTCTGTCTATGAATAAGTACCCAGGCAACAACTAATGTGTCATCGATTGCCCCTACTGTACCTTATGGAACGCACATTAGATGTTATGCTAGTTAAATTAATGGGTCATCCTATTCTAAGTGTAGCATTTATATATTCCATACATGATAATATGAGTAAAAGTCGGGGTTCGATTGAATTTGATTTGGCACCTCATTACAATTTGAGAGAGTTATCAGCTCTAGCACTAAAATATTAAGTACCTTAATTACATGGCGAATATGATGGTTAGCAGTTTCCAAAGAGTGTTGGAAACATTCCATGGTATACCTCTATCTCTGATGCATGCCAACTGTCTGCATAAACATTACGATCACCTCAGTAGGCGAAATTTGATACTATTGTGTCTAAGGTAAAAGCCCATGGCTTGTTAATTCATGAACTAATCTCGTGAATGTGGGCTTTATCATGCATAGGTTAACGTAGAATTACTCAGGATGGACATACATTATCTCTCTAACCTAATCTACCCCATGGAGCATAGATAGGTTGCATGGCATCTTATCAATGTATAGATTAGGCAACATTACATTTGCAATGAATAATACATCGTTAGCTCTATCCGATACGTTACTACCAGGTGTGCTAGGTTATCCTTTGCTGTACTCCAACTCATCATCATGTGGTGGCATCAAGCTTGATCCACTAGCCGTCTATGTGAAAAATATAGTTATCATACATAATGTGAAATCTAATACTGTAGCAATACATAGGCATGCCATCAGAATCCATACAATAAGCAATAACAAGATCATAAGTACATTACCAATAAGTTCGTACATTCTAAGGCATTAATTAAAGTAAACAAACAAGTGCACAATAGATAAACAAGCAAGACAAGTACTGAACAAGAATTGATCAAGGTACTGGGAAAAGTGGCAGTGAGTCTAATTACCTAGGGACTTAACCCAGAGTCACTTCTCTCTATTATTAAGTTGTAGGAAAAAAGGTTCTCATTGTGACACTCTGAAGAGCATTAATAGCCTTTCCAAACAAATAGTCTGATGGGCCCTTAATGCGACACAGTGCATCAACATACTTGGCAATTGAGGATTAGGCCTAATCCTCCGGAACTTAGCGTCCATCTTGCCATTTCATTTGTTTAGGACATCCTCCAATCGATCTTATCTTTCCCTAGCATAGAACTTCTTTTTTTTTTTTTGCTTTTCCTCCTTCTTGAGGAACCTTCCCTATGAGTATTGATTGTGTCTATAAAGTCATCACGTGATGAAACTGATTGTTTTGACACCCCAGTACTGCCACCAATCATATTATCACTCCCACTGAGATTACTATCAGTGGCTAGAAAGGGCTGGGCAGAAGACTTCGCATGAGAACCTATGGCAACATTCTTCGAGAACATTTTTGTACAATAATCATAACATGGTAGGCCATACTCCATCAATGAGGCATGGTCCGGGTGTTCCTATCATACCACATAAAGCAACATTAAATGAATAGTTGATAAAGTTTTGCAAATATAAGATCATAAATATACCGAGACCCAATGGGCAATGCAATCGTCACTTGCTGTAATCATGTTTAGCTCATAATCCCAATCATAACCTGTACTTTTCATTATCAATGTATGAAACATATGCCATGACGAACAGAGTCTATTCCATTTTTGCTTAAGCTGCTTCACATTGTACATATACGCAGGCTGTAGCTCCACATTCGTCTTGTAGCAAATCTTATTCCATGTGTACATTGAGAAAGAGGTGGAAAGAAGTTGAACAGCTTGGAATTTGTCATAGGCAAACTTGATTAACAATTTTTCATTAGTGAATGGCCATCACACATATTTCAACTTACTACCCCCTGGTTGGCTACTATATGATGCATCATCTCTATATAATGGGTTTTGGCCATAAGGATCCATTTATTAACAAGTTTATTGTATGACATGCCCATAAAGATTACATTTATAGGAAAATGTGAGCAATGTTAAATAAAAAATATGACATATAAATCAAGGGAAAGTGCAAGATAATATGATTGAAGTAAATGTAGTTTAAGAAGCTTGTAAAGTCTACCTACCATATAGATTCTACTATAAGAATCATGTTTCATGTTCATAGATAATCACGTATATGACTCTTCATTTATAGGGAAATTTACAAAAAAACTCCTTAATATATATTTTTTCATCTTTAAAGTCCATTAAAATATTTTACATACACTAATACCCAATCCATCTACTTTCACATGAAAGACCCAACAATTAATTCTTTTACTCAATACCCCTTAATTTATTAAATTCTTTAAATTATCCTTAACCTATTTAAAATAAAAAATATAATCAAAATAGATTTTTTAATAGAATTTTTTCCTTCATTTATTTATTTATGTTCTATCACAAGTTATTTTTTGTTTAATAACTAAAAGTTTTGAATCAATATATTTGTAGATATATAAATAATATATATAAATATATATTATCATACCTTGTTATATATATATATATAAATTATAGAAGAGGTACTCATAAATTCTAGATGAAATGAACTACACAATAAAAGACCATGCAACTAATTTATAAACTTCTTTGAGGTATCCTCAACTTCTTAAATTTGCAAATGAAATGAATTACTTGTCAGGACAGAATATTTTCATTCAATTTTTTAAAATTAATTTATATCAATAATTATTTTTAGTTTAAGAACTCAAAATTTTCAATAAATATATATCTATATTTTGCGCATATATATATTTATTACAGTAGGGGTACTCTTAAATTCTAAATCAAATGAACTAAACATCATGACTGTTATTTTAGAGGTACTTTTTAAAGTTTATATATAAAATGTAAATAACTTATCTAAATTTTACAACAAAGGGAGTTAAAAAGGAATAATTGTGATAAATTTAAAAAATTTCAGTTGTGAGATATTCAAGGGTAAATTTGTCCAAAACTTGAATTAAAGTTAATAGTTGGACTTATTAGAATCAATAATTTGTGAAATGGGTCTTCTAGACTGAAAAAAAAAATCATTTTATAGGTTTTGTAGATATAAAAATTTATTATTTAGGCGTTCCACTAAATTTCCCTAATTTATATTTACAATTTACTCCTCCCACTTTTCCCGAGGGAGCTAACTACAATTCTTCTTAGTGTAATAATCTAATCTAATAAAAGTAAATGTCATTCTTATGGAACATGATAAATTAGAGAAAATTGTCAATGTAATGGAATGTCTATAAAATACTTGCCGAATCTATAAGCCTAATTGAATTACATAATATACCATATGCTGCATAATTTAACCCGAATTGTGATATTAATTGCTTGATGTGTCAAAATAACCGCAATTGCACCTTACCTCCATAAGTAAAAAAATAATTACCATAATAATAATTTTAATTACCATATGCAATTCATTACATTCTTAAGTCAAATCTAAATTACCACTTGAACTTATTTAACTATCAAACATACAAATTAAATCCACAAATGGCATGGTAACAATTTCATTATACAATAAAGGAGAATGTTCATTTGAATACAATAACATCTCATTGTGTCAATGTACAAAAACTTGTCACAATCTGTCAAATTAATACAGGGACAATTTCAGCTTATATGTGGTGTCACTCACCTTCATACAAAGTAAAACTACCTTCTCTCCAATACTAAATGAATAAAAGGCAAGCCAATAAATCTACATAGTTGGGGAAAACCAACATAAAAAATGTGAGATGGAGACTTTTGGAACCACACCAATATGAAATGATATGATCCATCTAGATGCCCCATCTCTTATTTCTTTATTTCTTGCAGTCACTCCCATCTAAACCAAACCCAAATGGCCATTTTCTTTGACCTTTTTTACTGTATTACACTAATAAAGAAACTAAACCAAGATAAATATAGAGGGGAACAGAGAGTGGCAAATGACAAGGAGACTTTCCCACAAAATACATCACAGGAGACACAACTAAATTCATTCCTAATTTTACTAGGGAAATAATCTTACTTATACACAGAGCTTTAAATGCAAAGACAGAAATGGAATCGATATAGTTTCAAGGTATGTTGAGACTATACACTTCAACAAGAGGGATTTCAAAAAATGCTATAACCATTTAAAAAACTACGACTGGATATGATACAAATACAGAAAAATAGGATGACACTAAAAGAATGAGGAGGTGACCATAGTTTGGAAAAAATTCCACATTAACTTAAAGAGACAGAATCAACTGGACAATAATTTAACAAGAGATGATAAAACTTTACAGAACATGTTTGCTTGCAACCCCTTGAAATAGGCCAACATCAATCTGCACTTGGTTATCAACCAAGTTGTGCAAAGGTATGCAGCATTACTAGCTAAAAATCCACTAAGACAAGCAAGCCACTAAAAAATGGGCCAATACTTAGTGTAAGTATCATAACCATTCCTCCAATAATCTAATAATAAATAGTCACCACTAGGGAATGACTTATTTCTAAATTTTTTGCATGGAAAAACCCCAAGCATGAAGGTAGCTAAACTAAAGGGTCAATTGAGGCTCATGCTAGTGAAGAATGTATAACATACCATATACCGAATGCCCTCAACACAACACATAAATCAAGCATGGTATTAAAAGTAATGACGCATCTCATAACATAAATATATCACACATGTTAACAACATTCAAGCAATGAGAACATCAGTACGCCATGGAAGATAAACATAACAATAAGTGTTAACATAATAACTTAAACTTATTGATAAGCTACAACAAGTTGGGATTGAGGATTATATAGGAGTTGTGGACAATGAATTGTACTTGATGTAGGAGATGGCAAAGTTGTCCTCGAAAGCACTCATAGAAGATTTTGTATAGATGAGCCTAGTTAATGATAAAATTGCTATATTTTAATGAACTATAATAAGACTGTTGAGGGTGTGTTTTTGTAGTGTTTAGATTTACCTGCCATTTTGGTAGAATTACTTTGACACTGGGTAAGTGGTGAGACTTTCTTGTTGTGGTAGTTTGTGAGTGTGGGAGTGTGCAACAATATGGGAGGAAAATGAGTATTTATAAAGGGTGAGAGGATTCCCTAAATAGTATGCATCTCAATAATAGAGTTGGGGGAATAGTTAAATGACATGACAGTTGCCAGAAGAAAATACAAAATATAGAAACCAAAATAAAAAAGTAGTGAAGAATCCATGATAATTTGCAAAAAGACCAATACAGTGACACAAAGGGAATCAACACCACATTAACATGTTGTGGCCTTAATGAAAACACTCTGCTATATAGTGAGACTTGTCAAGCAATATTCACAAAAGTCTTTTGTATAATCAAATTCAAACATACCTAAGTCAAAAATAATTGACTCAAAATAGTTGAGGTAATGTTTTGTCATATTTCCCACCAAATCCAGCAAATATGCACATTTCATAATAGTATTACACACAAACCATATTCCAAATGGAACAAAATAACCATATTCGGAATTCTAACAGAAATATGTGGGTCGGTGGCCACCAAAAACCATACCCAAATTACTAAAAGTAGAACATTAAACGATAATAGGAATTTTGGGTAAATAAATCATGATTTAAAACCCACCAAAATAGGAGACAATTTAATAATTAGGTGAGGCTCACATAACACCATCCATGGCTAACATGATCAACCTTCAGTTTCGACAATAAAATGGACAAAATAGGAGAACAAACTAAGAAACATATCGCAATGGTGATACACACTAATAGAATAAGAAATTTCAAAAACAGTATGTTATTAACCAAAATCCCTTCCGAAAAAACAGAGGTACATTTTTTGACCCAAAAAACCCTTTAACAAAAAGTTCTCAACTTTCATTTTTGGCAAGAAAACCAAGAACATATAAAAACCAACCAAGGAACATCTTATACACACTATCATAGCCCCAATTTGGTTTAATTAACTAAGATAATCAAGGCAAGTAGGAAACCCTACAAACCTCTACAAAATATTTTACCTTCAATTTGGGACAAAATCCATTGAAAACAAAGGAGAACTTACCAAGAAACACACATGCGCAGGTTGCGACAAGCCAAAATAACCAAGAAATCAGAAAACCTTTCTATGGCGAGCCAAAGAAACCCTTTGATTTATTATTTTCCACAATCATAATCCAAGATCCTACACGGGATTTCACATTGAAATACCACTGTAGAATTAAACCAAAAAAACTAATAGATAACCTTTTCTGTATATCAATTTCCCAACGTAATAAATGGGAAAGAAAATCTCCACAACCAAACTAATCAAACCCAAAAAGCCATCAACATCCCTATCTCCAGATCGATGTCTAAAGATGACACAAAACAAAATAAATCTAAACACAACCACAGTATGAAACCTAAAAATCCCATCAGCATATATTTTTCTAAATCATTACCTTATGTTTTTTTTGTTGGGATTGTATTTTTCATGACTTCATTTGAGTTTTTCTACAAAAAAAATCCATTAGTTCCACAAACTACTAGATGAGAAGGAGATGAAATGGGGTTCTAGGGGGAAAAGGATTGGTGGGAGAGAGAGAGAGAGAGAGAGAGAGAGAGAGAGAGAGAGAGAGAGAGAGAGAGAGAGAGAGAGGACAAGTACAATGCAAAGGTAGACGCATGGGGTAATGTAAAATGCAGAGTGAATTTTGTTATTTTAGTGGAATGGTAGGGACATTCTGGGAATATTAAATAGGGAGAAAATGAAGGAATTAAGATTGCATGTTTGGTTGTGTTTCTCCGGAACAAACTTGTACTAGGGAAACATTCCTAAACATAGCCTGAGCATTTATAAAAAAGATGTGATCAAGTGTTTAAAAAAAGAAATGCAATGCAACATAATTTATTCACATCTAGGCTGCACTTAAAGCTAGGTAACCATAGTTGGTGAAAAAATGGGATATATTACTAATGAAAAGTTGTGCTAAAAATTTCATTTGCGAAATGTTATGAAATTCATTTAGTATGTTTGGAAGACTACCAATAAAAAATCACACAAAAATTTTTGTTAATTTTTAGAATAGTACGAATTCACCTAATGCATCCAAAAAGGCTACTGATGAAGAATCGTCGGAAAATTTTTATTCTCAAAACATTACAAAATTCATCTGGTGCATCTAAAAAGCTTATTTATGAAGAGTCATGCTTAAATTTCCATTCTCAGAGTGACATGAAATTCACTTGATGCATTCAAAATGCCTACTGATGAAGAATTACGAGAAAATTTTTGTTCTCAAAATGGTATAAAATTCACCGGGTGCATTCAAAATGTCTACTATTAAAGAATTATGTGAAAATTTTCATTCCTATAACGCTATAGAATTCACCAGATGCATCCAAGATGTCTACTAATTAATAATTGCACAAAAAAATTCATTTCTAGAATGCTTTAAAATTCACCCAGTGCATCCAAAATGCCCATTGATGCAAAATCGTGCAAAAATTTTTATTCTCAAAATGCCACGTAATTAATAGAGTGCATTTTAAATGTAAATTGATGTATGATCATGCAAAAATTTTTATTCTAAGAATGCTATATAATTCACCAAGTGCATCCAAAATGTCTATTGATGAAAAACACTCAAATATTTTCATTCTCAAAATGCTACTAGATTCATTTAGTGCATCCAAAATGTCTACTAATGAAGAATCGCACAAAACTTTTCATTATTGGAATGCTATAAAACTCACTTGACGCATTCAAAATGCCTAATGATGCAAAATTATGAGAAAATTTTTGTTGCTAAAACACTACAAAATCCTCGAGTGTATCTAAAATGTCTACTGGTGCAAATTGCAAGAAAGTTTTTGTTCTCGAAAATTTATGAAATTCACCCAGTTTATCTGAGATGTCTCTTGATGAAGAATTGCATGAAAATTTTTATTTCTAAAATGCTATGAAATTCATCCAATGCATTCAAAATGTCCATTGATGAAGAATTGGGTAAATAGTTCATTCTTGAAATGCTACAAAATTCATCCGGTGCATTCAAAATGTCTACTGATGAAGAACTGCATGAAATTTTTTGTTCACAAAATGCTAAGAAATTACTCAGTGTATCCAGAATGCCTACTAATATAGGATCCTACAAAAAATTATCCCAGAATGCTTTGATATTTATACAATTGTGTGAAATATCTACAAATGAAAATACAAGTAAATTTTTGTTCCCAGAATGCTACAAAATCTACCCCATGCATCTAAAACGTTTATTTATGAATAATTGTATGTAAAATTTTCATTCCTAGAAACTACAAAATTCACTTGATGTATTCAAAATGCCTACCAATTCAGAATCACACAAAATTTTCATTCTTGGAATGCTACAAAATTCACCTGGGACATCAAAAATGCATATTTAAAAAGAATCATGCAAAAAATTTTGTTCTCAAAATGCTACAAAGTTCGCATGGTGCATTTGAAATATCTACTAATAAAGAACTGCATGAAAGTTTTTGTTCTCAAAATTCTATGAAATTCACCTAGTGCATTTGAAATGCCTATTGATGCATAATGGAATGAAAATTTTTGTTCTCGAAATGATACAATATTCACTCGGTGCATTCAAATTAAATGCATACTGATAAAGAACTATGAGAAGAATTTTGTTCTCGCAACACTATGAAATTCATCTAGTGTATCCAAAATGTCTATTGATGAAAAATTTGCAAAATTTGAAAAAATTTCACTTCTAAAATGCTACAAAATTCACTTGGTGCATCAGAAATGTCTTGATAATGCAACTTGAGGTTGGGGTTAATTAAGAATTAAGATGAGAGTTCGAATAGACAGCGCAAGAATGATATTATATGAAATTGGAGGTAAGATTCTTTTTAGAAGTTAGCTAATTTGAGAGTTTTGCTCTGGTATGTGTTTGCGTAGAGTTAGAGTTAGGAATTTTTAATAAAATAATTTTTTGTGTTTATTTTGACTTTGAAGATTGATATTTATATTTACTAAATGGTCAGGATGCCCATCATGATGGGCGTAAATTATGGGTGTCAATTTGGGTTAAAACCCATGAGCTCAACCTAAGCCACATGGTTTTGGGTTGGGCAAAAATAAGTTTGAGTAGGTTGGGCTTTAGATGAATTGTATCAAATTTGAGCTCAACATGAGTCCATTCAAAAAACTTATTGAGTTCATTAGTCCTTTATTTAATTATTATTTATTTAATTAGATTGTTTTACTTATCCTGAATTTTTACCTTTAAGATCTTATTTCCCCATATTAGGCAGTATTCTTGGCTTGTATCACAATGATAGGATTCATTCATATAACAATTTTTCCTCATTTAGTTTTTTTTAACTAAATTTTCATTAGTTTGACCACGATAAAATTGTGGAAGAAAACCTTCTATATTAGAGCATTTTACGGTTAAAAATTATAATAAATAGGCCCAAGGAGATAATGAAGGCCATTTTTAAAAGCACAAAGAGAAGCAATGGCTATTCTTTTTTGGCTTATTTCAATATTTCATGTTTGTAGAGGGTAAAATACAATTTGTCCATTTCCAAACATAACCTCAATCGAACTCCTTTCCTATTCACAAACAAAACTCATGTAGTTAATGAGTACAAACACTAATTTTGATAAGAGAATTGGCGTTTAATGTCACTATTTTTGTAATATTTTGTAATATAATGACAAAAAAATAATATGATGATAGCCGTAAAAGAATGTTATTATAATTTAATATTTGTTAATATTTAAATATTAAGTGATGCATATGTATCTATAGCCTGAACTAAAGTATTCATGAAGGTTGCAGTTGGAAATTCGTTCAGCCTGAGCTCACCCTCAATGGACAAAGTCGAGTTGAACTCAGAGAGAAATGGCCAAGATGACGATGTGAGATGCCCAGCTGAACTCAGAGGGAAGTGGCCAAGAGGAGGGCATGAGATGCCCGAGTTGAACTCAGAAGAAAGTTTATGGGATGAGATTATGAGATGGCTGAGCTAAGCTCAAAGTTACGGCTTCAGCTCAATGCATAACTGGAAGATAAGGAATGTGGGCCATACGTGGCATCATATTATCAACTCTAATGTATAAGGGTAGTTAGTGGCTTAGTGGGCAATTATAACCCCAGTTAGTGGGGTTCCTAGCTATATAAAAGGCTTTGTAAAAGATTGTAGATACAGATAACAAACAAGGAAAAATATACCAAATTACTATTCTTATTTTTCAATTAGTGCTTTAGTATATTACTTTTGACATCAATTTGGCGCCATTTGTGGGAAGTGATTAGGAGTTAAGATGTGAGAATGGGTGATTCAGAAGAGAACGGAGAGATGGGTATGAGAATGATGTCACAGAGTGAGCCAATGCCTGTAGCCGCAGTCGCCACACCCTCAATTACGGTGGCGCAACTTGTAGTCATCGAAGAAAGGGTTGCCCGAGTATCTTTAATATTAGGACAAATGACTACAGAATAGTTGGCCAACTTCTTATGGTCAATATTTGGTGTTATCGTCGCCACTCAATCTATCAGAGCCAAGCACGTACCTCTCTTGCCAATGTCGCTGGGCCCCATGGTCATTCCTTTTTTGTCGAGAATGGCACCCAATATTATGTCTCTGTATACTCTAGTACCCCTGCTGAGATTAGTTAGCCCAATACCTCTATCAAGGGCGACAGTTACTTTGATAGCGCATATGCCCACAAGTGTAGCCCCCATATAGAGCCCCAGGGCTACCTTGGTGTCATGAGTGGTTGCACAGGGCACAGTGATAACTGGGCAATCTTTTTTCAATAATCCAAGATTAGTCATAGGAGAACATAAAGTCACAGTGGCACCAGTTGGAGGAACACTAGAAGAACCAAGAAAGAAGGGTGCACGTGACATACCCAAGGAGGCCCACATGAAGAACCCCGCCCTTTAAGTAGATGCAAAAATAGTAGTGGAAAGTCATATCTCGGTAGGACATGGCCTAGATAGAAAAGACAAGCTTTAGTCAAATTAGATAGCGGAGATGAAGGAGATGAGAAGAGAGATAGAAGAGATGAGAAAAATGATTGAAGGGAAGATGGGAGAAAAAGTCAAGGCCTCACCGTTTGTCGAAGCCATATTATGTGATCCATTCCCAAAAAACCACAAGTCCTTCAACATGCCCAGGTACACCGGCATTGCTGACCTTGCTGATCATCTATATGAATTTGAGAACTTGTCTCTGCTATATCAATTTTTGAATGGAGTGAAGTGCAGGATTTTCCTCACCACCCTGGGGGGGCTGCTCAGAGGTAGTTTGGGCAATTACCACCCTGATCTATTCATACATTCAATGAATTCGCATGAAGATTTCTACATTAATTCACCAATAACAAACAGTATAGGAGGAGTGCACAAAGCTTACTTTTCTTCCAGCAAGGGGAGGCTGAAAGCTTGAGAAGTTTTGTGAGGCAGTTCACTATGGCTATCTTGGAGGTTCCTTCGACTACCCAAAATTATTAAGTGGTGCTTTCACTCAAGAGTTGCGACTGAGTCCTTTCCTTCGATCTTTAAGTAAAAAACCAGTGAAAAGTTATGATGAGCTCTTGAGGCGAGCAGAGAAGTATATTCACGAAGAGGATGATTGTAAGGTAAAGGAGAGAGATTTGAAGGAGAAGAGAAATGACAGGAGAGAAGATCTTGTCAATAAAAAACCTAGATAAGAAGAGAGACCCAGAGCTGCGCTCATGTGGCAGGTGAAAGTTCCACCAATGATGGGGCCAAAATTTGATCACTACACCCCTCTGCGCCTGTCTAGGGAACAAGTTATGTAGGCTATTGAGCATCTTAACCTACTTCAATAGCCACGCTCCTATAGAGACCCACTGAGATAGCTTAGGTTTGACAGGTTTTGTCACTTTCACAATGAGTATGGGCATGAGATGAAAGAATGTGACCACTTACGAAATGAGTTAGAGCAACTGGTGTGAGATGGGTAGCTAAATGAATTTGTGCTTAGGGTAGGAGCTGAAGGCAAAGATAGGCGTCCTACACAAGTTCGGGAGGGACAACCGAAAACTTGACAACCCAATAGGACAAATGACGCTAAAAGTGGGTATGTCATAGAGGTGATTCACATGATCTCAAGAGGCCCAACTAAGGGAAACACTTACCAAGTTAGGAAAGCGAGGGCCCAGACTGCAGTGCATAAAAATATGGAGGTGGCATAAGTCTCTACCATTAATGATATCCTAGTTATCTAGTTCAAACCAAAGGACCTAAAGACACTGCATCTGTCTCATCAAGATGTTTTGGTTATTACAGTGACGATAGCTAACTTTGAAGTGGCTTGTATTCTTGTTAACGGAGGCATCTCGGCAGACATTCTTTTCTATGATGCCTTTCAACGTATGAATTTAGAAAACACCAGCTCGAGCCAGTAGAGACATCACTCTTTGGATTTTCAGGAGAGGTGATTCGGCCTAGGGGACAAATTTTCTTAGCAATCTCTTTGGGAGCAGAAGTATACTAGAAGACTTGTGTGGTAAATTTCTTAGTAGTCGATGCTCCATTAGCATATAATGTGATTTTTGGCAGGCCCATGTTACAGCTCTTCCAAGCAGTAGCTTCTGCATACCATATGAAATTGAAGTATATGGTGGGGTGATTGGTAGGGGAAGTAATGGGAGACCAATATACTTCTATAAAGTGCTATGTGGATGCAATGAGAAAGGGATGCCAAAAGAGTGATAAGGCCAGTTGTAAGTAAAGGTAAAATAGTGTGGGCACACCCCTGGTTGCAGAAAGGTAGTAGAAAATTAAACCTGAAAGAGAGGCTCCTATCAATAGAGTTGGTCCTAGGAGATCCCAATAAGACCACACAAATAGGTTCCCACTTGGAGACTAGTTTAATGGTATAACTAATTGTTGTACTGAGAGATTATGTGGATGTTTTTACCTTTTCTATCAAAAACTTTATAAGTATAGACCCAAAAGTAGCTGAGCACAAGCTTAATGTGGACCCAATCGTCAGATCAATCAAGCAGAAAAAGAGGCATTTAGATCCTGAGAAAATCACATAATCTAGTAAGAGGTGGAGAAGCTCTTGTATGCAGGGCATATTATGAAAATCTAGTTTCCTGAGTGGATCTACAATGTGGTATTGGTGCCAAAGCACGCACTCAAGTAGAGAGTGTGTATAGATTTTAGGGATTTGAACAAAGCCTGCCCGAAAGATTTCTACTCTTTACCCAGGATCAATTTGTTGGTAGATTCCACTTCTGGATGTGAACTCCTTAGCATGATGGATGTTTCGCAGGGATACCATTAAATTCCACTCAACTCGAAGGACTGTAAGTGAGTAAGTTTTATCACATCCCAAGGGAACTTATTGTTATCTAGTCATACCTTTTGGTCTAAAGAATGCAGTAGCTACATACCAGAGGCTAGTGGATTAGATGTTCAAACATCATATTGATTGAAATGTGGAAGTATATGTTGACAACATGCTAGTAAAGAGTACGAGCCGAGATGATCATGTTGGGGATTTGAAAGAGACTTTTGAAATCCTACGCCAGTATGGGATGAAGCTGAACTTGAAAAAGTGTGCATTTGGAGTAAAAGGAGGTACGTTTCTAGGCTATCTGGTGACAAAAAGGGAAATTGAGGCTAACCTACAGAAAATTCAAGTTATTTTGGAAATGAGTCCCCAAAGAACCATGAATGAAGTCTAAAGATTGGCTAAAAGGATAACTGCTCTGAGTAGATTTATATCTCGATCATTTGATAGAAGTTTACCTTTTTTGAAATATTGCAAAAGGTAAAGTAGTTTGAATGGGGGGAAACAACATAGCGTGCGTTTGAGGAGCTGAAAGCCTATTTAGCCAAGCTTTCTTTGCTGACGAAGCTTACCCCAGGGAAAACTCTCTATTTGTATTGGCAGCATCTGAGCAGGCAGTGAGCTTAGTACTTGTAAGGGGGGATGGAACAGTGTAGAGGTCGATATACTATGTTAGCAATATCCTACATACTCTCAAGCTGAGATACCCAAAAATTGAGAAAAAGGCGCTAGCCCTGGTGGTCACGGCAAGAAGGCTACGACCTTATTTTTTATCTCATCCTATAGTCGTGTGAACTAACCACCCTCTGAAGTAAACTCTTGGGGAGGCTGATGTGGCAAGAAGGCTAGTTAAATGGTCCATGGAGTTGGGGGAACACGATATTAGCTATGCCCCTGAGAACACTATAAAAGTGCAAGCCTTAGCGAATTTCATTGCAGACACACCTATAATAGGGGATGAAGACCTGTGGGTGGTGTATGTGGATGGGTCGTCAGGACATAGAGGAAGTGGAGCTGGAATTGTAGTTATTGATCCTAAAGGTGAAAAGATGGAGTTTGCAGTAAAGTTTCATTTTAAGGCCTCCAACAATGAAGCAGAATATAAGGTTGTGATATAAAGGATTAGAATAGCTTTGCAAAGTAGCACTTGATGCATCTAAGTGTTCACTAATTTACAATTGGTAGTGAAGCAAGTTGAAGGATAGTACGATGCCAAAGAAGCTAGAATAAACAAATATCTGCAATTGGTGGATAAGCTATGACAACAACTGACTGAGCTTCAAATGACTCAGATACCTTGAGAGGAGAACAACAAGGTAGATTGTTTAGCTAAGATAGCCAACTCTCTCAGTGAGTACAACACCTGGTGAACAACAATCCATGAGCTGGAGAAAGAAAGTCTTAAAATTGAAGTCCTCACAGTAGAAAGAGGTCAAGATTAGAGAACCCACATCATACAATTTTTGCAAAGAGACAACCCGAGGGTTAATCACAAGTTGCGCACGAGGGCAACACGATTCACCATGGTAAATGAACTATTGTACAAGATTGATTTTTCTCAGCTATTGCTACGTTGTTTATCCCCTTAGGAAGGGGATATATCATGCGAGAAATTCATGAAGGGCACTACAGAAATCACATAAAAGGGATTGTACTAGCCTCCAAGACTATCCAAGATGGATATTTCTGGCCTTCTATCCAAGCTGATGCAAGAGAGTTGGTGAAGAAATGTGACAAGTGTCAGAGGTATGCCCAGGTCAGCTGTGTAGCAGTTGAGC
>JACGDI010001517.1:423377-486032 GCA_014898725.1 Jacaranda copaia | reverse complement strand
ATAAATTCCAATATATAAATAGAAAATTTTAAGTAATAACTAAAATATTATTTATACATGTCATTTTTTAATTGGCTCAAAAATTAAGTCGTCTACAGATGCGTTGATTCCAGTTAAGGTGAGCCTAAAATCACATCGGGTGCTGGCATATAATCTTGAATAGAATGGGGAGTTGCTCAAGCATTCTCTAAATATGATCGAAGAAAAAAGGAAGAACGCTTCTCTCAGGTTGGCTAAGTACAAGCAAATGATCCAAACTACCTTCAATAAAAGGGTCAAGCCTCATAGTTTCTAAGTGGGGGATTGGGTCTTGAGAAGAGCGAATGTACTAGGGAATGTCGAAAAGTTGAAGCCCAATTGGGAAGGACCCTACAGGGCGATCACAGTACTGAAGGGGGGAGCGTATGAACTGGAAATAGTAGAAAAAAAGAAGTTAGCTCATCTGTGGAACATGCAGAACTTGCGGCATTTTTACATGTAATTTCTTTTTAGAATCTGTTTTGCTATTCCTACTTTACATTAGCTTTGTTTCATAAAAGTTAGACCAAGTCAGTTTCTATTTCTTGTAAGCTCAAGTTAGGCAGGATCAGTCTTTGCCTCTTGTTAAAATTTTCAATCATGCTTGTTCTTTTAAATCTCACTGATCTAAACGTAACGGACGAATGTCCAACTGAAGATGGCAAATGCCAAACAAAAATTAGCTTGACTGATCTGAACACAATGGATGAATGTCCAACTAAAGATGGTAAATTCCAAACAAAAATTAGCTCGGCTAATTGAACACAATAGACAAATATCCAACTGAAGATGTCGAATGCTAAACAAAAATTAGCTCGGCTAATATGAACACAATGGATGAATGCCCAACTAAAGATGGTGAATATCAAACAAAAATTAGCTCGATTGATCTAAACACAATGGATGAATGTCCAACTAAAGTGGCGAATGCCAAATAAAAATTAGCTCGACTGATCTAAACATAACGGATAAACATCCAAGGATGGTGAATGCTAAATAAAAATTAGCTCGGCTGATCTAAGATAAAATTAAGCATGGCTAATCTACAATTACGGAAGAATACCTAAGCCGTTTGCAAGAAGTTAAAGTTAATATCAACTCGACAAAATTGAAAATCAAAATGATCAACACTTCAAAATAAGGATCCCCTTTTTCCATTCAATAATTCAGCCACATTTGTTAAAAAACAAAAGAAGAAAAAGAAGAGAAAATCGCTCTAACAAATGGGCAAGGTGCTTTTACAAAGGGGATTTTTTTTCAACTGCTAGAGCCGACTAACTCAAGGGGAAATGCAGTGGCTAGGGTGTTAGCCTGGTTCAAGGGCTCAACTCCAGGGAATATCTTGGCCCCTCCTAAAACCTCAGTCTTTGATCCCAGCTCAACTATGGATTGAGGCTTAGCAGGATCACCTTTACCCTCAACAAAGGGTCGTCTTCATTTTTTGAGTCTAATGGAAGAGATTCTAGTCCAAACATTCGGTCCATATTCTCGTCCAACTAGCCTATGTGTAGCACTCCCCTAGCCTTTAGCTAGTCCACATAGATGTTGATGCTGTGATGGTAATATTTCAGAGCTTTTTTTATAAATATCTGGTTGAAATCGTTGCTCTTAAAATACTTGGTCAGGCGCAATCACCAGCTGGCCTCGAGAAAGTCCTTCCCCTTTGCAGTAAACTAGAATACATCAAAGAAGGCATCTCACCCCTTACGACAGCCCTCCTCCCTGGCCTTCTCTAAGGCCTTCTCTTACTGAGATATTAGCTCGAATATCTTCAGCTCAAACTTAGCGAGACTACCGGCCACCTCATCATACTTAGCCCACAGAGTCGAAAGTTGCTGCCTTAGGTAGGTGAATTAACTCATCTCGATATGAAGCTTATTTAGCTCGGCCTTCAGCCTATGGTTACTTGACTCCAGTTGTTGGTGCTTCCTTTTCCATATTGCAGAACGCTCCTCGTAAGGATATTTGTTTGGAACAGAAAAGAAAAAGAAATCAAGAAAAGTAGTGAAAGTAAAACTCAAGCTTTTGGAAGGAGCTGCATACCTTAGAAAGGTAGGAAGCGAACTAATTATGAAGGCTGTCAAAGGGCATTCTGTTGGCTAGCTGCTAATCTGAGGTAGTCGAGTTCCCTTACAAGAAATCCCTGTCTAAAGTATGAGTGGAGTCCATTAAGACCGAGCTGCCAACCATAAGGTAACTATTAGGTTAGCCGCGATGCAAAGTTAAGGAGCTCGGCTCCTCTAATATGTTCCCCTCAATTGAAACTGGGTTAGCTGGTTTAGCAAAGGTAGGTTTCTTGGGCGCTGGAGCTGTAGGGGGAAGGGTCTGATGTTTTCACGGGGATGGCTCCGCTGGAACCTTGCCGAAAAAATTGGCTCTGCTAGGCTGCTTTAGGGGGTTATTATTTTTTTACCTTCTCGACTGGTTAGCCGCTGCGACCAACAGGAATGCCTTCGTGGAAATCCTCTTTGAAAAATGAAGGAAAGGATAGGTCAAATATAAGATTGCCTGCATTACATTCATCTTGAGGTAAAGGTGAGTACCAAAAGATTTGAGGAGCTCCTTGGCTTTGAGACTCAAAGTAAAGTAGTACAAGAAGTCTGGTGTTTCCAAGTAGGTTAACTATAGTTGACAACTATTTAGTCTATCTAGTAAGAATTGCTGACTTGATGGGAACATCCTACTTTTGACCGAGCTCTCTGAAGGCATATGTTCTATCTATCTTTCAAGGAAGCCCCATGGCTTGGGCAACACTATATAATATTCTTTCCAATATTTCATCGAGGTAGGGTCCTTAGACAGGAAGTGAACGTCCTCCCGAGATGTCAAGTAAAACAACCTAAAACTTAAAGATTTGGGATAAAAAAAAATAGAAGAAGGCAGTTGTAGGCTCTACTTGCAAATGTCTACATTGGATAATGAAGTCAATCATCAACCTAAATGAATTGGGGATGAATTGATTAGATGGAAAGCCCAAGCCCCTAGACACCAACTTAAATAGCTTAGGCAAAGGAAAATGCAACCCACTGCACAACTGTTCTACATAGAAGCACAGAAATCCTGAAGGGGGGGTGATGCAGTCGATTTGAAGACTTGGGCACTACTATATGATATTCATCCGGGATGCCCATGATTTCTCTCAGCCTAAAACTCTTATGCTTGGTCATCCTAGAGAAGTATGTTTTGTAATAGGGCAGCCCTGCTTGATTAAATCCCTGCTCAGTCTCCCTCATCTGGGATGTTGAGAGTTGAGTCATCCAAGTCACCATCCTCAACCAACTCAATAGACATTCTGGGTCTCTAAAAACTTTAATGAAATAAAAGTGAAAATGCAAAGCGAAGAATTAGAAAAATCTAGGCTCATTTTCTAAAGGCGTAAAGAAAGGTGAGTAGAGTTTTCTTCAGCTCACGACAGCAACCGCTACGCAGATGGTGGAGTATTACCAAAGTAAGCAGAGAAAACATGGAGAGAAAAAAGTGGGAGAAGGATTGCAGAAAATAAGGAAAAAAGGGGAAAGATGAATGAGCAGTTGGCTTCTATAGAAAGAGAAAAGGGCTTTTGGACTCCCAGGTTTAAACACTATCGAACATGTGTCTCTAAGGATATGCAAGATAGGATAGCTTAATTAATGCTGCAAATAAGACAGGTAAACCTGGGAAAGGGCAGGGCAATAATGTTTATCCCTTGGAAAGGGGCGAAACCATTGCAAATCTACCTATAAGTCCATTTTGAGCGCCATTCAGCTCAGTCAAGCATTCTATTAGGAATATATGTAGAGCATCATCCCTTGCATTGATTCACTCACACTTCATCCACCATTAGCTCGAACTCTATCATAGTTCAAACTTCTTTGAACTTAATTTGTGGGGGGAGAGGTGAAGCGTATGTATCTCCAGCCTGAGCTAAAATATTCATGAAGGCTGTAGTTCGAAATTCGTTTAGCTCGAGCTCATCCCCAATAGACAAAGTCAAGCTGAACTCAGAGGGAAGCGGCTAAGATGAGGGCGTGAGTTGCCCGAGCTGAACTCAGAGGGAAGCAGCCAAGAGAAGGGCGCGAGATGCCAGAGCTAAACTCAGAGGGAAATAGACAAGATGAGGGCACGAGATGTCTGAGCTGAATTCATATAGAAGTGGACAAGATGAAGGCGTGAGATGCCCAAGCTGAACTCATAGGGAAGTGACAAAGAGGAAGGCGTGAGATACGCAAGCTGAACTTAAAGGGAAGCGGACAAGATGAGGGTGTGAGATGCCCGAGCTGAACTCAAAAGGAAGTATCTAGGATGAGATTATGAGATGGCCTAGCTAAGCTCAAAGTTACAGCTTCAGCTCAATGCACAACCGGAAGATAAGGAACGTGGCCCCACACATGGCATCATATTATCAACTATGATGTATGAGGGTAGTTAGTGGCTCAGTGGGCAGTTATAACCCCAATTAGTGGTGTTCCTAGCCATATAAAAGGCCTTTTATGAGATTGTAGATATAGATAACAAACAAGAAAATATATACCAGATTACTGTTCTTGTTTTTCAATTGGAGCATTGGTAGATTACTTTTGGCATCATTAAGTGACAAATAAAATGTGATGTTTGATTGAAAATATTGAGATAAATATATTTAAAAGATATTTAATTAGTATCATTAATTTTTTTACAACAATACCAGTAATGTGTATTTATATTATCATTTGAAAAAAATATTATAAAATATTTAGTTGCACTAATTTAATGGTATTTTATAGTCCATTGATACAAAATTAATATGGTGATAGTTGAAAAGAAATGTCACTATAACAAATATTTTTGCATTTGATTATTAGATGAAATATAAAGTGGCATTTGATTAAAAATGCCAACAAAAATATAATTGAAAAGTATTTAATTAGTGCCACTAATTTTATTTTTTTTAAAAAAGTCATGCATATTTATTTATGGTGTCAATTAGAAAAAATACAATAAAATATTTAATTGCACCAATTTAGTAACATTCTATAATACATATAAGAGTAATATAATGATTATTATAGAAAAATGTCACTACAATGTAAATTTTAGTGGTATTTGATTAATAAATGACAAGTAAAATAGTGATATATCTTTTCAACATATGGTTGCAGGTTTAAGTCTTACACAAAGCAATTAAGGCATATTGGAGTCTCATATATAGGATAGTTGAGGCAAATTAATATGTCATTTAAAAGAATCTTGTGTGACATTTAATTTATCATATTATTTTATTAATTTTTGTGGCATTTAGTATGCCATCTAAAGAAATTTGTTATTGCATTTTAACATTACTGTGTGCATTTTTTACGCCATGTTAATATATCATTGAAAGTATCTTTGTGACATTTTAACATATCATTCATTATTCTTGGTCTTTTTTTTTTTACCGTGTTACCTTGTTATTTGAAGGAATTTTCATATCATTTTGGGATGCCATTATACATTTACAATTTTAGTGACACAGCAGCAAGTCATTTAAAAATATTTCCAGCTACATTTTGATATATTATTTAATACATTTTTAATAATATTTTAACATATTATTTAATATATATATTTTTTTATGTATTTTATTAATGCCACAATAAAGATAAATTACTGACGTTTATATTTTTAATTACACAAATACAAGTACACTTTTAAAAAATATTATTAAATATAAAATTATCATCATAATATTATGTAAGTGACATTTTTAATGTCTTTAGTGCTTATTTTTGTTGTACTGTTCATCCGCCAACATTTGCAATTCTTAGAGAGTACTCCAGAGACTTCAACATTCCAAGTGCTTGCTAATCTTCATATGTATTGGTGATTTGAGCCACTTGCTACGTGCGCTCAAATTTTATAATGTAAAATAATAAAATATTGGTTTATGTTTTTATACCTGTTAATATAACTTTTAATTCTCTCAATTTCTTAGTTGATTTTTTAATATAAAGTGAAGAAAAAATTAGGACAAAATAATAATTACTAAATTATGAGGATTAAAAAATTAAAGTAAGAATATTTTAAAGATATTACTCAAAAATATACTAAAAAGAAAATTAACACTTTTTACGAATAGTGCCGATTAAATTTTATATGAATTAACAAATAATTGTTTCGAAGCTCTGGACTCAAATAATTCAATGGTCCAAATCAACACCCATTTTGCACAGAAATAACCTCCAACCTCCATGCCATCCTTTCCTGGCGATGCAGTTCGTTCTGTCTCTCCAACGCCCCCATCCTTTCTGCATCTTCTTTAACGTCTCCTACACAACTTAAGAGTAATTCGAAAACACATAAAAAGAAAAGGTATAAACAGAAGAACACGGGCAAAAAATCCATTTCCAGATCCTAGAGTTTTGCCATTTCTCTCTAGCGATCTGAATATATATCTCGTCAGAATTTAACAGAAAAGGGAAAAAACAGCATAAAAAAATGGCTCGTATAAGCAACGGGATTATCACACTGCTCAATCTTGTGACCCTTGTGGTGGGATTTTGCGCCCTATTTCTGTCCTTCTGGTTCTACGTAAAAGTTGGATCTCCATGCGAAAGGATCCTGAGAATGCCCCTTCTCGTGGTGGGCGGGGCCCTGTTGGCGGTTTCCATGGCGGGGCTTCTTGGGTCGTGCTGCCGCGTCTCATTGTTCATGTGGCTGTACCTCATCACCCTATTTCTCCTGATCTTGGGGCTGACGGTGTTCACGATTTTCGCGATAGTGGTGACAAATAGAGGGGTTGGGGAGGCGCTGTCTGGAGCAGGGGTGGGAGAACACAAATTGGGGGATTACTCGAGGTGGCTGCAGAATTATGTGATTAATGGGGAAAACTGGGATAAGATTAAGAGCTGTTTGGTTCACGTGAAACTCTGCCAAAGAATTGAGGCTGGCATGAATGAGGAGTTTTACAAACACAAGCTGTCTGCCATTCAGGTAATTAAATTTTCTTTTTGTTTTCTTAATTTTTATTTATTTAAGGTTGTGCTTTTTCATGCATGTTAATTATTATATATTAATTGTGATGGACATATATATATATATGTATGTATGTATGTATATAAATGGGTAATCGTACGTAGTGTTTGATTAAGTTTGCATTGTTGAAATTAAAGATATATATATATATATATATAGATGAGAAAAAGTCAATTATTGGGCACACATTCTTTTTTTTTACTTGTTTTCATTTTTCGAGTGAAATTCAGACGGAGATCACTTGATTTTGATAACGTATAATTGGGTGGTGTAATTTGTAGCGGTTCTGCGTGATTTCATTCTTATTTATTTCACATCGCAGTCGTTGTCGTCGGAAAAGACAAAATTAAAATATTTTGAAAAAATTATTATGGAATGTTTATATTTAGTGAGTTGAAGAGCAGTTAAGAAAGTATAGTTGATTTTACTTGTTTTGAAATGTAAATTAAATAGCGTACTGAAATATTAAACGAATAGTGTTTTTAATAAATTGAAACTTTGTTTCTGAAGAATGAAGTATATATCCTGTTAAGAGTAAAGAAAACACAGAGTTGATGTGCTTCATTTGACTCTAATTAAATACGTAGAATGAAGGTGTTTCCAAAGAAAATATGACGAATCTGTGCTGTATTTAGAATTCGAGGATAAGTACGTATTCTATTCGTCCATGGAGCACAAGGAAAAGAATGAACCAATATTGTAAGATCTTTATGGAACTTATTAATTTCTTCTGAACATACAATTATTAATCGTATACTTCTCACATTTTGTGAATAATCAAAATATTAAGGAACATATCCAAGTTTTGATAATAGAAATGATATTAGGATGTACAACTTGAAAATTTTATTATTTCTAAAAGAATTTCAATTTGTGTATGTATTTTACTTATTTTGATAATTAAAAGATGAGCCATCAACCAAAGCCTGTTTCTATCAAGTGGACTTTAGCTTATTAATGACACAAGTCTCATACGTAAAATGTGAATTGAGTGGCCTGAACCTCGCGATATCCCGACGTGCGTGTGTATAAATAAAAAAATGAAATCATGTTCTCATTGAGTGACTTTTGATCCAAGTCTCACGCATAAAGTGTGAAGTCGGTCATTCGAACCTAACAAATTGTCAGCACGTGTATGTATAATAAATGAAAAAAATGAAAATATATTTTTGTTGAGTGGCTTTGACCCAATGATATTATAAAATGTGAGATAGGGTATTCAAATCGCATAAACTGTTGCTTATGGTATTTGCTTTGCTTTCTCATGAGTTTCATTCTGCCCATGTATGTACGTAACATATAAATATGATACATACATGCGTGCGTGCGTGCGTGCGTGCTGCAACGCAGTCTGGTTGCTGCAAGCCACCAAGTTACTGCGGGCTGCAGTTCAAGAATGCAACGACGTGGACGATGCCGGAAAAGGGTCCGGCAGCCCCCGACCTCGACTGCAAGATATGGAGCAATGACCAGACACAGCTGTGCTTCAACTGCGAGTCGTGCGAAACGGCAGCCCTTGAGAACATAAGGAGAGAATGGAGAATGCTGGCTGTTATCAACGCTTGCATTCTTCTTTCCGTTGCCATTATTTACTCCATCGGCTGCTGTGCTCTCAGGAACAACCAGAACTATGGATACACCAAACACAGAAACAACTACTATGCTTGATCAGTAGGACGTACTAATTGTTTTGATCAACTAATTTGCATACATGCTTGTTTGTCCTTGCTGAGGAATTAAACCCACAGAAATTGAAGAGGAAAGTAAGATATATGGAGGAACAAGTATGTTCTATTGCATTCAAGACTAGCTAGCTAGCTAGGTGGAGGCGGTATACATAAGATTAGCTATATATCTGATGATTCTTATCTAATAGTACCGATGAGATTGTATAAATAAATAGATGCACGGCCAGTTGTTTTTCTGTTTTCAAATTTTGGAATTTTGCTTTCCCTCTTGTGCATGTTTTATAAGTATGTATAGTTTTTCTCTGTGGCGTAATGACAAACTAGTATGATATGTTATGCAAAGATTTTATTGTTTATTTTATCATATATGTAATCCCTTAAAACTGGTTTAAATTCTCTATTCCATTCTCCATTTCATCTTTTATTTCATTTCACGAATATATGATATGTGTATTAAATATTTCTTTATAAAAATAATTATTTGAGAATCAGATACACTTGGCATAAATATAAAAAATTGAAATAACAAATGAAATGAGGAATGAAATAAATGATCCAAAGTGATTGAAAGCAACTTAAAGATATCTTACCTCGTTGACTTGTATTCATTAAAGCACTTTAACGTGAGCATGGGCAACTTTACTTTTTATTTAGGACTTTCAATCTTTAGTATGAATAAAAAACTTGATTCTAAAATCCCAAAAAAAAAAAAAATGTTAGAACAACCAGTTAAGAGCTCGGTGAAAATTCTCCAATGTCAAGTTAATCTAAGCTCGTGAATGATCAAATAATAAATTGAGAAATTATTAGAATAATAAAATATAATATATCTTAAAATATTAAATATGAATATGTTTATATTGCAAGAGAATTGATTGATTGACCTATATGGTTCCATTTTTTGATGATCTATACGGCTAATTTTAATGTAAAGTGTAAAGTTAGAAGTTTGAATTTTAATATAGATATAAATTAAAAAAAAAAAAAAAAACCACTCTATTTATCTCTTTCCATACCACACTCTCTCTCCAAAATTCCAAATTAAATTTCAAGGAAAAGTTTTTGATCGCTGTGGGACGCTAGATCGGGACACTATATCTCAAAAATTGTATAACCAATAAATACTGCATTCTCATGAAATTTGCAAATTTAGTTTACTTAGGGGCCGTTTAGTTTTATCTTCATTTTCAGTTTTTGTTTCCTTTATTTTCAAATTTTGAAAAGTTAATTAGTAAAAACGATTTGAAAATGAGTTTGTCTTTGAATAGATTGTTGAAAAAGTAATGATTATATTGTATTTAGTAGGTTGTAGGTAAATAGCTAGAGAGAAATAATAAAATAGAGATAGAAGACATATAGATTCTTAGAAAATGTACTTGAGAATAAAAATAAAAAATAACATCAGATGAAAATATATAAAAAGTGATATATTTTTATTTTTAAATAGTCAAATATGTAAAAATAAAGTATGAAAATAAAACCCAACAGGCCTTAACTATCGCACCGCAACTGACACCATATATAATAAGGACTTGTTTGCTTCATTGGATAAAGTTTGATAAATCCATTTTCAAGATTTATCTTTTGTTTGCTTTACATTTTTATGGTCCATGATACCTTTGCAACCCAGTATGGTATCATGGGCTAAGCTGGTTTATGGATCACGCCAAGATGGTTTGATCCATTATCCATTCTTTTAAATTTGATATGAAAAAGAATAAAAAAGTTATTTTTACTCCTTATATGAAAACCCTAACCTCAACACTTTATTAGAAGTTAGGACATTTTGTACATTACAAGGTGTAATCACATTGAGTGATCTTGCCAACCAAACATTAGATAGTGTTAAGTATGGGATATCACTAATTTTTAAAATTCAAGCAAATAATAAATGATATAATTTTGCATACCATTTCTAATTTATGCATTATTAGCATGTTAATCTCTTCTAATCCTATGTGCCAAATCAAACAAGTCCTAAAAGTACCTCTATGTATTGTACATTCAGGTCCTTCACCCGTGGCCGTGACAATACCAAATCCCATAGGCCTTGGGCGTAATAACAGTGTAGTGGCCAGTGGTTTGGTGATGGGATGACTTCATTATTTGTTTCTATAATTTTATGGACGTACTCAATATTGGATAAAGGCAATTTGATGGTACGGTGAAAATGTAACCATTGACTAATCAGCGTGCGCCTAAACTTAAATATGCTCGTGCAAAATATAGTAGCATGTACCTGAAATACGTGGGAATTAAATTGATTATAATTTTAAAAAAATGATACATTCTATCATCTTGTAAAAGTGAATACAAATACAATGCGTGATATGTTTTTCAAGTAGATTATATAGTATAAAATTAAATATATGTATTTTTATGCAAAACGAATTTGACACCAATAAACCTAAACTACGTACCAAAAAATGAAATTGAATCGCTATACACCGGGAATTAGAGTCCAAATCCAACCCCTCTTTCCCCTCTAAATCTGGTATATATACCTGGAATAAAAATCGTTATAAAACCCTTGCCCTGACGTGGAAACGTGCTTACAAATTAGCAATTTTCAAATCACTATCTTCGCCTAATCAGGCACAATCCAGTGGATGTCCCTGTCAAAATCCAATTTAAATCTTCTATTTCACTTTCTGTTTCATATCGTATTCAATTTTATAAATATATAATATGTGTATTAAATATTTTATTATAAAAAAATTAATTAACAACCAGATATATTTGGCATAAATACCACAAATTAAAACAATAGATGAAATAGGAAATAAAATAGAAGATTTAAACTGGTCAAAATTCCAACATCTTAGGAACCACCCAACTGTTATCTTCAGCTCGGCTTCATTAGCAACGCCAACCTTAAAAAGTAAGCTAGAGGCAGATCTCTTCTTCCTACCCTTCCATCCAACATAATCACAGTAAGATCTCTTTGATAACCATTTCTCAACTAGTAAAAATGGGTCTCCTAATCTGCTCTAGTTCTTTTCTAGCTCTAGTAGCTCAGGAATCATAGCAAGTCGGTCAACTTGTTAGGACCTACTTAGGTCATGGTAGGATCACCACCCCTTCCCCCACTTTAGTCCAAGAACTAGGGAGGCTTGGCCAATTAGGGGCTTATAGAGTATTTGACTGACTTGCGAGGGTCCCTGAGGCTAGACGCACACATATGCATATGCAAAACGCTTTCACCAACCTTTAGACGATATATCAAAATGTCTTGGTATACTGAGCTGATCATAAATAGTTTAGTAACTTGCTGAGTTGAGTCATATGGACACTAATAATCATATTCAAGCTGCATACAACCTGCTACTCCCTCGCTTTTCCCTTTCAAGAACCTTAGATCACCAAACATCATGCCTATTTTTTGGCAACGTTAACTAATAATTACATGCATTAATAGTAGCTTACTGCTAGCCCCTAGAGACTTGAGATGTAATTAGCTCAATAGGATGAGCATGATAGTGCACAACGATGCATGCCAAGATAGTGTAGAAAACCCATGCAAGCTTGGTGTGCACTCATGGACGTGCGGAGCGCCTTGCAGGCATTGTGGGCTTAGACTTGTGCTCGATGGATACGTGGGCATAATGAGTAGAGCATCATGTAGACTTGTTGGCTTGTGTTTGAAACCATGCACAAAGCAATGGCCTTGGTGCATGGGACTAGTCCAAAGTTGGATAATGGTGTTGGAAGCTAAGTGGAAGTATTGTTAGCACGTGCGGGAACCTTAAGAATAGGCATATTAGGCAATGGGTAGCAAGTATGGGTAATGGCCCTCACAAGTCCTACAAAACAATTTGGCTATTTATTTAACATGAGCATGCTAAAGTGGTGCTGGCGGCGCTGAGCGGGCATTCACATGGATGCTTGGCGAGTTCACATGACGGCTAGCTAAGGTTTTGAAATTTCAGATACTAGCTAGCTTGCTATTGTAGATGATTGCTTAACCAATCAAAGTAGTTGAGAGGGGATGATTCCTTTGTGTGGATAAGGTTGGACAAGGCCCCAAAAACTAGTGAAACGTGGCCTTAGAAATGCAGAACGTGGTTGATCCACTTAGCCAGGTGATTACCAAAAGGATAAGATAATGAGGCGAAATGGCAAATGGTTGTGCACACTATGTGGATACTAATAGGCAAAACCAAGTTAACGTGCTTTAGGATGGTGCCACATGTGGTACAAAGAGTCCGAACTAATAGGAATGTCAACAAAAGTGAGCCTACCAATAGGGGAATCCACTACATAGTTAAGGATAGCACCCACGCGGGGTGGGGGCAGGAAATTACTGCCACTTTCCTATTTCGAGCCCCATTTGTTCTCCCATCCTCATCCCCAATCCCCGTCATAGGGAATTTTTTGCCCCTTTCCCTATTCGTCAAACCCCCACAGGAATCCCTAAAATTAGTCTATTTTTTTATTGTGTGCATACAATGAACTAAAAAATAAAGAATAACATCTATGCACATGATTAAAACAACTCTAAGTCGTAATTTCAAGTACAATCAATTTTTAACAATAACATATTTCTATCAACAAATTCAAAAAATTTTAATACTTCCAACAACAAATAGCAAATTAAGGCCAACAAGCTATCATCTCCTAAAACAAAAATAAGTGAACTCTGGTCCTAATTAAAGCAAAAGGTCACACTTAATTTGCTCATCAACAATATCCCAACTCAATAATCGATTCCAACTTTCAACAACTTCATACACACTAATTGTTCAACAAAATAGAAATCCAAACACAAGAGCTAATAAAAGAAATTTCATAAGCTTCAATAACATAAGTAGCCATCAAAAGGGTGAAGTCATCATTTTCTTCATCTTCATATGCCACTTGCCTATAAAATAAACATAATAAAATGAGTGAATCATGAAAAATATTAAAATAATTTATGATCTATAAGTAATATACATATATATACATATATATTCTCTTAACATGATATCAGTCTTCATAAACAATTTTGTCTTCTACAATTGTAAAATATTGAGCATTTAGTTTTTTAGAACCTAAAAATTACAAACTCAAATTTAACTTTCAAAGAACAAAATTTTTCTTGAAGGAAAAAAATATTATAAATTAATATTACCTTTTGTTATACTTCATAACCAATTTTGACAACACATTAATGCTTCATTCGTCTCTATATTTAACCTGCTATGATGAGGACTCAAAAAATGACCATCGGTGCTAAAAGCATGCTCTAAAGCAATTATAGAGATGAGGATAGCCAAGAAGTCTCTTGCAATTCTTTGCAAAGTTGGGTATTTCACTCCAATTCGTTTCCAATAACCCAATATGTCAGATTCTTTTTCATTTAATTTATCAAGCAAGATTAACTCTTCTAAATAGCAATCTAATTCAGATTTTACATTATTGTCTGAAGAAGTTTCTTGCAGATATTGCAAATAGTTGCATTTCCACTTTGCTTTCTTTGCAAGAGAACCTACTTTTGCCAAAGTCAAAGCTGTGGTGGAATAGCAACTCAAAAAACCACTTCTCTTATCCTTAGCTTGATATTCAACAACTAAATCTTCACATAATTTTCTCACCTTCTGCAATTCTTGTATGCTTTCTTCTTTATACATAAGTGGAAAGAAATAATTCAACAACTTCATTTGATATCTAAGGTCCAAAACAACCCTTATTGCCATCACCCCATTAATCACACCCCAATCTTGTCAAACTTGGAAATTATTTTTTTAGCCATAATTTGGACAGTCTTATTAGAAGAGAAAAGCCACTCAATCAAAGAAAACCTAATTTCACAAATCTTTGGAAAATAAACATTTGAAGTTGGATATTGAGTACATGAAAACAACTCAGTAACACTGAAGAAAACTTTCAACTTATTACAAATTTTGGCTGCTATTTTCCAATCTTCATCACTTGGAAAACTGCTATTTTACAATCTTCATCACTTGGAAAACACTTAAATTGAGGCTCACCATCAAATATGTAGAATTCCACCAAGTTCTACAATCAAGTGCAAGCTTTTTTGAATAATTAATATTCAACTGACAACAAGTATCAGCAAATTTCTCCTTCCTCTTTGGTGTTGCAACCCAATAACCTATACTTTCCCTAATCTTTTCAATGGAATCATATATTGTTGACAATCCATCTTTCACAATTAAATTTACTATGTGAGCACAACACTACATATGGAATAAAGCCCCTCACAAAGTAAATAAAGATGCTAGAATCTTATCAAAAACATGCTCAATCATGGCATCATTAATGTTGCAATTATCAATAGTTAAAGTTGATAACTTCTTATCCAAATTCCAATCAAACATACATTCAACAAAAATATCAAAAAAAACCTCAGTAGTATGTGGAACAAGCACATAAATGAACCTAAGACATACAAATATATATGGATATATTTATCACATGTCATATAAATCTTAACACTTAGAAGACAAAGCTAAAAAGAAAAAAAGTAAAATGTGTTTAAGTAAGTGGTTACCTCACAATCCAACTTTGCAAAATCTAATTATCATCAATGAAATGGGCTATAATAGACATGTAGCTCTTGTTTTGATGGCTTGCAGTCTACATATCAATAGTGATTGTAATGTGACTTGAGTTCTTTTCAAGTAATTTCAATGTGATGGACTTCTCACTCTCATATATCTTCATTATGCCACTCTTCATTGTGTTTCAAGAAAGTATGTTAAACAAAGGTTGAAGAGAGCCACAAAACCTCCTAACCCCGATATGATCAGCCATTGAGAGAGGATACTCATGCAATATCATCATTTCTGCAAGTTCCATTCTTGTAATTTCTTGATTAAAAGAGTAGTTACCAACTACAAAAGATTCATCCCTCACTTCTATTAAGCTTGATGCAACATCTAAAGTTTTTATTATTGATTGCTTTAGGCCCCTCACTGTACGAAGCTTAAAAGCCCTAATGTGGTCGTTTAAGTGTTTCGTACCTTGTTTAGTATCACCGCCAAGTTTCCTTTCTCAATACTTACATATAGCCTTCCACTTGCTATCAATTTTTTTGTCTTTTAAAGTGTTCCCAAGCTTTTGAAGTTAATCCTCGCTTATTAGGACTTGAGCCTTCGTTAACATCTTGCGTTCTTGAATTTGTTGGACTTGTTTCATTAGCCAAAGACTGACTTTGTTGTGTTTCTTCCATCGAATCTAGAGATGGTGGTGGAACTTGATCACATCCTTCAAGTTTATTAAATAGTTGATCACCATTAGTCATTCTGCAAAAGAACAAGAAAATTATTAGATAATTTTCAAAATTGATGTGATTAGTTGTTGGTTACCATTAATAGAGAGGAAAAAAAAAATTGTGAGAAGAAATAAGAGTCCACATTAAAGGTCACCATGTGATGATGGTTATCACCTAGAAACTAACCTCTTCACCATTTTGGTAAACCCCAAAGGTTAAAAATAGAATACAATAAATGATCAACTTTATAAGAATAAAAAAGAAGCAAAGTACAGAGTCTCAAGCAAAACCTTAATCAGTATGGTTTCCTCTTAAGCATTCCACTTCATGTTTATCTTTTCCAATAACATCCACCCACCCATAGTATATATAAGAAAAAGATGTCCTACAGAAGTAACTGAGCAAATATATAACAAATATGAAGCCTCCAATCGCCTCAATCCATCTACTCAATTTTCTGACTTTATTTTAACAGAAATAGCAATTCCCATCTGTAGCAATAACTAATCCAATCAAAACTTGATTGAGGAGAAAAAGAACAATAATAAAAACAAGCCCATATGGTATTCCTAAAAAGGCATTATGAGAAACTCAAAAATCCCAATAGAGATAAACCCAAAAAATGGAGAAAAAGTTAAACAAGAGAGATAGCCATTTGAGATTTCAATCCACCATGTCCTTCTCAATCATCATTTCAAACAAAAAGCTTCAATCTTTATCTCCATATCAAGAACAACAAACAGCCTTGAGCAAAACAAAAATGAAGAGAAACTAACTCAAGAACTTAAAAGATAGCCTAATCTATTTTTATAGACAAGAATGAGAAAAGCTCACCCAGAGATGATGATTAATAGTATGGTACAGTCATCGCCTAAGAGAGAGAGAGAGGGGGGGGATGGGAAAAAGAGTGAAAGATCAAGGCAAACACCACTGCTAACGGTGAGACATGAATGAGAATGGAAGATTGGAGAGAGAATGGGGAAATGGCCAAATAGGTATGAAATAGGGTTTAGAATTTAGGAAGGAGCAAATAAAATTTACAAATAAAAATTTAAGAATAAAAATAAGGTCTCAATTAACACATATTTATTTCGAGAAATATGGTATAACATGTGATTTTCACTGACCATAAAGGAAAAGACTCTTATGCCTACAGAAAATGATCTATGGGTAAATGAATTCTAGCTAGTTTCAAATAGATCAGGACCATTGGATGCCTAAAATGTAAAGTTGGTGGATCTATATGTATATCAATATGTATATTAGGATCATATGAAGGGTATGTTATAATTTTAGTTCTAACCAATTTAATAAATTACTCCTAAAAGTTCACATCAAACTAGTGCTAGTTGATGAGAGTTCCTTTGGAAACAAAAAAAGGTAAAGTCAAAATCATTTGGGGTATTCTCTCAATTCCAATAAAATGCAATCAGATTAAGTATGAGTTGGCAATCAGAACATATATGGACAAAACTTTTAGTGGGGTCTCGAAAACTAAGAAATTTTTTATGGGCCCTTATTGATTTTTTAGGTTCATTAGGATTCTTATAGGTTGGAACTTCCAGTTATCTTGGTAGAAATTTGATGTCTTTTGTTCTATCTAAGCAAATCATTTTTTACCACAAGGGATCGTGATGTCTTTCTTTGGGATCGTGGGTCTCTTTATTAATTCCTATTTGTTGGGCACAATTTCCTAGAATAAGGTAGTGGTTATGATTGATTCAATAAAAAAGAAGGAATAGTGTGTATTTTTTGTTGGGGATTTTCTAGAAAAAATTGTGGCATATTTCTCCGATTCCTTATAAAAGATATTCAATCCATTACAATAGAACTTAAAGAGGGTATTTATGCTCGTCCTATCCTTATATGGACATCAAAAGCCGGGGGCTATTCCATTGATCCATACTGATGAAAATTTGACTCCACAAGAAATTGAACAAAAAGCTGTGAAATTGGCCTATTTCTTGTGCGTACCAATTGAAGTCTTTTGAGAAAAGGAACTAGGCTAAAGAACGAATGCTTTCTCAGCAGGAGGAAAAAAATTCAAGAATCCTTTCTATAACATAATTTAACTAAAGTTTCGTCTGAATGTTCAGTCGAGCTAAAGCCGACATATATGAAACAACCATAAAACAAAACTCTACAGAATTGAAAAAATTGATGGAGCACCCCTTATGTTATCTACCTTTTTTCAATCAAAAAAACTTCTTTTATCAAAGAAAGCATCATTTGAATAAGGTAAAGTAAAAACCTATGGGACAAAAATAGACACAGTTCACTCATCACGATGAATTATATTTGTTCGATACACTGTTTGTCAATATAAATGTTGAGAAAAAAATACAATGGAAAAAAGTTGGGGGGGTGCTAATCCTATGCATTTCTGCTTTATCATCTTATTGGATTTTAAGGAGTCTTTGTCCAACGAGCGCCAGGAAGTAGAATAGCTACAAGATGAAGAATAGCTAAAAAGAGGCAACTTGCTCCAACACCTCTATTGTGACTAATTAATTTTTATAAATTATATGAAATTACTAAAAAAATATAAAAAATAATATATATATATATATATTAAGGGTATTTTAGTTATATTTTAATGGGGTCGAGAACTCCCCGAGGGGAGAGTATGATCCCCCTCCCCATCTTCATCCCCGAAGTATCTTTGAGGGGGGATTTCTTCTCCATCCCCATCCCCGCGAGGAAAAATTCCCCGAATTTAGGGATCCCTATGGGGACCCCAAAATTGGGGATTATTTTGCCATTCCAATACACAATTTTTTAGCAAGTAGGCTATGAATAAATCGAAACCTCACAACTCCAAAGGTACAATCAGTCAAGCTAGAATATGGGGAGTCTATGTAATGGCTTAAGGCTATTTTTCCAGTGTCATTGTATTGTTGGTTGAGCAATAAGAATTACAGGTTGGGCGTTGCCAGTAAATACTTGTGTTCTTGCAATTTACTTGATGCTTGAGTTATTCCACTGCGTGTACGTGTGCATAAGTGTTGCAAGTTGCCTTGGAGCAAGCATTCACTCAAGCATCAGCTAACTAAGCATAAAACTCAGTACTTAGTTAGATAGGCTGATTGGCTTTGCCATGTTGGAAAGGCGGGAAGTCAAGCCACACATAGGTAAGGCGAAAATTCTAAGTGTTGGCCCCACCGGCATTGTGCCTATGTGACCCTTACCTTAAAAGATCACTATTGAGCCTGTCGTCCAAATCATATGGCCATATGTACAGTCAAATGTACCTAGAGCTACAAAGAAGGACGCCTTTCGAAATCTTCGGCACCTCTTCCTCTTACAATAAGTAAAGAGTGTTTTTCATTTTCTTTAGAACTTTTCACGTCAACTTCTCCGATTCTATTTCTTTCTTCTTCGCTGCCGCTAACAATTCTTTATCCCAACGAACCACCATGCTGCTACCGAATTTACTACCCTCTTTGCGATAAATCCAAGTTTCCTTTAATTCTCTTCTATTTATTTAATTCCAGTAAGTTTATGGGCCTTAATATTTCTTGGTATTTGTCTGCCATTTCTTTAGAATTCTTATCATAGTTTCTCGGAAAGTTGTTGTTTCAAGATGATTTCTTGCCGTCTTTTTCTACTATTTCTTATTAACTCGATTATTTTCTTTGTGATACACTTTGTTTTGACCCCATGTCGTCCTCTTCGCCCAACACTTTACCTCTAGCAATAGTTGAAAGCTCTGACAATAAGAGTGTCTCAAATTCTAGCTCAACTGCTAGTATGGACCATGATACCATGAGTGAAGTAGAGAGGGGTATGTTAGCTTCAATGGCAGGATTGCATCCATATGAAGTATACCACTCCAAACTAAACCGTAGTCAATTTGCTATGCTTAAAATATTTGTACCTAAATCTTTAGATCAACCTCATTTACCTCCTATCGGCTTTCTCTATTTTTATGTTGGGCAGATGGGGGGGTTACGTTTCTCCCATCCTTGAATTATATACCTTAGTATCAAGGAGTTTGGGCATCCCTTTGAATCAGGCTACACCTAAGTAGTCCTTTCTTCTAGCTGGCTTTGTCATATCATGCTGGTTTACTCAAATAGAACTTACCCCTAGCTTGTTCCATTCATTATTTTACCCTAAATTTTCTAACGCAGGCCAATTTTACTAGTCTTCATAAGAGGTTGCTTGTCTCTTCTCAAACTACCCCACCTCCGTGAAGCTCTAGAAAGAGACTCAATTTTTCATTTTTTTCTCCTTATCCCTAGGTCTCTACCACTTGGAGGGATACCCTCTCCTCTGACAACAATTCTCGCAATTACCGGTGACTTGCAGGTTGATAATAAATTTTAAATAATCTAAATGGGTTTGTGCTGAAGTTTTCTTATCTAGAGAAGCCTGGGTTCTTATACCACTTTGCCTTGAGCCTAAAAGAGGAAGCGTGACCCAAACCCTATAATACCTCCCTACTCCATGTCTTCTCCTATGATCACATCTTAATTACTTTTTCTTTTTCTTTCCAGTGAACCTCTCCACTGAGGTGTTTATTTTGGCTACGGCTACCAATAGGCGGTGGCTGGAAAAAGAACAAACCTAAGGCCACTCATGAAGCTTCGTCCAGCTGTGGGGTTCAGCTGCTTCCAACTGAACTCTAGAAACATGCATCTCCTCCAACTCTTGCTCCTCAGACGCGAACTGCACCACCTCCTCCGCATATTGCCCAGTCAAGGATGAACAAACTGCAACTCGGGAGGGCTTCAGCCTTTAATCTACTCCACACTCACTCCCCCAAAATCTTTGATGGCAGGTGAATCTATACTTTTCTCGATGCGTCTTATTCCTTGGCTCGTGACTTCCTTAGAGGTCAGCCTTCTAGCGCAGATAGGCAGATGGTAGATTTATGGCCTTTAGTGGCTTGGGGTCTCAATTTGCCTCATATTTATCTAAGGTAGATCTTATTTCGCTTCTTGTCCTTACGTTTTTGTTGGTATCTCTATCACTATTTTCTTTTTCTTTGTTGCACGCAAGTATTCTAGCTGGAGGTCTCCCAGCTCGCTAGGATAGAGCACCATATGTTGGCCTCCAAGATGGCTCATTGGAAAGACAAGTTCGCTAAATTTGATAGCCTAAGAGCTCAGTTGAACTCCATCAAGCTGCAATATGATGAGATAACGGCTAACGTCCAAAAGGCGAAAAAATAACTGGAAGAATACACCCGAGTGCAAAAAGATGTAGAGAGGGCCCGTGAAGAGGGCAAATGTGAAGGTCGGGATACCTTTTTTGACGTCTTTGCTGCGACTAAGAAGGGCCAAGATTACCTGGAGGCTATCTGGCAATCTAGGAAGCTCGCCTTCCTTAAGAGTATTGAGTTCAGGAGGTTGTTGGCTGACAAAGCGCTCAGTTTATTATTACCATGGGGAAGACACCTACGACATGCATTGACCAGCTAGAGCTCAACAACACCATGGAGTCGGGTCAGTCTTTCCTACTCATTGACCAAAGCTATGGCCTTCACACTTTACCTTATGATTCAGAACAGGAACAAGAGACTACTGCAGCAGACGACTTGCCCATCTCTTTCTAACTCCCCTGCTGATGTAACTACTGTTGATGAACTAACTCCTTCTGCCCCTTCCGTTTAATTTGAATATGTATCTTTAACTGAAGTCTGTTTTTGGGACCACTTTGGCTGTCATCTTTTTCTTTTGCTGAACTTATCAATGTTTTTTGCTTATATGCCCATATTATCCTAACTGCATATTTTACCTACACTTTTGTTATGGTATGACATGCTTGTGCTAACTTGATTAAAACAAATAAAAAAAATACATGCTTGTGTTAATCATTGTATTGCACTTCATCTCTGTTGTAGCTCTTCCGGGCTTCCTTTCTTTCACATCACAAGCTTATCAGAGTTGTTTCATTTTATAAGTTGCGTAGACCATCCAAGTTACAACCTAACCGAGCCTTTTTCATTTTATGGGTTGTGTAACCCATCCATGCTTATTTCCTATGTTACAGCCTAACCAAGCTGTGCCTAGGCTGCTTTATTTCATTTGTTACAGCTCCTTCAAGTCGTTTCATATTGTAGCTCATCCGAACTATTTTATCTCACATATTGTTGCTCATCCGGTATTTTTAGGTTCGACAGCTCATCCTAAATGTTTTGTATCATGTATCGTAGCTCATCCGAGCTATTCTTATTTCATCATCTTCATCTCATCCAAACCGTTTCATCTCATATATTGTAGCTCATCTGAGCTTATTATATCTCACTACTGTAATTCATCCAAGCTGCTTCATTTTAGATATTGCCGTTCACTCCAGCTGTTTTATCCTTATATATTGTAGCTTATCCGAGCTATATTCTATATCGCATATTGAAGCTCATCCGAGCTACTTCATTTTAGGAGAAGAATTAAGAGTAAATAATTTTAATCATCGAATTTGAGAAAAAGAGAAAAAAAAAAAGATAAAGAAGATTGATTCAGTGTTAGATAAAATGAAGAGATAAATTCAAGTAAAAACTTATTAAGAGGGTATGCCCACACAATATTAAATTATAAATTTATTAAATATACATATAATTAAAAAAACACACATGACATTTAAAAAATGGGTACCTAATCTTAAACTTTTACCATGTGAATTGATTTTAGACACAAGGATACATCCTTCGTGTCTTTCATTTCCTTCCCGTTTTGATTCTCTCTCCATCTTTATTCATGTCTTCTTTAATCTCCTTCCACCCTTTCCTTCTGGCAATACAACCCCCTTACCTCACCTCCAGCCCCTCTGCCACGTCTCTGCTCTCAAGCACCTCTAAGAGCCCCCCCAAAATTCAATCGTTCCATCTCCAAACGTACCCCTGTCCCTACATGTCCAATACGCCTATAACAGGAACTTCATCTTCGAAACTATACTGCCACAAATGGTGCCGTTTGCTGCCTCAGTTGTAGAAGAAACAAACAGCTTTTATAATACCAAAAGACTTATAGAATATCTGAAAAAAGGTATCCATTTAGACAGTAGAAAATGAAGGCAGGACAAAGTGGTGAACTAAAAACTGACCACTAGAAATTACAGGGAAATTGAGGAAAAGAGTTCTATACTCGCATTGCCCAAGCACATTTTTCAAACCCAAAATGAAAACTCAAATTTCTAGCACTACCCGGTATGCTAAACAAATAATCTACCATTCCTTGCAATAAAGGAGGAGGTGTCAGAGCCTAGGAGGAGATCATGCACTGAAGAAAAACGTTGGCTCCAAATACATAAGAAGGCAGAAAAGAATTTGACTCACAATTCAAGCAAAATGCAATACCGAACCATCTGTTGCAATTTCTGAATTGCACAAAGACGATATAGGCAGTTGTTGGAGTTTCACTTGAGAAAAGTACAGGCTGAAAACAGGAAAAAATATGCTACCAGGGATGTCAGAAGTTCAAGAGTCCATGTCGGCTGCAATAAAAATGATGGAATTAGTGGAACCAAGAAAGAACCACAAATCCAGCCCACCACAAGAGCTCCAAATCTGCAATAACATGACAAATTATCACTTGTGAGTAATAAAGATCCAACACAGACTGTCTAAGGAATAGGGATGTGAGACTCGTCTCCCAACAAAACTCACCCAATAATGGTGGCTCTTGGCAAGCTTTTGTTCTTGTCATTGAGGAAGTAAATGCAAGCTGCAAGAGATAATGCCACCTGTAAAGTAAAGAAAAATGTTGTGAAATTAATACATGCCATTATGTAAGGTTTTGGTATTGGAAATTGAAAGTGATTCATGTAGATGCAAACACATACATCAGTGTGCTAAGCCTGAGCAATATGTTTAATGCCCATAAATGTTAAAGTACTACTTTTTGCTCACTTCTCCCTTTTCTTGTCAGTTGCTGTTTTTCCATTTTCTTCCCTTTAAACACTTTAAATTACCTAATCGTGACTGACTAATTGCCAATTATGGTAAACAATCACAAAAAATTAATTCACTTTATGCTTAATGAAATAATTACTGTTTCTTTTTCATTCTCAATATCATCAGATATTTTCACAATCATATTTTTTTATTCTTAATTCCATTGACTTTATTTGAGAGAGTTATCATAATACTCATTGGTGACAAAAATCAGTCAAAAATCAATTAAATAGATTCCGCCTGCACTAATGTCATTGCACAACTAGCATATTTGTTCCTGCTTTAAATTGCAATAAACAATTAGTCTTCAGCTTGGTAGATTTTATAAGAACCATAAAATCTGGAAAACAAAGATCTGTGGGAGAGAGAGAGCAAAAATATGTTTTGCATTAATGTTTAGCATGCCTTCCGCTATAAATATATATTTGGTTTGACAAATCTTTCAGATGATAGCTGTCCATAGTTGTGAAGAGCACAAAGTGCACCGTTGTGCAATGGTCTCTTGCAGCTATAGCACCTAGCACGACGCGAAGCAGGCGCTTTATCAAAATAAAGCACGCCAAATGAAAATATTTACATTTTTTTTATAATATAGCTATATTAGAATGCCAATAAATTTAAACAAATTATAAACTATATAAACATCTAAATATAAATAATAATAATAATAATAAAAGATAACCTAAATTGTTCAACAAACAAAAACAAGCAAACCCAAGTCAAAGCTTCACAGCAACTCCATTGCCTAATTACCACCACCTAAATTTTCATCCACACATGAGAGTAATAAGACCTGAGAGCTATGGTGGCAACAACAATACCATGGCGGCTAAAGAGGTGAAGCTTGAGAGTAATCAAATAGTGTAGGTGTGATAACTATTTGTGTTTTTTCTTTTTTTTCCTTCTCTTTTGTTTTTTTTGAGAATAGAAAACCCCTACTTTCCAAAATTATAGCACTAAATCCTAATGATGAAGTCCAAAGAGCACATTGAGGGGCGTCATTAGTGAAATCCACAACACATGAGGAGTGCACTTTTTACAAGCGTGTAGTTGCCCCCTAAGTTAATTGCAATGCACCTTATTGGATATGCTTCAATGATTGCATGCATGAGATCAAACTCCTATGACCAATAAAATTTCCAACAAAGATAAATTTCTATCATGCATCTCAATGGCTTCTATGATATCATACATGAATCTCTACTCCTTTCACATTTAAGATCAATGTTGTCAAAATCGAAAGTTAACTCGTAAAATAGTACAATTTTACGAGTTTACTCATGTCCAGCAACTTCGATCTCATCCAAAACACGTTTTTATGAACTCAGAGTAAAATCACATGCTAAATCATAAAATCGGTAAAATCTACGATTCAAAACGATTCCATATTGTAGGCTAAAATGGGTAAAAAGGAGATGAAAAAATGGGCCCAACCACCAACTCACCAAATCTTTCAAGCCTAAAGTGAATAAAGCTTTGATTCAAACAAAAATAAAACAAAACTCAGCCCTAAAAACAAAAATAACACAAAACCCAATGGCCCAAACCCACCCCCAACCCCCTCCCCCCCCCAAAAAAAAGAACACACACACACACAAGAACAAAAACAAAAATCTGACAAAGAAACTAAAAAAACCTAGCAAGAAGAAAAAACAAAAACTCGAAAAATAGAAAACAAAACAACAAAAACCTTAATCTCCTCCATTTTCAACTGCTAACTTGATTCACACACATTCAAATGATGTGTATTTTACTTTAGTATATTCTATGTAATATATTCTTTCATAATTAATATCTTTACTCATATTTGAAATGAAATTCTTTTGAACTTTTCTTATTTATGTACATATACATGTATATATATATTCAAATATAAGTTATGCAGTTTAAGTAAAATAGCCCGATTCGTGTTACAGTCCTACATCTACGATCTTTTTTCTTCCTTTCATGTCAAATCCAATTTATGTGTTTGACAACCTTGTTTAAAATTATATAATCACTGTAATTAAAGGCGAGCGCCTAGCTTGCCTAAGGCGACCAAGCGAGCTAGGCATAGCCTAGGTGCCTCCCCTTGTTGGGCGAGGTGCCAGCAACAAGGCACCCCTAGGTAGGCGCCTTGCTGCGCCTCGCCTCTTTACTGAGGCAAGCCGCCTTGCCCACCTCACTAGATCTGGGCCTTTTAAAAAAAAATGGAAAATTCAATAAATTTCTGGGTTTAAAAAACGAAAAAAAGGGAAATTTCTTAAAATAAAAATAAAACCCTAACAAAACAAATAAAATAAAGCAAAATGGACCCATTTGCACACAAATCACAATCAGCCACCCAGACCCCACCCATTCTGCCGCTGCCGGTCCACCACCAGCCGCTAGTGAAGGTACAGTTTTTCGATTTTTTTTTTCCTATTTTCTGTTTTATGTAGAAAATGTAAGATTTTAGGTTTTCAATTCCATTTAACTTACTTTAAATGATTATTTACAGTTTTTTTTATATCTTCTGTAATTATTTTGTTTTTTTTAATTTTTTTACTGTTTTAAGTATTTTTTTTGTAATTATTTTGTCTATTTTTTTATTTTTTTACTGTTTTCATTTAAAATTTGTACAGTATTTTTATTTTTATCTTTTTATGTTCAGTTTTTTCTTTTCTTTTTCATTTTTCTTTTTTTTTTCCTATTTTTTCATTTGTTTTGTCTTACTCATACTTTATTCTAAAATCAAAATATATTATTTTACATTTTCAGCCTGAAAATATCTCGACTTCCGGTTCCGTACAAGCTTCATCTAGAACATGTTTTTTGTTATCTTAAACATGTTTTTTGGAATTTTCGCACTATATTTATATATATATATTTTTTAAGTTGTCACCTCATTCGCCTTTTGGTCGCCTGCCTCTCGCCTTAAAAATGAGCCTCTCACCCGCCCTCTAGCCTTTAATAAATATGTATGTAACACATAGAAACTAAATTAAATCCTTTGGGTAAATGTTATAGTTAGCTAGTAGATAACATATACATATCAATGCAATCGAATTCAATATTTATACCAATCCATGTAATGTCTAATGCAACAACTAGAGATTTGATATAGTAATACTCTTAGCAATGACTTGCTAAGAAAGCTATATCTTCCTTTTCTACATATAATGTACCGCATCATAGTATATCATTCAATAGGATTTACAAACACAAACTATGGTGAAGGTTTCTATGTTAAAGGTCCATTGGATTTTATGTTTAACGTCCATTTGGTCAAGGAATAAATCTACATTTGACCATCACAGCATGATGTGTATGGGGTCTCCTCGAATCTGAAATAAAGGATAGACTAAAGTTGGATTTGATTCATATATCAATCTGAATATTAAGATATAAGCTGCCACAGGTCTCCCACAACCCCAAGTTATGAACTACCGCAGGACTCTAACAACAGCGAAAATTTTCATCTCTGTGGCCAATCCTAACATCCAAAAGCAATAGTATTGAGCTCTTTCATTCTCATAGGCCCCAGAAGCGTAAATTTTCATCAAATTGCCTTGACTACTCATAATATTTCTCTAGCAGCGGATTAACAGCTACCCTGTTCCCATTCCATTCATAAATATGGATATAATCTTAATTTGCTAATACAAAAAACTATCATAAACATTTGTGAATAACTAACAAAACTACATTTTGGAACAAGATAGAAATTATATACATATGTAATATATTATAAAGGATCTATAAATTTAGTTCATTCCTTTGATCCATTTTGTTTTGTTTTTAAGGACCACTAAAAAAAATCCCAAACTAAGAACTCCCCAACTAACCATCTCTAAAATTAAATAGTTGCATAGAATGCAATGTTCAGCTACAACTATTATATTGCGGTCTCCAAAACATGCATTTTAATATAAATTGGCCTAAGATGCATCCCAAATAGTTTCTTTGTGAATAGAACAGAAATGTAACAGACCTGGAAAGCAGGCCCAGCTTCAGCAGAGTTCATAACACTCCAGCATGCCATGAAAGCAAACAGGAACAATCGTCTTAAAATAATCACAGGGGGAGGAACCTCTACAAAGCTGAGCAAGTTCTTAACCCATGGTGGAGATTCCTCAACCTTCTTCTTCAGCCTGGTTTTTAAGTTAATCTTTGTTTTCTTCCTATTTTTGAAGCTGGTCATCAGTAGTCTCTCAAAAGCAGCTTCTATTGATTCTGCACTTCTCTCGTGACCTGCATATTGGTTCAACAAAAAGTTTCGAGCACTCCAAACTTCTTCCTCAGAAGCATCGGTACTTATACCCAGGCGCTTATAAGGATCCCAGACATTTATTCTAGGGAATCTAGAAATGCTACCTACAGATATTCCAAAAATGAAGATTAGGCCTCAAAACTTTTTCTGTCCAACATAGCACGCTGTATCCTACCTAAATTTGTCTTAACAAAAGAGTAAGGCAAACCAGCATATGTTACTTAGAAACACATGGGTGCTGCTAATTGCAGTATATAATAGTATCATACCTCAAGTTAAAAATCCATGAACATGATAGATCAGGTAAACATCATCTAAACCAATTTACATCACAAGCAGTGGCATTTAAATACAAGAAGAATAAATAAATGAATAACCGCTAGTTCAGGCAACACTAAATTTTATTTATTTGAGGAAAAATAACTATCAAAAACGTATTAAGCAGCAATTTTAAATTCATCCATGGATGACTGAGCAATTTAAAATAACTACAACTTTATGAAGTTGAAGAAAAATAGAAAAAAAAATCAAGAATATAGTTAAAATAACCTCTGACAACTCATAAGATGAAAAATAATTATATTAAGTCCCCATGAATAGCCGTCAAATTCTTTTTCTTCCAAAAATTCACCTTCATATGGCGTATCCACCGTACATCTAGAGCTCCTAAAACTGAAGCAGCACGGCGTACTTATTTTCGAATTGCCTCGAATTGAGCTGTATCCAAAACGCCATATTCGCAGCCAAAAGAGGGGAAAGGGAAGTGTTAGTTAACAAGAAAAACCCTAATCAATCGCAAACTCATCAATAAAAATCAATATGAAGATAAAACAAACAAAAGATTACAGTCGACGGCCATGGAGAGACGAGGAAAGGGTAGGGTTTGATAGAAAAGCCGCCGCCATTAGCTCAGAGCCTGTATCTTGTTCTATGTATTCGGAGCACAAACTTGTCCGCCCGCGAAACTTGTGGCTTCCTTAATTAAAGAGACGCCATGGAATTCGAGGAGAAAAAGAAGCAGGCTGCAGCGCTAGACGCCAAAACTTGTACCGGTTTTGGGTTGGGAGAGACGGGGGGACAGCGTGGGAAGGGTTTGTTATTGTCTGTTTGGTTTCATCAGTTCTTAATATAATTAGAAGGAAGGCGCATGCAATGTTTGGCGTGTTTGCCCAAATATAATCAAGTATACCTATTTCAGAGTCCGCTCTATTTTTCCCAAACCTCATTACTTATTACGTATATATGATGTACATATATATATATATATACATATTATATTTTATTTTATGAAATGATATATACATATATTTTATTATTATTCATAAAATAAAATATATATTCAATTTTATTTTTATCTCAAGCATCCAACAAAAAATTATTGATTTTATTGTTCAATAAAAAATATTCTTTTTCTTAAAATATAAACAAATACGTCAAAAATTTTCAAAATATTTTCAATTTATTTTTTTAAAGCATAAAATAAAATTCATCATATTTCTCAATATTATTTTTACATTTTATAATTTCATTCTCAAAATTTATTTTTTTAAATATATAGTAAAAACACCCCAAAACAGAATCAAACACTTCCATAATTTTTCTCTTTAGAAAAGAACCCCCCTCCGCCCCGCTGTCCAATCTCCGCTTCCCATGCATTCAGATGGCTTCAATAGCCACATTTGATATCTCAATTAAGAAATAATGATTATTGCTATATTACATTATATATGTTTTGACTCAATCACTTTAATGAACTGAAATTAAAATTTAATAGCTCATTTATTTAAATTATTAAACAATGTATTTAAAGAAAATTTTTAATACTCAGATATGTTCTATTTTCTAAGTTTGGCACAAAAGTATGCTAAATATTTATTTTTGATCGGACTTGAGGTATTATTATGATTTTTTATTTTCTAACTTAGGTCGCCATAGGAAATGAAGCTGATCATTGCATTACTTTTAAGTTGATTGATTTTATTTTTATTTTTATCCTCTGTTTTCAATATTTTCAATGTATTTTCATTTTGGATATTGATTGCCATATAAAAATTAAGGGTATAAACGAGTCGAGCCCAAATATAACAAGCTCAAACTCGGCTTGTTGAATTAACGAAAGCTCGAGCGAGCTTTATCGAATTCAACTCAATAAAACTTGTCACAAGTTAATAGAAGAACTTGATTCGTATAAATTCGAACGAAGTCAAACTCGTCTAAGTTTGGATTGATTCAAGCTCCTTTAAACTTAAAATAAAATCTATAATGAAGCAAACAAATATTATCATCATCATCATCATCTTATAGATCTTATTATATAAAACTATATATACAAAATATAGAAAAACATGTTTAGGCTCGTAAGCTTTTCGAATCAAATATTGTTGAGCTCGGGTCGGGTCGTTTAACTGACAGGCTCAAACTATTCACTAATCGTCTCGTCTCATTTACACCCTTAATAAAAATAAAAATATGATTGAACTTGTAGTATAGAAAACTTGAAAGATAAATTAAAATAATATTTTAATTTAACAATGCTAAATAATATAATATAAATATTATGAAGTGTTATTATTTAATTTATTGAAGGATGAATATCAATTAAATTATGTTGATAAAATTGGATAAGCATAACTTATTTATATATTTATTGAATTACTTTTTTAATTTTACTTTCTCTTGAATTGTATTTTTCAAATAATTTTTTTTTCATAAATACAATGAAATACAATATCTTACTCGTAGAGCTATTCAAGTGAGATAAGTCTCTCCTAATATCTCGGTAGCAAAACACAACACTGTTAGGTCCCATTTGATTTTATTTTCACTCATTATTTTCATTTTTTTTAAAATAAAAATAAAAAACTATCAACTTCTTCCCTATTTTTACTAATATTTTCATTCTCAACACATTTTTCCTAATATACTCCCTCTCTCTCTCTCTCTCTCTCTCTCTCTCTCTCTCTCTCTCTCTCTCTCTCTCTCTCTCTCTCTCTCTCTCTCACACACACACACACACACACATTATTTTCCTCAACTCTCATTTTCACGACTTTTAATACAAAAATAAAACAACATCCAAAGACATTTCATTTTCAACCATACACAATTATTTCATTTTAAATAAAACATCCAAGTATTTTATTTTCGAACACACCCTTATAATTAATTGTTCACTTTTTTATTTTACCAAAAAGAAGAAAGAAAGAAAATGCCTCTAAAAAACAAAACCAAACAAACTCTTAGTAATTAGATATTACATTTTAGATTAATTAGAAAAAAAATCCCTAACCCTACTTTCAATTTAATGTTTAGTCCTCATTTAAATTTTTATACACTAAACTCTCCATTTTTTCACATAATTTAGAAATCACTCCCCATATCTTTTAGAAAAACCTGTATACCCTTATATTTGGAAAAATAAATAATAAAAATACATGAAAAATGCGTTTCTTTCTTCAAAAAGAATGCTTTCCTTTTTTTTTTTTAGCCTGAAATCAACTTCTTGAGGTGCCAAAAGAAAAGGGCATAAAACCATTCTTTCCCCATTGACGCAAGAAGAAGAAGTGAAAAGAAAAAAAAAAAAAAAAAAAAAAAAAAGACACCAAAATTTCTGCCATTTTTCTGCGACAATTGAAGGAAAAACAACTACAAAAAGAAGCTAAATACAAAAAGAAGTGAGCAAAAGAAACACATGTATGTTTTCTGAATTTACAATTTCATATGTTAGTGATTTTTCAATGTTACACTTATTTCTTGTTTATTTTATCATGTTTAGAATTTTTATTCATTTTTTAGTCGTTAAATACTTTAACCCATTTGATATACATATAATTTTTGTTGTGAGATGGAAAGTTTCAGATTTGTACTTGAAGGGTATGAAACTTGGACTTTATCTTTTTTGGGTTTATACTTCTTTTTTCCTAAAATTATATGGTAAAACTATCTAAAAGTGGTAATATATTATCTATAGAACAAAACATCCAAGCTTGCAATATACATTAGACAAAAGTGTAGTATATGATATATATAACTGCAGTACATTTTAAAAGCAAATACAGTATAATACATTCAACCTTGCGGTACACATTAGGAAAAAGTTTAGTATATAACATGCAGTACATTTTAAAAACAAATGTAGCACAAAATATTCAAGCTTGTAGTACACATTAAGAAAAAGTCTAGTATATAACCTATGGAACATTTTAAAAGCAAATGTAGTATAAAATATTCAAGCTTGCAGTACACATTAGGCAAAATAATAGTATATAATCTGTGTAGCTACAGTATATTTTAGAAGCAAATATAATATAAATATTCAAGTTTCAAGTACACATTAGGCAAAAATGTAGTATATAATTAGTGTAACTACAATACATTTTAGGAGCATCTGTAGTACAAAAATATTCAAGTCTGCAATATATATTAAATAAAAATATAGTATATAATTTGTGTATTTGCAGTATATTTTAGAAGCAACTGTCGTATAAAACATTCAAACTTGAAGTATACAATAACTGAAAGTGTAGTATAATATATTATATATCATATATTTTTTAAGTACATTTTAAAAGTATTTGTAGTACAAAATATTCGTAGTACAAAATATTCAATTTTTCAATACACATTATCTAAAAGAGTTAGTTTATTATCTGTTTATATACTAATTTTTTTTTATCCGATTGCAATAAAGCCAAGACATTATGAGGTTTGTTTTCATTGCTCCTCCCAATTTTTTTAGATTAAATTGGTGATTGTGAAGCCCAAGATGGGGTCAAACTATTTTGATGCATTGAAGAAGAACTCTGTTTATAGATACATAGATATGCCTAAGTTAAGTTCAAACTTCATTCGGCTTAAAGCTATACTTAGGAGGTTTGATCCAAAAAAACTATCATTTCATTTTTCAGAAGGGGTTGAGACTCCTTTTTCTGCAGCTAAATTTTATATGATTTTGGGGTTGCCATATGTGAGGCAATCAATTGATATAACATTGAAGATAAAGTCTTCAACCTTTGACAGTCTTTTTTCTAGAAAGCTACAAAATATAACTAGATCCAAAATAGCAAAAAAGTATGAGGAGTATGTATACAAGGATAGTGATGAGGACTTGAATAATTTTTGTAGGCTGTACATATTTTTTTTTAATTATTTTCTATTTCCAACATCTAATTATTGGACTCCACGATTTCTCCTACCATACTTGGACAATTTATCTAGAGTTGATCTGTATGCATGGGGCATAGCTGCATATAATTTTTTTGTCCAAGATATGAAAAACCATTTAGGAGTAAGTGGAGAAAGAACCAAGAAGTACATTGACGGGTGCGCAATCAGTTTGATGGTAAGTGTTTACTTTATTTTTCTAATAAAATTGATTATATTTATATTCAAATGAGTATAATTTTTTGATTTATGAATGACAAGCATGAGCTTATGAACGCATCCCGTCACTAGCTTTACCAATGAGTTTGTTTGAGTTTCCATGCTTTTACCGGTGGAAGAATAGAAACTCCCACATAATGTGGAAGAGGTAAAGAATAAATTGAAACAAATTACAACAGAAATGGTAATAATTATAATAATTCATTATTAGCTTTTTGTATAAGAATTTGAATTTGATAATTATTTTCATTGTAATAGATTGTAGTCCTCAACCCTACTCCAGAGGAGTTAGAATTAGCAATTTTGATCAAGAAATCAGAGGTTGCCAGTACTGCTATTAGTGAAGTTCATATTTGTGATCATACAATATATGAAGTAATTATTGCAGCTAAAGTTGAAGAAATTAATTTATTGAAAGAAAAAATTACTTCATTCAATATGATAGCAATGAAGGAGCAAGGTGAGAAGGAGCATCTAGCTAAGGACAAGACTAATGGGGAGGAGCTTGAACAAGAAACTGGTGAGTTTGTACATGATGGGGGACTTGATTTGGTAGATAATGCATAGAAACAAAGGGATGAATCTGAAAACACGATGGATGAAGAAAGTCGAACAAAACACCGTCATGATCCTTCAAATTCTCCCAAACCTTTAAAGACAGAAGTTTATGTACCAATTCAAGTAACTGAGTTCAAGGAATCTGAGATTGAAGTGGCAAATATCATGTCCTCAATTGTGACAAATATACGTAATCGAGAAGACAAAAAGCCAAAATAGAAATCTTCAGATTTTATCAGCCCCCCGAGCACCACACCAGCCAAAAGAGCAAGACAAGTGACAAAGAACTATGGCCATGTACTCGTCCTCGTGCAAAAAAAAAACAAAGAACAAGAAGAGAAAAAGGTGTTGTCAACTACTTAATATTTTAAGTTTTTGCTATTAGAATTTCATTTGTAAATTGTCTGTTTATAATAAATGTAATGATATTTTATTCTTGATTGGTTGATATTTGTACTTAACATGATCATATCTTATACTTCATGTTGGTTATATTTGTATTTAATGTGCTATATCTTTTGTACTCCAAGTTGGTGATGTTTATACTTAATGTGCTATTCTTTTGCACTTCATATTAGCAATATTTGTACTTCATGTGCTGATCTTTTATACTCCATGTTGGGATATTTGTACTTCATGTGCTAATCTTTTGTACTTGATAGTTGATCCTTTATACCTAATGTGCTTGAGTTTTGTACCCCATGTAGGCATATTTTGTACTCCAATAAGGGATACTTCAATAGTTGATACTTTTGACTTAATGTGCTGGGTTTTGTACTCTATGTTGGTTATATTTTATACTTCAATAGGAGATACTTCAATAGTTGATACTTTACATTTTATGTGCTTGAGGTTTTATATTCCATGTTGGTTATATTTTGTACTTCAATAGAAAATATTTCAATAGTTGAAACTTTGCACTTAATGTGCTTGAATTATGTACTCCATGTTGGCTATATTTTGTACTTCTATAGAGAATATTTCAATAGTTGATACTTTACACTTAATGTGCTTAAGTTATGTACTCCATATTGGTTATATTTGTACTTCAATAGGAAATACTTCAATAGTTGATACTTTGCACTTAATGTGCTTAAGTTTTGTACTCCATGTAGATTATATTTTGTACTTTAATAGCGGATACTTCAATAGTTGATATTTTGCACTTAATGTGCTAAGTTTTGTGCTTCGAGTTGGTTATATTTTGTACTTTAATAGGGAATACTTCAATAGTTGATACTTTGTACTTAATGTACTTGAATTTTGTACTCCATGTTAGTATATTTTGTGCTTCAATAGGGGATACTTCAATACTTGATTCTTTGTACTGAATGTGCTAGTCTTTTGTACTTCAATTATTAAAACTTTGTAACTAATATATTGTGTTTTATACTACAGAAAACCAAAGACATCAATCTAATCAAAGTGGCAGAGAAACCAGCCAGCACAAAGATTGAAGCATCTAATCCCTAAAAAGGAAGGATTGATTATAGAGGTTGTGAACTTATTCCAATAGAAGAGCGAAAAGTCATTGACAACATAGTCAAACGAGATAATTTGGGGTAACAAAATTTTCTTATTATTTTGTTTTTGGATAAATTGGTGTCTGAACTAACAATTGACAATTGTGTAGGGTGATTGTTTGGGAGGGAGCAAGACAGTTTCTAGATGAAAGAAACTTTTGTGAGCTCTTATTTGGAGGAGAACTTATTGGTAACATAGTGGACTGCTACATGTCGATATTATGCAGCCCATCTTTCAGCAACAAGTGTCACCAAAAGGTGTGATTTACGTTTGCAATAACGTAGGTATGTGGTAGTTTCCTAACTTAATTTAATTCACGTTTCCAATTAGTATAACCATTTATTTTATACTTCATAGGCTAATATATTAGACAAACTCGAGGGACGCAACTTGAAGGATATTACGGATGAAGAATTTATGGAGATGATACCTACACTTAATTCCTTCACCTGTAAAGATTTGGAAGACCTCACGTTGGATGTTGTAAACCAGTATTGTTACATAATCCCACCGATTTGTCAGCACCATCACTAGTTTTTGGTTGTCCTTAACACCTTGACTCATTTTTTCTTGTATATGAATTTAATAATGGCCATCAGATACAAACCGACAGCTACTATCATTATAAGTTTGCTTTCTTTCCTTGTGATTTCTTCATAAAGTAGGGAGTCAACAACTGATCAATATTTTTGGAGGCTTCATTCTATTCTCGGTACATGAAGCTTTCATTGGGGTGTCGTGTGGACAAATGCATGAGGTAAAAAAAAGCAGGCAGCAAAAGGGAAAAATGGATTACGATGTCTATGTGTGCCTTTGGGAAAAATACTTTGCTAGAGATACCCTCGAGTTCTAGAGGTCTACTGGAACAATTGACATGGACAAATACCGTGCGACAATGGCATATACAATATTAAGTCATGAAAATGCCAGGATTTGAATCACACTTTGTATGTAAATATATATGTAAATTGAAGTATACTTTGTAAATAATATTATTTTATATGTAAGTATAGTTTTTCATCAAGTATTTATAATATTTTTAATTAAAATTGGACAATGAATTGAGTACAATTTGAGAAAAATGAAAAATAAAAGTGAAAAAAATAAAGTATAAACATTGCGCTGATGTATAATATGCCCAATTTCATGAAATTATGCAATGAATTTGAGTACAATATGAGGAAAATAAAGTACAAACCCAAAAAAATAAGGTATAAAACATGTATTATTGAAGTACACTTCAATTCCATTGAAAACAATGAGTGAATCTGAGTACAATTTGACTAAAATGAAGTACAAATTAAGAATAAACAAAGTATACAATCTGTTTCACTGAAGTATACTTCAATTCAATTGAAAATATCCAGTGAATTTGAGTACAATTCGAAGGAAATGAAGTGTTGAAGTACACGTCGATTCTATTAAACTGGCCAGCCAATTTGAATATAATTTGAAGGAAATAAAGTACAAAGCCAGAACAAACGAAGTATAAGATGTGTTTCTTTAAAATTGACATCAATACAATTGAAACTGGGTAGGGAATGTAAGTACAATTTGAAGAAAATGAAGTACAAACTCAGAACAAACAAAGTATAAAATGTGTTTTGTCAAAGTACACTTCAGTTCCATTGAAATTGGGCAACTAATTTGAGTAAAATGAAATACAAATCATGAACAAACAAAGTATAAAATATGTCTCTTTGAAGTTTACTTTAATTCAATTGAAACTAGGTAGGAAATGTGAGTGCAATTCAAAAGAAATGAAGTACAAACCCAATGTGTTTCGTTGAAGTACACTTCAGTTCCATTAAAATTGGACAACCAATTTGAGTAAAATGAAGTACAAATCTTGTACAAACAAAGTATAAAATGTATCTTTTTGAAGTTCACTTTAATTCAATTGAAACTAGACAGGGAATGTGAGTGCAATTCAAAGAAAATAAAGTATAAATCCAAAAAAACCAACATATAAAATGTATTTCATTGAAGCACACTTCAATTTCATTAAAACTGGCAGCCAATTTGAGTAAAATTTGAGTAAAATGAGGTACAAACCAAAAAAAAAATAAAGTATAAGATGTGTTTATTTGAAATTCACTTCAATTCAATTGAAACTGAGCAGGAAATTTGAGTACAATTCGAAGGAAATAAAGTACAAACCCAGAACAAACAAAATATAAAATATTTTTTGTTGAAGTACACTTTGATTCCAATGAAACTAGACAGCTAATTTGATTACAATTTTAGGGCAGTAAAGTACAAACTAAGAAAAAATGAAGTATAAGGTGTGTTTTTTTTAAGTTCACATCAATTCAGTTGAAATTGGGCAAGGATTTTGAGTATAATTTGAAGAAATGAAGTACAAACTCTAAACAAATAAAATATAAAATGTGTTTTTTTAAATTTTATTTCAATTCAATTGAAACTTGACAGTGAATGTAAGTACAATTTTGGCGTACTAAAGTACAAACATTGAACTAACAAAGTATAAAATATATTCTTTTGAAGTACACTTATTGCAATTGAAAAATTATTCTCCAATAATTAAAATGATTGTCATATACAATATTTAAAATTATTGTATCATGTGAAGTACATATTTGTTCTGGTAATATCGTTGATATTATCATCAAATTCTCATTTGTTAACATCTTTGAAAGTATAAGAATTCTTTCATTACCGCGATTAACAATATTCATCAGTTGAACACTAGTGGTTAACAAATTAAAACTTTAATATTATTTTATTCATATGATAAATATCACGCATATTTTTATAATTTGTTTATTATTCACCAAGACATAAAATTCAAATCATTGAACAAACTTCAATTCAATAATATTAGTAAAAATATTAAGGTATTAAATTTAAATTTGTCAAAATAAGGAAAAAAATGTCAAGAAATATTACATTATTTGTACTTTGTATGTAAATACATACGTAAATTGAAGCATACTTTATTTATAATATTATTTTTTAGTAAGTGTAATTTTTCATCAATATTTATAATATTTTTTGTTGAAATTTGGCAGTAATTTTGAGTTAAATGAAGTACAAACGAGAAACAAACAAAAGTATAAAATATATTTTCTTGAAGTACACTTAAATTAAATTGAAATTGGGAAGAGAATTTGAGTACAATTTGGAGGCATTGATGTACAAACCCAAAAAAAAAGTATAAAATATAGTTCGTTGAAATATACTTCAATTTCATTAAAATTGAGCAGCCAATTTGAGTACAAATTGATGGAATTAAAGTACAAACCAAGAACTAACAAACTATAAAATGTGTTTGTTTAAAATTCACTTCACTTCAACTGAAACTGAGCAAAAAATGTAAGTACTATTAGAAGGAAATGAAGTACAAACCTAAACAAATAAAGTATAAAATATATTTCATTGAAGAACACTGCAATCCCATTGAAACTGGACAGCCAATTTGAGTAAAATTCAAGTAAAATGAAGTACAAACCCAAAACAAACAAAGTATAAAATATGTCTCTTTAAAGTTCACTTTAATTCAATTGAAACTAAGCAGGGAATGTGAGTACAATTCAAAAGAAATGAAGTACAAATCCAAAACAAACAAAGTATAAAATGTATTTTATTGAAGAACGTTTCAATTCCATTGAAATTGGGTAGCCACTTTGAGTAAAATTTGAGTAAAATGAATTACAAATCCTAAATAAACAAAATATAAAATGTGTTTCTTTGAAATTCACTTCAATTCACTGAAACTAGATAGGGAATTTGAGTATAACTCGAAGGAAATAAAGTACAAATCCAAAACAAATAAATATAAAATGTATTTCGTTGAAGTACACTTCAATTCCACTGAAATTGACAGCCAATTGAGTAAAATTTGAGTAAAATTAAGAACAAACCAAGAAAAAAAAAGTATAAGATGTGTTTTTTTGAAGTTCACTTCAATTCAATTGAAACTACACATGGAATTTGAGTACAATTCAAATAAAATAAAGTACAAATCCAAAACAAACAAAGTATAAACTATTTTTCATTGAAGTACACTTCAATTCCAATGACAATTTGAGAATGATTTAAGGGAATTGAAATACAAACCTAGAACAATAAAGTATAAAATGTGTTTCCTTGACATTCACTTCAATCCATTTGAAACTGAGCAAAGAATGAGTTCAATTCGAAGGAAATAAAGTACAAATTCAGAACAAACAAAGTATAAAATATTTTTCATTAAAGTATACTTCAGTTCTATTGAAACTGTGCAGGCAATTTGAGTACAAGTTAAGCAAATTAAAATACAAATCAAGAACTAACAAAGTATAAAATGTGTTTCTTTGAAGTTCACTTTAATTCAATTGAAACTGAGCAGAAAATGTAAGTACAATTTGAAGGAAATGAAGTACAAATCCAAACAAATAAAGTATAAAATGTATTTCGTTGAAGAACACTTCAGTCCCATTGAAATGGGGTAGCTAATTTGAGTAAAATTTAAGTAAAATGAAATAAAAATCCTGAACAAATAAAGTATAAAATGTGTCTCTTTACAATTTACTTTAATTTAATTGAAACTAGACAAGGAATGTGAGTTCAATTTTAAAAAAAAAAGAAGTACAAACTCAAAACAAACAAAGTGTAAATGTGTTTCTTTGAAGTACACTTCAGTTCCACTGAAACTGACAACCAATTTGAATAAAATGAAGTATAAACCAGGAAAAATAAAGTATAAGATGTGTTTTTTCAAATTTCATGTCAATTCAATTGAAACTGGGCAAGGAATTTGAGTACAATTCGAAGAAAATAAAGTATAAATCCAGAACAAACAAAGTATAAAATATTTTTCGTTGAAGTACACTTCGATTCTAATGACAATTTGAGTACGATTTGAGGAAATTAAAGTATAAACCTAGAACAAATAAGGTATAAAATGTGTTTCTTTCAAATTCACTTTAATCCATTTGAAACTGGGCAGGGAATGAGTATAATTCGAAGAAAATGAAGTACAAACCTAAACAAACAAAGCATAAAATATGTTTCATGGAAGAACATTTCAGTTCCATTGAAACTTGGTAGCCAATTTGAGTAAAATGAAGTACAAATCCTAAACAAATAAAGTATAAGATGTGTTTTTTTTTAAATTCACTTTAATTCAATTGAAACTAGGCAGAGAATTTAAGTACAATTTGAAGTAAATAAAATACAAACCCAAGACAAATAAAGTATAAAAATTGTTTAGCTGAAGTACACTTCAGTTCCACTGAAACTAGCAGCCAATTTGAGTAAAATTGAGAACAAACCAAGAAAAAATAAAGTATAAGATGTGTTTTTTTGAAGTTCACTTCAATTCAATTGAAACTGAGCAGGAAATTTGAGTACAATTCCAATAAAATAAAGTGCAAACCCAAAACAAACAAGGTACAAAATATTTTTTGTTGAAGTACACTTCGATTCTAATGACAATTTGAGTACGATTTGAGGGAATTAAAAAACAAACCTAGAATAATTAAAGTATAAAATGTGTTTTCTTGAAGTTCACTTCAATCCATTTGAAACTGGGTAGGGAATGAGTACAATTCAAAGGAAATGAAGTATAAACCCAAACAAATAAAGTATAAAATGTGTTTCGTTGAAGAATACTTCAATTTCATTGAAACTGGGCAATCGATTTGAGTATAATTTGAGGGAATTGAAGTACTAACCAAGAACTAACAAAGTATAAAATGTGTTTCTTTGAAGTTCACTTTAATTCAATTGAAACTTGGCAGGGAATGTGTATGCAATTGAAAGAAAATGAAGTACAAATCCAAACAAACAAAATTTAAAATATATTTTGTTGAAGAATACTTCAGTCCCATTGAAATTAGGCAGCCAATTTGAGTAAAATGAAGTACAAACATTGAACAAACAAAGTATAAAATGCGTCTCTTTGAACTTCACTTTAATTCAATTGAAACTAGGTAAGGAATGTGAGTACAATTTGAAGGAAATGAAGTTCAAACCTAGAACAAACAAAGTATAAAATGTGTTTTGTTGAAGTATACTTCAGTTCCACTGAAACTGGCAATCAATTTGAGTAAAATTAAGAACAAATCTAGAAAAAATAAAGTATCAGATGTGTTTCTTTGAGGTTCACTTTAATTCAATTGAAATTGGGTAGGAAATTTGAGTACAATTCAAAGGAAATAAAATATACACCCAGAACAAATAAAGTATAAAATATTTTTCGTTGAAGTACACTTCGATTCCAATGATAATTTGAGTACGATTTGAGGAAATTGATGTACAAACCTAGAATAAATAAAGTATAAAATGTATTTCCTTGAAGTTCACTTCCATTCATTTGAAACTGGGTAAGGAATGAGTACAATTCGAAAGAAATGAAGTACAAATCCAAACAAACAAAGTATAAAATGTGTTTCATTGAAAAATATTTCAGTTCTATTGAAATTGGGCAGCCAATTTGAGTAAAATTTGAGTGAATAAAGTACAAATCCTAAACAAACAAAGTATATAATATTTTTTGTTGAAGTACAAAATTTAACTAATTTTTTAATTCTTTGCAGGTTCGACAATTATGCCTTGTTCTATCACACCTTTTACACTTAATTACACGTTTCTCAATTTGTAATGGAATTCTCTATGTCTTTCTATGCCCAGACTAAGATCAGCAATTTGGTGCATTAATGAGGCCATCATCATTTGGCAAGAACAAATTCATATCAAATGTAGGAATAGGGTTTATCACTGCTTAGTATGCTTATTGATATATCTCAACTCAATAGTATTGATTGGTGAAGTCATATGATGAAAGTGACCTTAACTCGATACAAGCACAAGCATGTTTGCATGGTATTTTATCAATCTGCCATACTCTGCATGAACAAACCCTACCATATAATTCTACAACATGTGATTTATCTTGCTCAATCACCTCAAAGTTCCAACTGCGAAACATGACAAATTTTAAATTACGAGAACGCATATGATTGATTGCCAACTTTTTCTCTTGCTTGGGACATATTTGAACGACCATCTTATGAGATTCCTCTTGTAAATATGCATCATAACCATTATTTACATGCGTATGTGATCAATTATGGCTGCAACTAGCATAAATCGAGTTAGTTTAACTCAATTATTCCAACATTCTGCTTGATTATTGTTTATTACCCCCCATCAATCTCTACTGAATAAGGAATTTGCCCAACATGGTAGGTCAGACTTCATGATAAAGTCTCTGGCAAGTGACAACAACTCCAAGATGCTGTCTATATGTCATGTATACTCCTGCCATGTAGATGCATATGTAGCTTTCATAAAAATAGAGCACTAATGTTTCTTGTTATGTAGAGTGTACTTTCTTAATACCTTAATTTAAAATAATAGAACAGTAATGTGTTAAATGTTACGAATTTGAGTTTATTTCACATAATTATTTCACAAACAAAGATAAAGTACACTTACTTGTTTCTTAAAGTTATCCACTAAGTATATCAGACAATATGCATGATGGCTATCGGGAAATATCATGGGGAGGGCTTTAAGAAGACCTAGATGTCGATCGGAGAAAAAGGTGAACCTTGATAAGCCAGGCAGATATTGAGAATCTAAAACACTTCTTAGCTTGAAATAGAACCACTCCCAATTAATATAATTTTCAAAGTCAACAACTGCATATACTAGCGTGAATAGGTCTTCATTACCATCCTGAGTAAGTATCCTTTGTATTTATTTTTAATATGAGTGCCATCTAAAAATATCAATAGCCTACATCCCCTGAAAAAACCAATAAGGCAGGCACTGAAACATATAAATAGCCAACAAAATTTTTTACTAATTAAGTTAATTTCACAGTCTTTAATACTTCTAAGGTTTGTCCTCTTCACAACATCACAGTACCACCTCAACCTATCATAAGATCCCTTCTCAACGCCATGGATGGCATGTATAGCTAATTCCTTACCCAGCCATACTTTATGGTACTTAAGTTCCACACCGTATTCTCTGTGGACATCTTTCAATATGATAGAGGGCCAATAACATGGCTCTGGTCTCAGTTTATCCTTTACAATGTTAGCAACCCAAGCGAAATTGACTTTAGGATGTCCCTTTGTTCAAAGATTAGCCTCACCACATGTGTGCCCTAAATTACATTTTTGAATGCTAAATAATTTATCAGCCCCATGCCTTGATGCATAGATTCTCCATTTGCAATTTTCATCATTACAAACGGCTATGATTTTTTTTGTTGTCATTTTTCTTATATTTAAATGACCACAAAGTAGACACCACATAATTCAGAAGCATAATTCTGAACTCCTGAGCATCCTTGAATGTCTGACCCTCTCCATATATATAATTCCTCCATGCATCAATTAAGTTGCTAGCTAAAGCTAATTCATTATACGATGTATTGGTCGAACCAATTTCCTCCTCGACTACATCCCTTGAGGTTGACAAAAGAAGTATAATTTTAAAAAAAAGAAGTACAATTTTAATAAATTGAAGTATAATTTCAAAATATTTGAAGTATAAAATCCTAGTAACTGTAGTAAAATTTTTGATAATTCATTAGTAGAACACTTGAAGTATTAAACTTAAATAATATAGTACAATTTTATGTGAAATGAAGTATAATTTCAGATAACTGAAGTATAAATTTGTATAAAATGAAGTACAATTTTGAATAGTTTAAGTATAAAACCCTAACAACTGCAGTACAATTTTGGATAATCAATAAATAGAATATATGAAGTATAGAACTTTAATGAATAGAGTACAGGTTTATGTAAAATAAAGTATAATTTTAGAAAAATTGTAAAATTTTAAATAAAATTTAGATAATCAATAAATAGAACACTTGAAGTATAGAATTTTAATAAATAGAGTACAAGTTTAGTTAAAATAAAGTATAATTTCAGAAAAAAGTATAATTTTAGATAAAGTGAAATATAATAGATTCAGCTAATTGAAGTACATGTTTAGATAAAATGAAGTACAATTTTGGAACACTTGAAATATAGTACTTCAATGAACAAATTATAGGTTTTGTAAAATAAAGTAAGTATAATTTCATAAAACAGAAGTACAATTTTAGAATATGTAAAGTATAAAATCTCAGCAAAAGAAGTATAATTTTGGATAATCAGTAAATAGAACACTTGAAGTATAAAAAATCAATAAATAGAGAATATGTTTAGGTAAAATAAAGTATAATTTCAGAAAAAAGAAGTACAATTTTAATAAAGTGAAGTATAATTTTCAAACATTTAAAGTATAAAATCCTAGCAACTGTGGTACAATTTTTGATAATCCATTGGTAGAACACTTGAAATATAAAACTTAAATTATAGAGTACAATTTTATATGAAATGAAGTACAATTTTAGATAATTAGAACACAAATTTGTATAAAGTGGAGTATTTAATTATAAAATCCTAGCAACTGTAGTATTATTTTGGATAATCATTAAATATAACACTTAAAGTATAGAACTTCAATGAATAGAGTATAGATTTAGATAAAATGAAGTATAATTTCAGAAAAAAATGAAATACAATTTTAGATAAAGTGAAGTATAATTTTCAAACATCTTAAGTATAAAATCCTAGCAACTACAATACAATTTTTGATAATCGTTTAGTTGAACACTTGAAGTATAAACTTAAATAATGGTGTACAATTTTTGTCAAATAAAGTACAATTTTATTTGCAATGAAACATAATGTAGAATGCTCTAAGTAAAGAAAATTTTCAAATAAACAGAGTACATTTTCAAAATACTTGACGTACAAAATTTTACAAACTGCAATACAATTTAGATTCCGTTGAAGTATTACCTTAAAACATTACAGCTCTTCTGGGCACTGCTACTTGATTCATCCTTTCAGTTTACCAGAATGTCAATAAAGTTCATCTTCAACGTCAAATGCAATAAAACCATCGTCATCAGTCAATGTCACGTACAATCTTTGATGTGAAGCCATGTATCACAAACTAAAGAGCTCGGCGTTGATTTCACTCAATTTTTTTACGAGATTAATGTGCATATCCATTAAAGTCGTAGTATCCTTAATTGATAGTATATGGAACTAGTCTTTGTAGTGGCAACTCCCAAACATTTGATTGAACACTCTGACTCTACTACAGGTTGACATTGTTGAAAAAATACAAGAAATTCAGAAGCAATTGAAAAGAAGAAGAAACCCAAAAATAATGAAGAAAAAACCCAAAAATAATGAAAATGAAAAGAGAAGAAAACAATTTAGATGTCGGGTTGGTAGTTATTAGTTCCTACGATTATTCTCGTTCCCGCCATAAAGCTTGTTGCGTTTTTTCTTTTCTTTCTATTTATAGAAATAATACCGCTATTGGTAGGGGTTACTACTACTTTTGTTTATGACAAAGAAGTGAAAAAAAAAAATGAGTGAAAAATATTATACTTATGGACATTTTTGTCAAATCAAATTAATAGGGAGTGAACTTTAAAATTCTAACAAAACTAGGAAGTTTAGTCTAAATAAAATCAAGTGGGAACTGATCACAAAAATGAAAAGTGATTTTAGTACTTTTAAATAAGTCTCCCTTACATTTTTCTAATCGATCAGTCGCCCATATACTTCATTGAGTTCCTCCATTAAAGCCCATGCAAACTCTCTAAATTTGGTATTTTTACTTTATCCGTCATTATTTGAAATTTCAAATTCAGTCTCAAAAGGAAAGAAAAAAAGAAAAAAAATAGGCCACGTTTGGTTTTTTTATATTTTCATTTTTCATTTTCATCATATCCAATGTATTTTTATTTTCAAATAGTAAAAATTATAAAAATGATGTATGAAAATAAAACCAAATGGTCCTTACCGTTCCATCTTTTCAAATCACAATATTGTTCCATGTGAGGAAATTGCTTATCCATATCTCCACACTATACTGAAAACTAATATCCCGTTTAGTTTTATTTCTAGAGACATTTTCAATTTTCATGCATTTCCAAAAGATAAAAAAGTAGTTATGAAATAGAAATAAAAATTAAGATGTATTTAGATGAAATATTGAAAAGTAACAATTAAGATATGTATAAGTTTGAAAAATAGGTTGATTATATTTATTTATGTTTGAAAAGATTTATTTTTTTAAAATATATATATTTTATTAATTTTAAAATGATAACAGATACTTTATATCAAATTAATTTTGAATTTGATTAATGCAAGAGTAGGATCACAAAATAGGCTTAAAAAGAGTTTGAAAATGAAAAAAGGAATATTTTAAATAAAAATAAATAGAAAGTGATAGTTTTCAATTTTTTATTTCTAGACGTAAATGAAAAAAGGCCCAAGGAAATGAATCCAAATGAGCTGTAAGCACCTGTTTCGTTTCATTTTCAATATCTTTTTTCACGTTTTCTACTATTCTAAAAATAAAATATATTATTTTTTACACATTTTCATCTAGCATCATTTTCATTTTTATTTTCAAAGCACATTTCCCAATAATCTATATATCTTCTCCTATCAACTTAATGCATCTTCTCTTTCTATTCTATTATTTATATTTCTCTACTTACAACCTATTAAACCCAACACAATTATTACTTTTCCAACAATCCATCTAAATACAAATGCATTCAACTTATTTCCACTAACTACTTTCCAACATTTTAAAAATGATAATAATGAAAACTAAAAATGAATACGAAACCAAATGGTTGCTAAGGATCCATTTGATTTTATTTCCATAGCCATTTTTAGTTTTCATGCATTTTCAAAAAATAGAAAAATAAGTAGGGTTTGACAAAGAAAATGAAATTGAGTTTGAATATTTTGTGTTTAGATGTTTTGTTCGAAAATAACGATTAGAGTAAATATAAGATTAAAAAGTAGTTTGATTTATATTTTTTTTGTTTAAAATTTAATATATATATATATATATATATATGTTATTAATTTTAGAATAGTAACGTGTATTTTATATCAAATTAAATTTGAATTTGATTGATAATGATAGTAGGATGATAGGATAAATTTACAAATAACTTATAATAAAAGAAAGAAATATTTTGAGCGAAAAGTGAATGAAAAGTGTTGTCTTCAATTTTCAAGTGGTAATGAAATTGAAAAAGGGTGAATGGAAATCAACACAAACACACCCCCAAATTAGCATATGTATATTCGTCACACTTCGCATCACAGTCTGGAGCTTTGATCACTTTGAGAAAGCTGCTGCCGCAAAACCCTTCTCATAACTTTATTTGTGGCTGTTCTTGGAAGAGAAGGGAGGGGAACAATTTCAGACACCTGCAAGTTTTAGCCTTTGAGAGAAACCACTCACCAATTTAACTGCAGAGTCTGTAGCGAGCATATATGTTACCTTGAATAGAGGATTTAATTTTTTCTGTAGCGCTGAATTAAAAGATGCAGCCAGATTGTTTAAGTCCAAAACTGGTTTGTCAGGATCTTTGAACACAACAGCAATTACTAACCGCTCAGGTCCGCCACCGGTAGGTGGCAACCCAACTGCTGCCGTCTCTAGGATACCTCTGTCGACTGAGTTACAGACACGCTCAATCTCAATAGAGCTGACCTGAATGGAGAAGGAATAGGCACCATTAATGGTTTACATCTATCTCAATCTAAAGAAACTTAACTGCTGAATACAAGTTCTGCAGCGGACTTTATTACAGCGTTGGAAGGTTGAGTTTACTTCTAGGGCTCAAAACATGCTACACATATACCAATGCTATTCCCCAAACATGTCATTAATTAAACAGGTGTATGAAGCTATGGTCACCTTTATGCCACCAAGATTCATCGTATCATCAGCACGACCATGTGCGCGGTAGTATCCTCTTGAAGTGCGCTCAAAGAAATCACCATGCCTTCTGAGAACCTGTTAGGAAACAAAAGAGTGAGAAAGCACTGTAAGAAAAAGAAACAGTAGCGTTCACTAGTGACAGAAGGAAGCAAGAAAATTAAGCTTTTCACCTTCCCATTCCAGACTGGCATTTGCTTGAAGTAGATATCGTAGTGGTCAGCATTTAGTAGAGTGCTTGAAGCTCCAAAAATGAGCGAACCAAGGGCTATTTCCCCAATTCCAGGACAGTCTTGTGGCTTCACAAAAGAAAAAGTAAGATTACAATGAAGGTTGAGCCATAATCTTTACGATTTACTGTATTGGCAGTGGCTGAGCACCTAGAAGACCGTACTGTGATTTCTTCTCTCTGTGCAGATGGCTTCCCAAATTTGGCCTTCTGACTCACACTCAACTTTTAGAATTTCTCCAATCTAAGATCTTATTTTCCTAGTTCTTTTACACTTGAAGCATTCTTACCTCCTATTTACTCAACAATAACATGCTCTGACTATGGCACAATTTCCTTTCACTTTGACAGCAAATTGGCAGTATATCCGAACTGCAGACCACATAAGATCACCTGATCTCTCTCAAGTGTGAATTGATTCTCCAGTGTCACCATACTGAAAAAATAGCTAGCTTTTATTTGGTTTATTACTCTATTCAACTTTTTTTATGTTTGTACCCTCCCTTTCTTTCATCATTTTCTGCCTAAATAGAATCTAATCCACCATCAAGGCAGCCAATCTCCATCTGCCCAGCATATGCTAGTAATTTCCTCAACCACCCAACTCAGCTCTTTCCATCAAACCGAGTCCTCAAGAACTTTGTTAGTGATGAAAAAATAACCACTCCTTATAAGAAAACAATCGTAAGATGAAACTAAATATTCTTAGCACCAAATACCAATGCAGTGAGATCTGTCTTTTTCATACAGAAAATGCAGTCATTTCTTAACATTTGTATATACTATAATATGTCAATCAAGACATATCAATATCAATGAGGATATTATCCGAATGTGAATTATGCAAACTAATTGGAGGCAATCGGCTATTTAGCAGTTGTTGAAGGAATATGTTACACAGCTGGTGACACAGAGGCAATGATGTGTTGAAGCAACGTCCATGGTGGCAGGTCTGTATTGGGAAAAAAGAAGATATTCGCCTGGGGTACAAAGCAGCATGGCAGCAGCAGTAGATTTACTTATGAAGTAGAAGTCGATATGATAATAGGAATGAACTAGAAGTCTAGAACATAAGACAGTACACACATGTTATAAGAGTACAGATCAGATGCTATTACAGTACCTTATTAAACCCCATCAGGAGAGCAGATGACATTCTTATCAGAACCTTTTTGGTATGTTTCCAAGCACAGATATGAGGCCAGATAACATTAATGGCATGATTTGTACGCACGAATGATGTGGGAATGGAACAAACATTCCTAAATTCATTCCTAAATCCATGCTTGATATAAGAAATGGAAATCCCAATTTTCATAAGAATCCCCATCCCCAAAGGGATGAATTTAACCATTCCCTCCCTCCACATGGGTTTAACCATACACATCCATCGGAAATGAACATATATTTTTCTTTGAAAAAATTACCCCAAAATTTTTAACAAAAAATTTTATATTAAAAAAAAAATTACTTTGTAAATGTTTGATATTATGTTCCAATTTATTTGATTATTACGTGTTTTTATTTAATTATATAATTAATCATATATTTTTAGCAATATTATAAAAAAAATTAAATTATTGTTCATTATTATAAATAAAAATAATAAGTAGTAAAAATAAGAATAATTATGCGCCTCTTGATTTTTATAATAAAAAAAGTAGAAGCATCATCGACTTGATTCGCGCATAATGAAATATATATAATTTAAGACAATTTTATCCACATCTCTTTGAATGATTAAAAAATTCACACAACCAATAAATAAAGAATCGTGATTCTATCAACGACTTTTCAAATCAAACTTATAAAAAATGTGCAATAAATATGTTCTAGCTTTATCACAAAAAAATTAAGCACTCTAGTTATAAGATATTTTATAATTTTTTAACGATATTTTATCAAAAAGTTAAAAGAGCTTGCTAATTTGTAATTATGAAAAGAGCAGTTTCAAAAGAATTGTGTTTATAACTTTCTGTGTAAAGATACATAACATAATTGGTAACATATAAAATGCATATATTTATTAATGTAATCCGAATAGCATTAATGTGATACTATTACTACATAATTATAAACTTAGCCCACAAAATTTTTTATGGTAATATATAAAAGATATTCACTACCAAATATTTTTATTTTAATAATTTTTTACAAAAAGGTAATTGGTCATTGAAAAAGATTCATCCTATTCTTACCGACCATTGCTAATTACCAATTATGAGAATGAAATCAATTGAGGAATGACAATTTTATTCCTTTCTCATTACTTGTACATACCAATCGTAGGGTAATTTATACTAGCACCATTCATTTCTCATCTTCATTCCATTTTTAAAATCATTCTATCCAACCTAATTCCACTCTTGCATACCAATCACACTCTAAGTTCAATAAAATGACGTACATCTAAGCTGAGGAGGACCCCACATGAAGAAACCATTCTTCCAGGCAGTTACAGGTTAACTCAAGCAAAGCTAGGCCCTTCAAATATATGACCAGGTATAAGAGGGTTATCCCTCGGGAACTCAACTCAAATATGGTCAGTTTGGGACACTATCAGTGCACCTTAAATTTTGTGCAAGCATGAATTTTATGGCATTCACAACTGATATGGAAGACTTTGCTTTGGATCAAGGTTACAAGGGTGCTTACTATTGGAATTCCATCATCACCAAGAATAAACAGACTGCAGCCCATTGCTGGCGTACTAAAAGCTGCCAGAGATTGATGCTGCAATAGTGAACCAGTAATGAATCCACCACCAATTTCAGTGCCACCACAATACTCAATCACAGGCTTGTATCGAGCTCTCCCCATCAACCAGAGATATTCATCCACATTAGATGCCTCACCCGTTGATGCAAAGCAACTGCAGGAGATCAATGACATATTAGGCTACATTTAGGGTTGTTTGCTCACACCAAATGGGTTTTACAAATGTATGTATAGTATCTGACGAGAGGAACTATAATTATGGTCATCCACTCTATCAAACGCAGAAGGAATGAATTGTGGAAGCAAAACTCATCTTTTAACATGCAAATGCATCCACAAGTCAGAACAGTAAATCTGTTAAAATAGTATAGCTATAACTTAAACTCCAATTTTCAGATGTTCCTACATGCCAACCAACAATGTTAAATAAAAAGATAAAAATAAATAATGCCGGTCAAGGAGGAAAAAGAATGAGGTAACACACTGCTTGGAACATGTGATGTATGGTATAGAACAATTCCAACATACCGGATGGCTGACCAATCATAAGTGGCTGTTGAATTTGCGCTTTTCCACGCCCTCACAATACTAGGGATCACACCCAGCATTGTTACTTTGGCATCCTAGAAAGTATAGTTTGGACTTCAAATCAGTGAAATAACAGAAGGTAAAGCCAAAGCCAAGGTAGGCCTTATTGATGCAAACTTGATGTGCCTGCGGAACATTATCTATGCACCAGGTATCATATATCCAGAAGCTACTGCAAAAAGATTTTTCCCTCATCTTTCTTGTTATATTCATCTAATCATTCATAAGCTTACCAATTTTTCGTTCATGCCATTGTCGTTATGTTGTTTCACAATTTGGAGTGCATGGATCCAGGCAGTAAAGCTTTAAATAGGTAAGAAAAGAAACTAAGCACCTTGACTTCTTCATAGCTAGCAAATTATGATAATGTGGAATGAGTTAATATTCAAGGGGACACAGAAAACCAGATAGACATTCTAGATGATTAAACTTTCACAAGAAAAGCTAACCACCCGGAGTATTATTAGATGTAGCTAAGCTTTGAAATAAAAGTTTGTGTTCAGTTACATCATATCTTCTTAATATTATGAATTAGTGTGCAACAAAGCCCCACTTCCATGCTGTTTATAAGCGTAAATGCAGAATTCCCTATTATTTTACCATGAAGAATCCGACTATCGACAGGTTTAAGGTTGATTTGCGATCCACCATTTCTTCAATAAATTCAGACAGATATGCACCTCTAATTGTTGAGACTTCGGGCATATGCCCTATGATTATCCATATTATAAAAAGGTATAAGGGGACTTTCTAATTCACATATCTCCAATACATGTACCAAGTGCCTTGGGCACTTTGTGGTGCAAAAGTTGCATGCCTTGGAGGCCCAAACATAAGCCCCAAGATGTGCCCAACAGAAGAAACGCCCCCACCCACCATCAAGCACTGCATCAAGGCATTTTATAAAGTTTGACCTTGAAGTACACCCCAAGAATGATTCTTAAAACATCAAGGATATATCACATTCAAACGTCAACTCTTAGGACATTCCCTTGCAGCTTTAGATCCACTTACGAAAATCAACAAAAAATAGATTTCACTTATTTCTTTCCACACAAAGCATATAAGAGCAAGACAGTGCTGGGAACAAGGAACAAAAGGGTACATCACCTGCACAAACTTGGCAAAGCCAAAACCAAGAGGAGATCCATTATATAGAGCTATTGAAGCCCCATTCAACAATGAAGCATAAACAAGCCAAGGACCCATCATCCACCCAAGATTAGTTGGCCAAGCAATTACATCACCTTTGCGAATGTCCATGTGGCACCAACCATCTGCAGCAGCTTTAAATGGTGTTGCAACAGTCCATGGGATTGCCTTTGGCTCCCCTGAGGCACAAACACCATCGTCAATTAGTGATGTAATTGTTTTTTCTAATCAATTTCAACATTGTTACACCAAAGGGGGTCCCAAGTTATCAATTATTATCTCATGCTAATACAATTGTAACATAAACTATACTTAAATTCCGATAGAGCGATAATCAATTAAGGCTAATAACATCCACCTACTATAAGGTTTGGCCTAAAAACCAAAACTACCGCTGGATGTTCGAAAATTACAATTAACCCCTTGCCAGGAATAAACTTTACAGAAACCCTTATGGTGTGTCATAAGTATTTGTTTTATCCTCACTCTAAATAGAATGAGGAATAAACAATTGACAAAGAAATCTAAAACCCTAAAGAACTATTTTGTCACTGTACAAAATTGCCTATTTTAATTAATTATTTCATTCTTTTAGTTCATTTATTAAAATAAATGAAAAGACATCTTCATCCTTAACCCCCAATGAAACCTCCCCTCGCTGCATCTCTACCCACCACCTGTCCATCACTGCCATGGGTGGCATATTTGAGAGTTGAAATGGTGTTGATGACAGAAGTAGGTTTGCTGTCGGACAGAGGTAGGTTTGCAGTAGGACAGAGGATGATAGGCTTTAAGCTGGGAAAGGGGAAGGTGAAATATCCACAGAAAGATTTTCTATCCATGACAAATTCAACCTAGTTTGCAATCTGCATCTACATAGGCTTCAATTACCCTTTGCTCATTTATCTTGAAAAACAAACCTTTCCCTTGAGTACCCTTATAGATAATCTAAGATTCAATAAATGGCTTCAAGATGCTTCTCAAATGGAGAATGCAAGAATCGGCTAAGCACACTGACTGCAAAAGTAATATTAATCTTGTACAGGACAAATAGATAACTTGCCAACTAATCTCTAGTACCTCTTTATAACAACTGGCCACTTCCTTTAATTGTCCAAGTTTTGAGTTGAACTCCATGGGTATGTCGGATGATCTACATTCCCTCATCCCTATTTCTTCCAATAGTAAATATATTTGTGTTGTGAGACGACAATTCCTTTCTTACATCAAGCAATTCCCCTACCAAGAAAGTGTCCTACTGGTATTAGATCTTTAGTCTCAAATTCACAAGCCAGGCAATATAAATAATTGGAATTATTCTGAAAAGAATCTCTGGCTAATCTAAACTGCCATAACAATATTTTGTCCTCACTAACGGCAGAAATAGAACTAAAATAAATCTTCTGAGTTTCAAAGAAGCAAAAACTCCTCTGGCTTGTCCACCACTGCCAATTGTCCTCCCCAAAACTAAATCCTAAAACTCAAATCACGGAAAAAGGAAATTGACATTTCTAATCATCGGTTAATTTACTAGCATATAAGAGATTACAAGATAGGTTTGAGACCTGAAGGACATATAATTGGAAGTAAGATGGAGGACAAATAACAAGTGTTTATTGTGCCAACTCGTGCTCACATAGAACCACAGCTATTCTTATTCAGTTATTTGTTGATTTCTAAAACATGGTTTATATGATGAGAACAATTGTGACTTATCCACTTATCCACAAAGCGCTTTATCTTTCATCTGAGTATAGCAATGCACTAGCCATTTTAAGGCTTAGTTAAGAGCCCTTGCTTCCTGGAAAAGAGAGAGAACCATCCACTGTCACCTTTGAGTGAAATGAATTAAGCACTGTGAATGGAAAGATAGCCGAACCTCTTTCCTTCTTCAATGAGAATTAGAAGGGATTTCACAATACTTTTAAATATATTTACATTTTGTTTACAAAGGGAAGAAGAAATACAAAAAGGAATTGTAGTCTAAAATCTAATACATCTAATTTAAAATTAAGATATTCAAAAATCATAACTTATATTTGTAGTTAGCCACAGCTTTAGGTTTATTGCCGTAGAGCAAGGGCAAAACAGGGTTTCACTTTAATTTCTTTGTGTCATCCTTTTCTATAGCAGCCATGGTCAGAAGGAGGAATTGTAAGACAAAGATGAAGGTAATTGTACTTTTGAGAACTTGATGGGTGATTAGGGGGGTAGACCCAACCTCAAGGAGTTGGATGTAATTAGCCATTATTATCAATTTAGAGTACTTGGAGGAACAAACTTTCTACAAACCTAATTTTCCATCATAAAGCCACTGAAAGAGAAATTTTCAGTTTTGTGCACCAGCATTTGAATTTTTTGCAAAACAATGACATTAATGATATCAAAGACAAAATGTTAGAGTTTGTTGAGTTGCATATGTGCCGGACAAGGGGCAAGATATTTCTTTTGCTGTTTTGTAAACAACATTTAACACAGAAATGGAGCCCAAAAATAATTAAGAAAAATTTGATGCTGATATACCTGTAGTTCCTGATGAGAAAAGAATATTTGTGAATGCTTCAATTGTTTGTTCAACAGCAACAAATTCAACTTCTCTGCAAGTGGATATTTATATGAGAGCTTAAAGCTAGCGGATTGCTTGAAAAGGCATGATACATCTAAATATTATTAGCAAAACAGAAAGTAGGCTGAACTGATGCTACTCAAAGGGATGGAAATGCTTGCTAAATTTAAGGAGCAACTAAAACAGAATTCACCAGTTGCCTTCATATATAAGAATAAAGTGTGCTAAATCTGCATAATTTAGATGTCCTATTCCATGTCTGCATGCAATAGTTTTTGGAAAAAACCTGAAATATGCATTAGATAATCTCTCTGTGTCATGATTTTTGTATCAAAATTAAGATGCCACAACAAATTGTTGACATCATATCGGAAGTAACAAAAAATGTTAGCAGTAACCCAGGCTGCAACCTAAATTCTGCTCTGAGACTCACAATTAGCTCACATCTTTTCTCAAATGTCTGAACAAGATAGGGCTTCATCAACGAGTAAACAATCTCAGTCATGCTTAATTGGATTTCACGCATTCTATACATTAGTTAACAAACATAGAGTATATTTCATGCCCCCTCTAGATTAAAGAGTTAGGGCGATAAAAACTATGTTTGGATTCCTTTTCCCAAAACATTTTCATTTCCCCACAATACAGCATCTTTACCACCAAAATATTATTTTAAAAATCTTAATAATTTCAAATCATTACATGAATTAAAATATATAAATATCTTCCAATCATTATTTTGACACTCACAAATATTTTCTAATTTTATTACCACCATAAAATACTGAACACCAGTAATTAACATAAACTTACAATGAAAAAATACATTTATAGTAAAATTTGTCCATCCCCAAAATAAAACCAAACATACTTTACTTTCATTCTCCACACATACCAAAATCACAACCAAAAAACATATTTCTCCAACCCACATCTCCCAAAGCACCCCAAAACATACGCAAAGATTGAGTGTCTTAAACAATCATATTGAGTAGCACTTACTTGCAAGCATTTGCCGTCTCCAGAAAACTCTGCCAGGAAATGTCATTATCACGCAATTTCATGCTGAAACTAGGGCCTCTGGTGGGAATTACAATTGCCATCGGTGATTGAGCATCAACAACTCTACTGCAGTATTGAAAACAACAGGTGTGAGGAATAATACAGATGAAAGAATGAAAATATCAATAAAGCGAATAGAGAAACAGGGATAATCTGTTCACAATTCGAAGATATATGCATAAGAACATGTTGATATAAGTATTGTGTGAATTTCACTTTATCAAGCATAAAATCAGGCAGAGCAACAGTGTGAACTGAATTGAGGACTCAAAAGGTTCTTGAAGTTGGAGTAGTGCAGTCAAGCCCTAAGAATGAAAGTTAGCTTTCTTTGTGAATCATTGCAGTGAATCTTGTCTTAGAAGCAGATAACTGCATACTTTTGCTGCATTTAGAGTTGCCAGATGAGCTGGGGAGTGGAACCAACTTTTTTAATAATTTTATGCTATATCTCCAGTTACAGCTATCCTTTTGGAATGTTATTTTGAGGAAGTTTTTGAACTCCAAGCAAATCATGGATGTTCATCCTTTATGGAAGGCTCAGTAGCAGAGTCTTTGAGGCATAGGATCTGCTTAGAAATCAAAATGCAGTTTTGGCTTTTCCTGGTTTCATGAATAACCCCTGCTTGGAAAGAGAAGTGCATATTGTTAACTGAATTTACAAATGAAAATCTTATTGAGATAGTTTTTTCAGCTCCCCCTTCCTTTCCTTGAATGAATTTTTATTTATCTGAGACATGGACATATACATATACTCACAAGCCAAATGCAAGAAGAGAGGGGGAGAGAGAGAGAGAGAAGGAATTCACCTGTACAAGGGAATTTTTTTGTCACCACGGATGATGAGATCCTGAGAATGAAGATTGAGCTTTTGAAGAGATTAGACGATAAAGGAGAGAGTAAGAATCAAAGATGCAGCATTCCAATTAATTAAAACAAACACCCCAAATAAATAGTTTGCAACTAGAAGGCCGCATCTAAAGTGAACGGAATACCAATACAACCACCAGATTCAGTAACTCTAAATTTCAATGATTGAAAACATAACTACGACATTCTTTTGTTCTATTGTTCCATTAATAAAGTAGATTTAATTAAGCATCCAAATTTGTTGTACATAACCCATTTAGTAAGGATATTGCATAATTTTTGCACCATGAAGTGCATTCACGTGATCACTTCACTAAATTACTCAAGTGGCATGAAACTTTTATGCAGGCACTAGAAATATGATAATCCTTCATGCATAGAGAAATAGATGGAATTCTCACCTGGGTGAAAATTGCTTTTGCTTTTGATATTTTGAGCCTTGCTGATATTTCGGTTGGTGCAAAACTATCAGCAATGGACACAACTACATAACCAGCAAGTACTATGGCAAGGTAGATCACCACAGAATTAACATCCATAGGCATATCTATGGCAATTGCAGAGCCTTTCTCCAATTTTAGGGTTTCTATTGCATGGGCAACAAGCCTACAGAAAAGTTCTAAATAGAGTTTCACATCGTCTAACAGTTAAGTTCTCAAACTCTTGGAAAATAATAGCAGAGCATCATATGTAGCAGGAATTAAATTCCTAACAACTATGAAGAGCAGTTGAAACCAGAATAAAAAAAACCACATTGCTATGCATCAAGAAATGAACTGGTCCAATCTTTGTTGGAAACAAATTTGATGGATTTGGAGGCCCAAGTACCAAGATCTAAGGCATGCTTTCTAATGAAGTTGAAAAATGCATGCAATTAAAACTAGATGAAAGAAGATAAATCGCTTAAAATAAAGTTAAGGAACCCACTCTAGACTGGATATAAGTCCTAATAATGATTGTGCACAAGAAATCCATATGGAATATCTCCCAAAGTGGAGAAAATATTTCTTTTTTTCCTTTTAACAGTTTTGGAAATGGAAACCAAACATATAATTTTTTTCTTTTAACAGTTTTGGAATGGGAAACCAAACATTCTTTCAGTTCACCGGTTTAATGAACATTTTGTTGAGCCATGAAGTCACTATTTCAATATGCATTGAATGGCTATCGGGAAATCTTTATGAGGCAAAAGGCTGAGTCCAGTATGCCTTATTCTAAAATCGTTTCTAATACAAGTTGTACACGTTTCATAGTAATAAAATCAAAGAAATGCCTATGCTCATCACAAATATCGGAAATTGTCACGCAGGTAAACAAACCGTCAGCAAAAATAATTAGGACTACCAAACACTTAAATAAGAGATAGCATACCAAACTGATGTGCGTAACTCCTTGAGGGTCATCTTATTTACTGGCACTTCATCATCTCCTTCATCATGCCATATCACAGCAATATCCTCAAGAGTCCTCTGAGAACTCAAACTTAGGCAATTTTTTGCAGGATTTGTAGTCGCAGATGGAAGCCAGTGACCCCCTGGCTGAGTAGGATCCTCACGCAAAATGCATTCAGGGGGAACCAAAAAAGAGATATTCATTTTGCATAACAGAGTTTTCCAATAAACCTAAGAAAGAAAAAGAAGTCAACAAAAAAGGAAAACAGCTAATCACTCATATACTTTTAACAATTAAGAGCTCAACAATGATGGTGAACAATTCATTCCAACCTCAGGGTTTGAGACAGAAAATTCCTGAAAATTGCAGAAGCTCGAAATAGGATCAATGTATTTTGATCCTAAGAATTCTTTTCCATGCTCCTCCAGTAGCTTGCCAACATTAGTCAAAGTTGCGCCACCACTGTGTACCAGAACAATTACTATGAACATATAGGATTAACCAGATTGACAGTGTTATTAGTCTTTGCTTTTTCTATTTCTTTAGTTGGGCCCCATCATTTCTGGTTGTGTAGGTCCTCTGATAGAAATTAGAATTCAGATTCTATCATTTCCTCACATTGTATCTCAGTAGCACTGCAGCAGAGCTGATTACTCATGGCAATCCATATAATTGAAGAGCACAATAGCTTCACCTCTTAAATATTGCTTGGCCTTTACCACTCAAGACCAAGAATCCATGTTTTTTTTTAATCATCTTCAGTTGCTTCTTGCACATCTTGTTAAACACCTATATTATGAAGTTATTCATGGGAAAACTTTTTCAGTAAAAAGCCTTCTCACCGCAAAAGAGTTTTTGAGTTTAATGTTCTGGTGAGTATACAAATGCTATCCATAAGTGCATTACAATGACTTCCTAGAAAAACTAGTCTCATGCTAAAAAGGTAAATCACTGTAAGGATACCATATTTCATTAAACATCCTCACTTCCAAGCTACAAAGCACACAACAGAATTTTTTGTCTTTCTTTTTTCTTACCTCTTTTTGGCATTCCAATTCTGATTCAAATGACCTCAACGTTTCTGTACTTATTCTCCAACAGCTCCCACAATATATATAACTTCAATAAAATTGCAAGCAAATAGCTATTCAGAAGATTACCAGTAGCAAAGACCTTTCTACAAAGACTTCTCGTGTTTATCACTCTAAATAATTCCCTTCCTGGCATTACTTACTTTGTCCAGCCCAAAGATTCAACATCTTACACTGAATCTCGAAAAAATTATTACAGAAAAAAAAAAGAAGGTCTCTTATACTGCCCGAATGCAGATACTAGTGACAGTGATCAACTCTTTGATGTAGAAAGATAAAAATACCAACTTCTGAACTACATAATTCCCTTACTGCTGCTTCCTAAAATGTCAGCGCCATGAGTGAATTTATACAAACAGAACTAAAAAGAGGGAAAAAGAAAAAAGAATTACATACTGGTCGGGCAACCAAGCGGGAGGGTCGGGTCCGAAATATTTGTAGCAGCCATAGTACATCATTTGATGGAAAGAAAAGGGGAGCTCCGGACTAAGAAGGTATTTGGAGATGTTATGCCACGTTTGTGGAGTTCCGGTGCCGTAATTTTGAATAATTCCGGCGAGCTGGCGATGGAGTTCATCGGCTTTTTCACAGGATATGCCCAGCGCCGCTATATCAGCGGTTGTGATACAGTCGAGGGACTTATAATTCTCGCTCCCCATTACCCAGAAACTTGCTAACCAAGACAACTTTTCATGGCTTCCCAGTAAGGTTTTGGGCGAAGATGGGAAAATTTGGCTATCTATTCCTCCGGTGGAACAATGAAGTTGATGGATGGGCCACACAGACAGAGTTTGTGCCGTGCAGGCATGAAATTATCAAAAAGTACTCTCGAGTATTAGGAGGAGTACTTTGTCAAGTACACCATATAATTCACTAATTTATTGATAATTAATTTTTGAGAGGCCCTATTACAAATGACCACATGCGCGTAAGTTTTTAGTTTTTTTCAAGAAAAAATTAAATATGTATACGCACACACTAATTAAAACTTCAAATTTGGAAGCAACGATACTATAATAAACCACTAGATGATGTATAAGCATAAGTTAAATATCATTCAATTAAAAATAACAATAAATCTTAATAATACAATATATTAAGTTTAAATAATTATTTATATATCATGATTTAGAATATGGTGGCGCACACACTATCTAATTTTTTTGTATGTATTCTAACTTTCAAACAATGCATTTACATTTAAGTTACATCCATTCACACTTGAATTCATCTACCTATGCTAGTTTCTATGACCCAACTCCCATACTCAGGGTGGTCTCAGTGAAATTTAAGGTCCAAAGCGAAGTATAAAAATAAGGCCTTTAATATATAATAAAAATAAATAAATTTTATAAAATTATTAAATTTTTAATACACACATTCTTTTAGTAAATATTTTTTTTATATTTTATAGGAAAAAAATTTCTCATATAAAGTATCACTATCTAAATTCTATTCTTTGACTTTTTTAAAATAAGAAATTATTGATAACTTTTATAATTAACTTCTTCCAGCATTCTCTTTTCAATAGATAATACAGCTAACACAAAGAATAAAAAATAAAAGGATAGATAAGATTTACGAGAATTATAAGTATTAAAATTAAAATTTATATTTTATGGTTAATTATATTCAATTAATTAATTATTTGTAACTTTATATAATAAGGCTTCCGAATAACAGCCTTACCCTTTTACCTTGGCCTAATATATGCATGAGGTTTCTAAACCATGGGCTTTATATTTTTTAGGCTTTTAATATTAAAAATAATAGGCCTTATAATTTATTTTTTTCAGAGTTTAGATTTGAGATATGAAAGAAAAATATGTTGGAGGCATTTAAAAATTGAAAGTGCGAGGCGATCGCCCTTGCCAGCTTTTCAGCATAATTGAAAATTTCAAAACATACCTAAATAATAATTTTTCTTGCTCACATACTTTATGGGCATTAAATAATTAAAAAATAACAATAATTATATAATAAGATACAATCTTTTACTTTTAGATTTAATGACAAGTTCAGCAAGTAGAATGATCGGACTACAGCCTGTCACCTAGATAATATGCCTATACATTATTTGTCTATATTTCTAAATAGTTGTTCTTTATTTGTCTCCCCTTCTCTTTATTTATTTTTTTCGTGTATATTAATGTGAAAATTCAAGAAATGACACCAAACTCTAAATTTAATGAACTTTCTTATAATACATAAATAGGACGGTTGTTGTTTTTATTTATTTTTAATTTGGTTTGAGTTTTAAAATTAAAAATAGTATGAATTGGTTTCTACAAAATTTCAATGCATATTTTCTATTTCCAATCCTTTCTATTTTTCATTTTTCTAAGATTGTTTTCTACAAAACTTATCATAAAAACAACGCTTTCCGAAACTTAATTTTCATCAAAGATATTGCCTGTGTCAGTTTAAAAAATAAAAAATAAAAAAATTCTTAAAATCACTATATGAATTCATCTAGTTAAAATCACGCATTTATCGATAATAGAAAATTTTATTTTTACATTTCATATAGCATTTTCGAAAAAGAAAATTTTAAAATAGAGACAAAATAAGTAATTAACTTAAATATCCTTTAATTTAATTTCATAAATTCTAAGGGTTTGTTTGAATGCATTTCCCCGGAACGCAGCCATTCCGGGGAAACAAGGTCAAACAAGGCCCTTCATTTTCCACACAAGAAATGACAATTTAACCCTT
>JACGDI010001517.1:409484-423277 GCA_014898725.1 Jacaranda copaia | reverse complement strand
GAAGGAAATGTTGTTTGTATTGTGGAAAGAAGCAATAGGATATTCTTTTCTGAGCACAAAAATGGTGCTCTTTGCTAGTCATATGTTTTGATTTTGGCTTGTGCTTTATTCCATATTGTATCAGTGCATGCATGGTTGTTTAGCCATTAATTTTGCAACAAATTTCGTTATTCTTCCCCTAATGATCATCCCACTAGATAAGAGTGGTGTTACCGTTGCAATTAATTAAAATGGGTGCCTATGTTTTTGTTGTACGTTTTGCTATTTCAATTTTCTGTTCTTTGGAGGCATGGATTTCTTTAGATATGGAGTGATTACAGGAAAACAAAAACTATTAGCTTATGGGATTATTGGTTTTTGAGAATGATTGCTGTGTGTATGTTTTTTATGTGCCTCTTTTATTCTTCTGAATTTCTGTGTAACAATGGATGAGTTTTGTATATGTTAAATGTGGCTCCCCAATTCCATTATTCTTGGTGTTTAAGATTTTGTTATAATTTGTTCAGATTTGGTTTGGTCTGCTATTGTTATGTACATTGCTTTTAGATGCCTATGCAATAGGAACATACCTAAATAGAAGAGTGTGGTGCCCCTGTCCTACATATTGCTTGTGCAATTTTCTTCCCATAAAGAAAGTTTGTTTCATTCACATTCCCCAGAGTTAGCCTTTGCAATCAGCATGCCTTTCCTTGTCATTTTGTTCGTAATAGCTAGTAGCTGTCAGCTTTCTTATTTGTAATATGCATGCTTTCTATCTTGTTCTTATGTGCTCTGTATGTGGAATTTATTTTTATTTTACTTGTCTGAACTATTAGTCTGGGAGAGGGCTTCATTTATTATTTCGTTTTGAGTACGGAGGTGAAAATTTTAGCATGGCCTTGACTGAGTGTGTTAATTTGGTTCTCTTTCTCTAATTGACATTGGCCACACCTCATTTAGATTCTTCCCTTGATGTTCCTGTTTGCTTTACTAAAGCTAAATGCTTTGTGAATGCTTCTAGATTCCATTCTTTACACTGCATAGCTCTTTCTCCTGCATGTAGTTCATCACATGTTGCTACACATCCTATTTTTCTGTATCAACAGGCTATATTCTGAGTATGTGGACTTTTAGTCTTGTCATGAAACTATTACACCTAACACATCCTAACATTATTACACACTATGCCAACTCTTTTTTAAATTCAGACTCCCCTCCACCATTTTTCACACAGCCACACTCTCCCTCTTCTTATGTAAGAGGAGACGATTATTTATACCATATTCCTTCTACATTGCAAAGTCAACTACTGCCCCTTTACTTGGCATGCATTCTCACACCATCAGACATTTGTTTCCAAGTGAATTTTAGAACCATGGTAGATATATCCTGTCTCATATGATATACACCTCACCACTATCTCACTATGAAGTCAAATGGTTGTGTTTCCTATCAGAACTAAAAATTACCAACTTAACAAGTTCCTCTTCCTCTTCTTGGGACAACTTCAATCAATCCCAAAAATCTTCCCATTCTCTATTAGCACCTCCTTTGGAATCTGTAGTCCAAACTTGTGTTAGTTCATCTATAAATGGCACATACATTTACTTGCATCCAATGTTTGTTGTCTTCTTGTTTGTATTTATTCTGTATATGTACCCTTGGTTGGCTGACTTGTGTGTTCTTATTGCTTTTGAGATTATGGTATGCATTTTAATGTTCCCTTGTTTGTTGACTTTGGGTTAATAATATATTGTAGTGTGGTTACTTGGTATGACATTGCCTTTAGTAGCCGCTTTGGACCATTAAATGAATTCTATAGCATCACGTAAGGGGTTTCTCCATGCCAACAATGGAAAAATAAGTCATTCCCCCGTGGTGACTAGTAATGATTGCATATTGGAATGCAATTTGGGATATTTCACAAGCTATTTGTGGAATTTGCAAGGTTTTGTGTTGCGTTGCTTAGCACATGATGATTAAGAAACTACTCTTGTGCATACATGTTATATATTTATTTCCTTGGGCGATATGGTAACTGTTGTTTCTGTTGTTCCATGTCTAGTCTATGATCTCCCTGATTTTTCTTCTTGTGTTGTGTCAAATAGGTTGTCACTCCCATCACAGTTTAAGTCATACTCCTTCCTTTTTGTTTAGGCAGCATAGATCCATTATTTTTTAGTTTATATTTTAAAAAATATTGGGAAAACTATTTGTTTTCTACTTTTGAAGTCAAATACTGGCCATTTTTTTCATCTCAATTGCATAGCTTGCCCTGGTTTGTGAGTAGGAGACATTTAAAAATATTGGTTCTTGTGTCTTCTTATGTTTGGACATATGTAGTTACTTTTAAGCCATGTCGTTGTCCTATTTCCCAATGTTTCCCCCCTGAATTTTTTTTAATTGAAGTTGTATTATAGTGTAGTCCCTTGGTTAATCTGCGTTCTTCTTTCCCCTCCCATTCAGTGAGATTGTTATAGTCCATTGGTCAATTTTAACTTTGGTTTTGATAAGAGTGACGTCCTGTAAATTAAAAAGAGATGTGTCATTCATGTGGATCATACAATTTCTCATTGGTGTGGTCCCAACTGGATGCATCTCACATTTTTTGGTTTACCTATCCCCTAAATGCTTAATGACCAGCTTGCTGCAACACCACCCTCATGTTCACGGGCCTTGCTGAACTGAAACTTATGCTCTCTTCAAACTTTTTTATTTTTTTCCCGCAACCAACTCTAAGTGGTAATTGTTGTTGTATTATAGTATCCTTTGGTCTCGTTTCTATACTGTGTACCGACTATTGACATTGAAAGTGGCCCTTATTTTAAATTGGCCGATTTGTACATGTTTTTTGGTAAACATGATATTTTGACTACCAACATTTTATTCAAGTTAGCCATGTTCATTAGTGTATATTTGTATGCTTAGCATGCCTTTTGCCAATTTCTTATGTCCTGCATTTTATCCGATCAGTGAATTAGCCATGTTTTTAAAATCCCTATATCATGAATGATTCGAACTCTTTCAAATCCAACTGAGAAACTGATTTCTACTTAATTACTATAAAAAAAGTATACAATTCACAATTGTTGTTGCAAATATATGCAAAATCACTCGTGCTTATTAATTATAATACAAACTACATTGGAATAAATATATACTCTTGATATAAATTTATTGCAAATGTATATATAATAACGATGTAGATAATGACAATAAAGTGGACTAAAAAATATTACAAAGTTAGGCAAAAATACTGATTTAACAAAAAAAATGTGCTAAAGGGATTGGTAAAGAATAAATCTACACTAATGATAATTACAACACAATATGTATACCTAGGTTTTATTTATGTATTAAACTAAAATGATATTGTGCATGCAATCATAAAATGAAGAGGGTCAACTATTTATATAATAGAATATGTTAAATAATATACACAAACATATATTAATTAAAAGAACACTAGATTAAATAAATAAGTATAGATAACAAACAATTAAAAAAATACCTACTTAATCAATACCCCAAAATATGGTGAACAATGTGAATGAAAATGTTGTGGCCACTATGCAATAGAAATTAAAATGCCCAACTTAAATGTATTATACAAATTTATTTTGGTCCAATTAATATAATTCGTTTTTTATATATATAATAATTAATATATATTATGTATATATCAATAATATTGTTAAAGTCTACAGAAATGTAAAGAACATAATATATATTAATAATATCTCTAAATGTACACATAATAATGGTCAATATGGATGGGCGTTCGGATCGAGTTTGTAGGGTTCAGGTAATTCGGGAGGGTACCCAAATTTTCGGTTACCCATTTTAACTACTCGATCATTTGGATATCCAAATATATTGGGTGCCTATTAAAGTTGGGTTTGAATGCCTAATATGTATTTTTTAAATTTTTTTTAAAATAAGTATTATTTCAAAATTTTCAAAAAAGAAAAGAAAAAAATGAGCTTCGGCCTCTGCTAGTCAAAGGACTAACATAGGCCTAGGACAATGGATCGGCCTCTATTAATAGCAATCAAACTTTGGCCTCTTCCATATATATATATGATTACATATATATATTACAATCTATAATTTATATTTATATATAGTATATATATAATAAGTGTCTTATATATTTAATATATATATATGTATATTTATAGATATTTACATATATCAAATATAATATATATAGGGATACTTATTATAATTCACATATATTATGGGTAGGACTTCGTACCTGAAACTCGACCCTGAATTTTTGTTTGGGGTATTGGGCATCCAGCTTGTTATTTTATTTAAATATATAAATAAAAATACCCGACATGATCGGATAATACCCCGTCTACATTTTTTTGATACATAAAAAAATTGACCCGATTGGATATTATTTGATCAGGTTGGGTCGATAATCGAATCTTTCAATATGTTAGCCCGCCCCTAATAATGAATGAGAGTAATAAAATAATATAATAAAATATAACATCAATTTCATTTAGAAAAAACAATAGTTGGTATAAAGAAGGCCCAATGTCATTAAAATAAAATTACATATTATAAATAAAAGTTTTTAAATTTTTTGTATTTAATAAATATGACATGTCCATTTATAATATATATAATTACATTTTTATATATATAATACTTAATTGCGTATAAGAATATTTGTTCACAAGATCAAGGTTTTAAAGAAGATATTTTATGTGATATACCTCAAATAAATTAATTATGTGAACAGTTCCATTTATTAACTCCCATGTTTGATTACAATTCTTAATTTCATCTGGTGAATGATAATTAAAAGATATTAGTAACTTAATATGTAATCATACATACTTTCGTACCCGGGTCTTGATCAGGAAAACGTATATGACAGTGGTATTACTTTAACAAAAATAGTTGGCTTAGCTATAACCATCAAAATTCAAAGATGTAATCGTACTTATAGTACTTCTCCCATTACAATCGAAACTTGCTTGTGTTTGTCTTGATTGACATAGTGGGCATTTGATCATTCTTATTTTGGTTCGTCACATATGTACTTCTACCGTTTTTTCACTTAATCATCTATATTCTACACACACGATGCCTATGTTCAGTTGCATGCTTTTACGTTCGCCCTTATGAAACTATATTAACATTAATCAAACAATCTTGCCTGCATAGCAGTGATATGTATCTATCATATATTTCATTTAACATTATAAAATTATCATGTAAATCTAAACTTCATTAGCACATCATACAAAAAAATAACTTGTTCATAGATGGATCCATACGGTCGTACCCCTCCTTATAGAGATGATAGCCAATTTAATACGCAATTTGGGGGTGCTAGGTGGGTTATATGCGATGGCCATTTGCAAATGAAAATTTGTTAATAGAGTTCACGTATGACAAATACTAAGCTAGTCAACTACTGTCCACCACGTTCTCAGTGTACACATGGAATAAGATTTGCTACAAAATGAATATGGAGCTCCAACTTGCATATACGTACACTGTGAAGTAGCTGAAGCAAAAATGGAATAGACTTCGTGCAGCGTGGAGAATGTTTCATTTGTTGATAACGAATGGTACAGGTTATGGTTCGGATTACGATCAAAACACGATCACGGCTAGCGAGGATCGCATTGCCCATTGTTTATTGGTACATTTATCATCTTATCTTTATACAGACAAGCTTAGTACCTTATTTAATGTTATTGCCTTAATTTCTATAGGAGCACCCAGATCATACCTCATTGATGGACCATGGCTTACCCTATTATAATTATTATATGGAGACATTCTCGAAGAATGTTGCATTGGGTTTTAATGCTAGGTCTTCCACTTAGCCCTATTTAGTTTCTAATAATAATCTAAGTAGGAGTGACAATATGAGTCGAGGAAGTATTAGTAGGTTAAAACGCTCAGCTTTGTCATGCGATGACTTTAATGACACAATTAGTACCCAGGAGGAAGGTTCATCACAATGGAGAAAGGGTAAAGAAGTGAAGTTCTATGCTTGGGCTAGACAGGATTTCTTAGAGGATATCTTACAGAAATGGGATGGCATGATGGACACCAAGTCCGAGAGGATTGGGCCTAAAGCCCATAGCTCAATTGCCGAGTATGTTGATGTATTAAGATGCATTGAAGGCCTACCAGACCATTTGTTTGGAAGGGCTATCAACGCTCTTCAAAGTGCCACACTGAGAAATATTTTCCTCCAACTCAATGACAGAGAGAGGCATATTTAGGCTAATCCCTAAGCAATTAGTGCCTTCTCTATTTCCCCTTATCAACTTTCAATGTTGCATCATTTAATACTTTTGCTACTTGTTTGTGGGATCTATAGAGTGTCTATTCACTTTATGTTATACATTTGTATGTTTGAACTTATTGGTCACTAATTTCGATCACTTGTAATCCCCTGTTGTTAGGATGCTTTACTATGTATGCATATTCTATGTAGTGATTGCCATAATATTTTACATTACATATGATGTCTGGTTTCTTAAAATAGATGGCCATTGGATCAAGCTTGATACCACCACATGACGATGAGTTGGAGTTTCGCGACGGATCACTAGGCACACCTAGCATGATGTATCCGACGGTGCCAATAATGTAATCTTCATCACAGATGTCTTGTTGTCTAACTTGTATACTGATAAAATTCCATGAAACACATCTGCACTCCATGGAGTAGATTGGGTTGGCGAGATAATGGATGACCATCCTGATCGATTCTACGATAACCTGTGTATGACAAAGCCCACTTTCTTAAGATTGGTAAATGAATTAACCAGATGTGGGTTGTTACCTCAAACATAACAGTGTCGAATATCACCAATTGAGGAGATGGCAATGTTTATGCAAATAGTTGGCTATCATCAAAGATAGAGAACTACTACAGAACGTTTCCAACACTCCTTGGAGATAATCAACCGTCATGTACATCGTGTGATTAGGGCACTTAATGTGTTATCGCTAGAGCTCATAACTCCCTCAACGCTTAATGAGGTGCCCAACCAGATTCAATACAATCTCGACTTCTTCTCGTATTTTCAAGTATGGAATAATTGAAGGATCATCTATGAGTATGCAATCTATCTAAAAATATTTTAGTAGCCATACTGTTCACATTTAATCTATAGGGTACGGTGGGAGCAATTGACGACACATCAGTGTGTGCCGAGGTACTCGCTCGTAGACAAAATGTATATCGTTTGAGAAAAGAGAATGTCTCTCAAAATGTCCTGGCCATAGCCAACTTTGACCAACTGTTTACGTATATGTATACAGGTTGGGAGGGGAGTGCTAATGATGTACGGATCTTCCTGAATGCAATCCAAAGTGACCCTGTCTTTCCCTTTCCCCCATCAAGTATCACAGATCAATTCTAATAACTGTATAACCTGCATATGAATGGGTCATACAAAATTTTGTTGTATTCAACTTCTGTCTAAACTACACTAACACATTTCAATATTCTTATTTAGGAAAGTATTATCTTGTCGATATTGGCTTCACGAACTACATGTGATTCTTATCCCCATATAGACAATCCCGTTATCATCTCCAACAGTTTGATGGTACTTGCGTATACAGTGGGCCAAGAGAGCTATTCAACTATCACCACACTCGACTTAGGAACACCATAGAACATATCTTTGGAATTCTTAAGAAAAGGTTCCGAATTCTAGCTTGGGGTATGCCTAACTACATGGTTACTCGACAGACTGATATTGTAATGGCATATTGTGCGCTCCATAATTTCATACGTAAGTTTAGTCGGGGTGATAGCATATTCACGACACCAAACCATGAACTTGACCCCAATTGGGAGACCTTCAACCATCGTAGCCACCAGAACCAGTAGGAGATAGAGGCACAATCTAAATTTTGAGATGGTTTGGCACAATGGATGTGGGCCGAGAGGTAATAATGAGTTAATACTGTGTTTGAAATGCCAACTTAATATGTTGTATGTGTGTTCCTTTTTAGAACTTATTTATATCTCTTAGTATGTACTTTAACATAAATGGTTGCCATATGCTAATACCGGGTGACGTCATAATTATGTATCTCACCATTTTCTACCATGCATTATCTTATATTTCGTATAATCTTGTTGTACTATTCTTATAAAAGTATTCATTATTTTGATTTAGTTGCAATGAGATAATTGTTATGGTTTGCTATAGGATGAGTAGGTACGATCCCCCCATATGTGCATGTGGTGCTAGCCCCATGCGAGTCAATATAGCCATGACAGTGAGGAGCTACGGACATTATTTTTTTAGATGCCCCGTTGCGCTTGGGCACCCAGGCAATTTCATATGAGCAAACACCAAACCTAGGGAGGCATCAGGTATGTATAGGTAGCATTGACCACTCTGTCGTGCCTCATCATATGGATTTATATGTTATACTTAGGTACTTATTCCTTCTTGATATGGTTCCCAAACTATGCAGTTACATCTCTGAGAGCATCGATAGATAGTGCTAGCAATGATATTGCAAATATATGGGACCTCAACGTTAAGGAGCGGTTCATACATATCTTTCTTGCCGCTAACACAATGGACTCACTGACAAATGAGCTATACATACAGATATGCATGCCCGATATAGCTAAAAAACTTGGTAGCCACTTTCATTGCCCAGATACAGCAGAATTTGTAAGGGAGAAATTTAATGACCTTAAGGAGCGCCACGACACAATGAAGGCTATCGTCAAAAATTTAGATGTCTTTTACGAGCCATCAACCGGTGATATTTTTGTGCCTACTCACATGTGACCAGAGCTCCAAGCAGTCAGAATAGTGTGCAATACCATCTACGAGTTATGATTTTGTATAATTATATGTGCTTCCTTAGGAAGATTATCTTTGTAATGTGTGAGCAGAGGTACCGACTTACTAAGCGCTATTGGCTATATACAGAGACTAGATACGACCTCCTATCTGAAATCTTTACGCTGCGTGCCACACCACAACGAAATGTATCTTGCCCGCGCTAGCTCGGGAGACGTGACGATCAATTATTGGGTTGATAGGAACACACAGATAGGCTATCAGGTTTAGGTGGATCATGTAGTTCTTTGCAATTGCAAGGGTCATCTAAGCCTGACATCCTATGTTCTCGATCTATTAGAGTTAGAGCAAACATGTCTGTTGGCTTGGACGGCAGCATTGATAGGGGTTCAACAATTAGCACCATCACATCATGGTCTGCTATTGTCCGATAAATTAGCATGAGGCTATCGAGATATTGTAGCTCGCCTCACATGAGCCAAGTTAGTATAGGTTGCACACCGAACCAACCACCTACATCATCTTGATCTTATTGTATTATGCAATGTATTATTGTTATGTATCAGACTGACTGTACCCTACACTATTTTTATGTACTAGTCAGCTTCATATTATTGTTGGTTGTGTGTATTGCACGTGATGAATGGACATGGTCAGTTTAATGTTAAATTTATTAGTTGTCATTTATTTCTTGGATCACGATATTAACAGTATGACCACAGACCATGCCAAGATTGTCCAATGGGACACAACCAACTTGTAATGTGCCTGCACATGGTATATTTCATGATCCCCACTAGAGCCCTTAGGAGAAAGGTGTCCTCATCACTTATTTGATAAACGTTGTGCCATCCCGCAACATTTTTAATAGGGATGTGCTTATAGATGAGTGCTCCCACATTGCACATTATCTATCCAAGACATTCGGGAGGGAGAGGATAGTTAATGAGGTGAAAATGAAGGTTTAGTAGCTACATGGCCGCTATTATTCATTTATAGAGTACATATCTATACCTGGGATGCAGTACAATGCCGACACCATGGTGGTGCATGTTGACGTGCAGTACTGGGTGCATGTTAGGAGTGTAAGTTAAATTTACCATTTTCATCATTTTACATAATGTAACATACATATCTACACAGATAACAGTTCTCATTGAAAATTATAATTTACCTCATGCAGGAGATTATCAAGTAGAGCTATTTTCGTGTATTCAGAGAGCCCCTATACCTCCCGCTATAGTACATATTTACTGAAGGTCGTGCAGCCGACCTATCTGATGGTAAGTTAATAACAGATGCATCAGTACCCGCCACTGGCGTGTAAAACCCTTTGTCAAGTTCAATAATTTCACACATATGTGAAGGCTCCATCTCAGATGAGCCCCCCCACCGAATCCTATCATGATGTTTCATTTATATGTTATGGATCATTGGCAAACATAAGTAGTAATGTTAGAAACTCCAATATTTAAATTCAACCTATTATGACGATGATGCATGGTACGATATTTATGTTCACTCTACATTATGTTATGCTTTATAATTTAATAATTCTATTATGACTGTTCATATTCATATATCGTAATTATTAATTTTCTCCACCCCCTATTCAAGCACAATTCAATTTTAAGTATTTTTGTTTTTTTTTTGTGCATTTTTGTCACAATTTTTTTGTCACAGTATGTATGAGTATGACTTGCTTTTCAATATAACATAGGAAAATGTACAGTATGAAGTGTAATAGTAATAACAATAATAACTAATATTATAAAAGTTTGTTTGCTTGCGTTTTCCCATAACACCATTGTTCTGAGGAAACAAGGTCACACTTGGCCTCCCTTTTCCACCATCTGAAATACCATAAAATCCCTTGGCCATTCCCATTATTTACCACATCCCAATTTAATTTCACACACCCCCTGCCACACACACACACCCTGCCACACACACACCATGCCATTATCAATTTACTACTACTACTACTACTACTACTACTACTACTACTAATAATAATAATAAAATTAATACTAATAATAATAATTCTTGTTGTTATTATAATAATAATAATAGTATTCATTTTTTATTATTAATAAAGATAATTAATAATAATACTAATTATTATTGTTTTGGTAAATATTCTTTTATTATAATAATAATAGTAGTATTAATGATATTTATAATGTAAATAGCATTAATAATAGCAACAAAACTATCAGGCAAATTATCAAGAGTAAGCAGCTTAAAAGCAACTTGAATTAAACCAATATGAAGAAATCTATAATCATATCTATACTTATCAATATCAGATCTATGCAACAACTGTAAAGAAATATCATCTTTATTAAAAGAAATAGATTCCTCAGTAGTCTTAACAATTTCTTTTAAACTAATTTTTTCGAAAGTACCCAATTGATAAATCATTTTTGAATCTACTTTAGGAATGGTCCATTTATTAAGAAGATCAATGTTGACTAGAAGATCTATTTCTTCCAAACAAGAATTTTTTATTGAAGAAGATTTTCCTTCAAGAAAATTCATTTTAAGGAAATGTGTTAAACAACCAGAGATTAAATACAACCTATACACCATGGCTCCAATACCATACGAGAGGGTAGGATCTTATAAAGGAGAATTAGATCTTAAAATGAGTTCACGATACCCAACCTATAGTCGAAACTCAGAATATCATTTACCTAAATTTAACTAGCCCACCATATAAATCTAATTCAATACCCAAACGCCAACCTGGCTAACAAGGGCAAACAAGGGGTATTACCCAAAACCAGACATACATGGAGTGCCATTAAACCTTAGAACCTAATCAGATAACTTATTAAACAAATCTAAAACCTTCAACACAAGCCTATTCAACTATGACCATAATAATATAGGAAGCATCCAACTCATAGTTGTTTAACACAAAATTCCTTAGCCTTCCATTAGGCTAGGAATATACAAAAATAAAAGTAAAAATAAAATACTAACCTTGGAGAGACCAAGACACCAAGGAGTGTAAGCTTTAATCAGCTCCAATAATTTATTAATTTACAGAAATGAAAATTACGAAGGATGTAATCAGTACAAAGAAAATATCAAAAATTAAATAATCTAACTCTAAATTCTAGCTATGAATTCTATACAATTGTGAGCCCTTAAATAGAAAATAAAAGTAACTATTATAGATTTTAAAATATAATTCTAAAGTTTGAATAGTAAAAAGTAAAATATTATGCGGATTTCAAAATTTTTAAATCCGAAATAGTAAAAGCAAAAGCAAAAAGTAAACAGTATTTGAATTATTCAGACAACTGTTTCTGTCTTATTATAACATTATTGGGATTACCGCGATTTTCACCACTCGCACTATAATCTGATGTCATTGTAAACGTTATATTATGATTGATTCTCTTTCCTGAGAGATTCATGCATTACATCTAAAGCTTTTTCAGAATGTGATGGTATATCATCATCAGGGTTCTAAGATTCTCCAGCTAAGCATCCAAAATGATTTTTGTCCGTTTTTTATTTTGACGAAGTAGCAATTGACACTATATTAGCTGAACAACTGGAGGACTCATCTTCCTCAATATCAATAAATTGATCTTTAATCTCCTCTTGCACCATTTCAAGCACTTCTTTAAGAAGATCTACTTTGGACAATTTTCCTTTTCTCATCTTGATTTTTTCATAAGCTTTCCCCAAAATCGAAGTTGCTTCCTTCTTTTTATCTTTTTTAAATATTTTTCATATTAACTTTTGTCACCCTGATAATATTATCCAAGGTCTCTTGGCCTTCAATTTTTCCAGTGGCCTTATCAATCTACAGCATTTTGTTCCACCACTTTATATAAAAAGTCCAAAACAAACATGGGATATTATCTTTAGTATAACCGAACTCCAGAACCCATTTCTAGATCCATGGAATAGAGAACTCCATAAAAAAGAACATAGCAACCTTATAGAGAACCATTTGATTCTCAGCTTTAGCCTCCTGGAGTCTAGGAGAAGATTTGACCCATTGATCAAAAACATGACGAAATTGCTCCGGGAGAATATTATGAGTAGGACCATAAGATTTCCACCAGTCTAGGAACCAATTTGGGATCTAAGATTTATAAACCTCAGGACAAATTTTTACAAACCATGTATGCTTTCTTCTTGGATTTTCATATAAAAATATATTTTGAAAAGCTTGGGTATAATCCCAAAAATTAAATTTATAAGTAACTCTATTATCTTTAACAAACAATTCTTTTTTCCTTTAGTAAGGATATTCCCCACTCCTCGATTGAAATAATTTTCTTAATTATAATTTTAGAGAAATTAAATACAAACTTATCCTGTGAGCTAGGGAAAAAATTATTGATCTCACAAGAGCCTATAGTGATAAGAATATTTTCTAAATATGATCGACGTTTATAAAAACCTGCAACATATGATGCTAAATCAAGATAATGCTAGATTATTATCCAAGGATCATTTCTCCATTTAAGATCACTGTGATCAAGGATCTTTATTATATCCTTATCATCTTTTCCTTCAAATATTGTGAGGGAATCCTCATCAACAGGGGTAGCAGTATCAACAAAAGAAAGATTAGAAGGTTTATTAGATCTTTCAGGCTTCAAAGGGGTTGATTGGCTTGAATCGGAAGCCCTATTAGAACTTTCTTTAAATTGTTTAAATTGTAGAATTCTACAAAGAAAGGGTCAGATTGGATAGGGTCTGGGTTAGAGGTTTGAGAAGCATATAATACTTGTAAAATATTTGAAGCTATAAGCTTCTATTTGCCATGCTATATTAGCAGCCTTGGAATAGCAAAATTTGAACCTCGTCCTCTTCTATTAGAGAAGGGATTGGAACCTCTTCCTTGATTATGAGGAATCATAAATCTTGTAAAAATTCACAAGTCAGAAAATCAGGAAAACCATTATCAGTTCCTTTCTTATAAACAATTTTAAAATCAAAAGGGGCTAAATAAGCTTGCCA
>JACGDI010001517.1:356653-409384 GCA_014898725.1 Jacaranda copaia | reverse complement strand
AGGAATGGGATATTTAATCCATTTTAAGACTTTATTAAGAGGTTTATAATTAATGACTAATATTGGAGTACCACGTTCTTGCTCATAATGTTTATTAACATAGAAAGCAGTGTAGGACCAAGGAGACTTGGTAGGTCTTATAAGACCCTTCTGCAATAAGGATTCAATTTTCTTTTTGCAGTAAACCAAATATTCAGAATTCATCTGGCAAGGCCTAGCCTTTGTTGGGATATTCCCATCAAAACTATCTTCATAGGGAAGATCAACAATGTATTTTTTCCTATTCCAAAAAGCATTAGGATGTTCATTACACACAGACACAGAAAATTGATTTTCAAGAAAAGAAATTTTTTGTTTAAATTTGGGATTAATCAATTGTTCATCAATATTAAGACTGATAATTTCCTATTTTAAAGAATTAACATGATTAGTCTTAGCTTTTATTAAGTCTTCAATTCTATTAAGGATTCTACAACAAGGTTTGGTTATAAATTGAAAATGTAAATTTTTACCCTCAAAAGTTCCTGTAAAACCCTTTTGATCAACCAATTTTAAAGGGAACATTTTCTTTAAAAAAGGAGTTCCAAGAATAATTTGATTGGAAATATTTTTTACTAATAAAAAGCTTGAAGGAATACAAGTTTTATTCTTGCAGACAAAAGTTTTTGATAATTTAAAACTAATATCAAGTTTTTCACCATTAACAAAATGCTGAACATGTGAAGTTTTCTCAAAATACCTAGTAGGTATAAGACCTTCTTGAATACAGTTAAGGTCTGCACCACTATCAATCAAAGTAATTAACTCTTTTGAAAATTTATCATCTATCAAAAGATTAATTTTTCCTAACCAATTTTGTGAAGTAACCATTTCTAATTTAGAGAGGAAATCATCACTTTGTAAACTATTAGAAATATCAAGAAAATAATCAAACAAGTTATCTATCCTAGGTATTACCTGTTTTCCTTAAGAAATTTATAATTTTCTCATTCTTTCTTCAAGAAATATATTATTTCTTTTAATTTCTATACTTTCATTTTTTAAATCATTAACTTCCCGTTTTCAATCATCAACAGAAGTAGGACTACTCTTTTTATTCCTATTATCTAAAATTTTATAAACTTTAGCCATTGAATAAGGTTCATTATCCTTATTATTAGAAGTGTTATAAACAAATTCTTCAATTTTAGAAGAAGAAGGAATATTTTCAATTTGATCTATAATTTTAGATCTTAAGATTGGATCTTTAATTAATTTAAGAAATTTAAGAGTATTATTATTATCAATAACATTAAGTTCATTAGATTGGAATTGCGAAATAAGTTTATACAAATCATCATTATCAAATTTATCACTATTAGTATTACTATTAATACAAGACTTACCTATTTTACAAGGTTCACATTTAGACTCGGAACTATTATTAAAACATTCATTTAAGGAACCAATATCAGAAGAAGAAAGAAGCATTTTCTTCTCTATCAGAAGACTCAAGCATAAGTTTATAAAGCACATCTTTAATATTATCATCAATGTCAAGACTATTCATCTTAAATCGCATTTTGCATTTATCAGCGTAATGACCAACCTTGCCACACTTATAACATGCACCATATTTTTTAAACCTTTTATAAAGTTTTTTATTAAATTTTTTCTTCTCTCTCTTTCTCTCTCTCTTTTTTATGAGATTTTTTTCTATATTTTTTCTTTTTATTAAAAACAACTTTATCTTTATGATTTTTATTATTATCAACCGGTTTAGGAATGTTCATACCAAATTGTCCACAAAATTGTCTTAACTGTTTTTTCTCAGTTATATTATTACGTTTTATTTGTTGATTCAATTTTATCTCATTACATATATTTAAACCCTCTTGGATACAAGTTCCAATTAATTTACCATAAGTAAACTTATCATAATCAATAGTAACATTATTTTGCCTAAGTGTTTTTCTAACTCTTTCGGCAAATAAAGAAGGTAAACCAACAACAAATTTAGACTTCCAGTGAGTACTATTAGACTTAAGGAGTTCCAAAACTCTAGACAAAAAAGTATCTTTGTCCCAACTAAATGAGATAAGACTCTGACACTTTAACCCAATAAGCAATGTTCTAATATGCTCAGAATTATTAGTCCATCGACCAATGAAATGTTCTATTATTGTCACAATTAAAGTATAAACAGCATTTTCAGCACTAACACTACCAGCACTAGTACCTTCATGCTCCAATTTAACCGTATTAAGAATTTTCTCTTTATTAGCTTGGGTCAAATAATTATCCCACCAACCTTTAAGTTGTCCAGTAAAATTAGTAATTATCATTTTAGCAACAGTTTTATCAGAATTACCATTATTATTATAGATAGTACTATACATTAATATATGATGCACCAAATTATAAATATGACGCTCCGTAAAACCATCTAAATTTCACTCATAAATATTTTTACCAGAGCAGGAATTATTGAGAATCAAATCTTGTTCCTCATGTAAAACATCATGAGGTGTGGGGCGAGGATAATAATAAGTATGCATAATGGGTCTATCAACATATTTTTGAAGTTTATTAACTTCCTCATTAATAGCATGTTGGTAAGATTCATCTTCAACATTATTATTAAGAGTAGAAATCCTGAACTCAGCAAATTTTTTAGTTATTAACTTCTCTAACTCAGACATATTTCTAAGCTTAAAATTATCAATTTCAAGGGGAGGTTGGATGCTAGGCATTGCAATAGAATCAGGTAAATCAGGAGGAATAAAAGCTCTATTAATCTTTTCTTCTAAATCACCCATAAATTTATTAAGTTTATCAATATTATTAATAATAGTAGAAAGCCTTTGATCAATAGTATAAATACTTTCTCCTAAAATATTTAAATATAAATTACTATAATTTTGTTGTTTAATCAACTTATTAATATCTCCAGCAGTAACAGCCATATTTTCACTTATTAATAATTTATGAAAAGCAATAAAATATAAATTATTATCGCCTTCAACATAAAAAGTTTCTTGTGGGGGAAAAAGTGATTTTTGTTTATTACCACTTTCAAAAATATAAGTTCTTTCTAACACAAAAAGATAAGATTTAATATAAGTAACCATAAACTAAAGTACAAAAGAAACTAATAGATCCTCTTCATACACAAATTTGTAAAATTCTTTTTGAAAATTAGATTGTTGTTCTTTATTAAAATTACTAAAAAACCATTCACGAAAAGATTTCCATCTATCCTTATTAAACTCAGTTTTTATTAAATTTCTATTATAAGAACCAGGACTAAAATCCATTTTGTTTTTAATCATTAAAATAATTAATTAAATGCGAGTATTTCTCACAGAAAAATCCATTTCAGACTCAGTGGGTTCCAAAGAATCATCACTATTATTATCAACATGAATACCATGAACGATATTAGAAGATGAAATTTTTAATTTATCAAATTGAGTATCAAGAGTATTATCTTTCCTAACTTCAGGGGTAAATTCCCTAATCCTAGAAGTTGAAGCACTAGACATAATTGAACTCTCAACCGTATAATATAATGGATCAAGAAAAGAAAATGAAGATCTAGTAGATTTAGAAGATTTTAATAGATTATTAGTATTAGATATAAATTGAATAGAAATATCTCCATTTGGAGTTTGAATTATTTGATTAACCGCAGTATTAATAACAAGTTGGACTGGGACTACCTTTTCCATCATCCAATTATCAGGAAATTTAACATCATCCCACTTAATAGGTCTTCTAGTAGTAATATGAGATTGACAGAAATTGGTTTCAATTAAAATTGTTTCATTATTATTTTTATTAACCATTTTACACTTTGGATTTAAAGTATAACGTGGTTTATAATAGATACGATAACAAATACATATCGTTTCAGTATTAGGCATATAATTATATCCATGTAACTTAACATTTAATGTTAAAGTATGTAAAATATTAACATCAGTTAGAGACAATTGCAAATTAGGATAAACATCAAAATATACAGGGCCATAAGCCAAACTGGATTGTAAAATACCCATGATAGAATGTTTCCAATTAAGATTACGAGCATCATGCAAAATAGCAACAAAACTATAAGGTAAATTATTAAGACTAAGCGGCTTAAAAGCAATTTGAATTAAACCAATATGAAGAAATCTATAATCATATCTATACTTATCAATATCAGATCTATGCAACAACTGTAAAGAAATATCATCTTTATTAAGAGGAATAGATTCCTCAGTGGTCTTAACAATTTGTTTTAAACCAATTTTTTTGAAAGTACCCAATTGATAAATCGTTTTTGGATCCACTTTAGGAATGGTCCATTTATTAAGAAGATCAATGTTAATTGGAAAATCTATTTCTTCCAAACAAGAATTTTTGATTGAAGAAGATTTTCCTTTGAAAAAATTCATTTTAAGGAAATGTGTTAAACAACCAGAGATTGAATACAACCTATACACCATGGCTCTGATACCATACGAGGGGGTAGAATCTTATGAAGGAGGATTAGATCTCAAAATGAGTTCACGATACCCAACCTATAGTCGGAACTCAGGATATTATTTACCTGAATTTAACCAGCCCACCATATAAATCTAATTCAATACCTAAACGCAACTCGGCCAACAAGGACAAACAAGGGGTATAAGCCAAAATCAAACATACATGGAGTGTCGTTAAACCTCAGAACCTGATCAGATAACTCATTAAACAGATCTAAAACCTTATAATAATGGTAGTAATAATATTACAAATAATAGTTAGGGTAAGTATAATACTACTACTGACAACAACAACAACAATACTAAATATATTTTTAATATTATTATTATTATTATAATACTAATTACAATTAAATAAATTTTCAACTAACAAACAAAACCCATAAAATATTATAATACAAACCCACTTAATCATTATAAACTTACAATATAATAATATCTTTTCAATACATATACATACATATATACACAATATTTTTAATTAATATCCTTACAATTAAAAAAATTCTTTAATATCAATTTTCACCCTCAAACACCAACACAAAAGTAATGATGTGACATTTACAGTAAAAAATGCCCCCTTAAAAACATATCAAAACTCTCAAACCCCATTTTTTACTATTTTTAAAAACAATAACCAAACACCGATCACATTCCTTAATCTTTCTTTCACATTCTCCCACAATTCTTTCATTATTCATTCTCTCAAAATATACAATAAATACATAATAAAATCAAATAAAAAGTATATCCAAACAAATGCTAAGTTCCTGGGGAAGTTGTAATTCAAAACTTTAATTGACAATTCACCCAAGTTCTAACAAAAGTATTCAATTAAATATCCTAGGATGGGATTGCAAATCACAACCACCACATCAACAACTGCTGTTATTTCGCTTTTGTGCCGCATTACTCAGTCATAGAGCTGGCAACTGGCAAATTTATCAATTCAAAGCTGCTTTTTAAATTAATGATTTTGATGCTAACTATGGATCAAAATCCGTATTTTTAAGGTGTTGGTCCCATGAATCAATTAATGTGAATATAAGGAGAAATGAATTTTATATTTATCAAAAAAAGAATAAATATAAAATTTATTCTGCACAATTTTATTAATACGTCACGTCAATTAGATCCTTAGCATACCAAAATAGATTTGACGCCACCCAAACGGGCGGACGCTCAACTATAGTATCTTAGCAACTTGGCACCTTCAGTGCATGTATGTGTTAAACTTTTATAATATATTTTTATATAATAATATTATTTATTTATTTATTTATTTTTAATTTATTTCAGTTTTTAATATATTAAAAAGTATAATAAAATAATCATTATAAAATAAATGACATTACGTTGTTGTGTAAAAAATAGAACTTCATTTATAGGTTAGAGTAAATGATTTTATTGGTTAACCACCCACTTAAAACCTGCTTATTATTATTACAACGGAAGGTTTGGTTGGTATAATGGAGTAGAAACAGACAGCTATGAACCTTCCAGAAGAATTTGTGTTGTAGATTAAATGTAGTGGCTCCGACAAAGGAAGGGCTATGTTATTTTTGAAAAAGAATAAGAATTGTTTTGGATGGAATACTTCTCCTTTTTATTTCTTTGTTCTATCTTTGCAACACAACCTATTGTGGCGGAAAGTGCGAAAATTGATTCCTTTCCGGGAACCATTGATTGTTCCCGAATGCGCGTCCCCTTTTCATTCTTCATACTCAAAACCAGATTTTTAGTGACAACAAAAGATGAAGAAAACTTCAAAAACTCATTCTCAATTCGAATTGCGGACTGCAACTCGTTAAGTTGTTGTCTTTGCAACTTTAGCCACGGCTCCTGTTCTATTTTTGGATTCCTAGAGGTTATTAAAGGATCTTTTGGTTTTATTCACATTCTAAGCAAGCTCCTCCTAATCGAAAAATAAAATTCAATGAATAGCTGGGGAAAGAATATGCTCGAATTGAATTTTTTGTATGGATTCTCGAGAAGAGATGAGCTATTATGGTTCCCCCAAATTTTCGGGATCTCACACAATAAAAAGAAAAGAAAAAAAATTGAAAAAAATTATGAATTTCCTTGTAAATGCTCAAGATATCAATTTACTAGCTCATGTAAAAATCTTCAACGATATACAATATAAAGCTGACTTGACATAATCAATCAATCTGCGTTAATTTTGGTTAACCATAAATATGACTACAATATAAATTGGTACTTTTAAAGAAACATGAGGTCACGGAGGAAAAATGAAATGAAAAGAAGAAGGATATTTTTCAAATTTGTGAAAAATAACTTGGAATGAAATGGATTATGGTCATAGTTTTTCGAATTTATATATATATATATATATATATATATATCCCATCTCCTTTTATTACTAAAGCGACTTATTTCTAACTTTTATTCTAATTTCAATCATATTAAAATAATTGGAGATAATTATATTAATCTTGTTGTGTACTATTTCTGTTTATTTACTAGATAATATATAGTTTCTTGTGATAAATTCCAAGTACATAGATATTTTGGAACTTGGTTTATTCCAAATTAGTACTTAATTTTAGTGACGTATATATATATATATACATATTTTTTTGGTAAATAAATTTGTTTGGAAATTTTCACGAGAAAACACCCATTTTACTAACAAAAACTTTATGGCGAATAGAATTTCATTATAATTTGAAGATAGTTATGATAAATTTTTTATGAACTATTAACAAATTTAAAAAAATGAGTAAAAATATATATTAGTAATAACATTTGTGATGAATATGAAAAGCTTGTATTGATATAAAGAATTTGTCATAAATTTCACAACTTTAAATAAGATTTCTCTCTCTGTTATTAAATTTCATCATAAAATTAAATCTGTAATACACTTCATTTTTATCACTAAACTAATCAGTGACCAAGCATATATAAATGAATTTTAGAAACAAATTCATTACAAAATTATATTTTATGATAGATTTCATTAAATTTATAATAAATTTTTTTGTCAACAAAAGACTATTTTCTTACAGTGTTTTCAAAATATCCTAGGCATCACCTGAATAACGAACTTTAAGCATTAATATTGATCAATTGCCCAAAATAAGGGATTAAGACAAGGAGAAGAATACTTCACCGAGTGATTGCTTATTGGAAGTTTTCCCCATTCTCCATTTTCCATTTTCCATTTTTCATTTTTTTGAGACATGAGAGCGACATATAAAATTTTGGAAATATAAGATTGAAAAATAGAGATGTGTTTAATTGTAGAAAATAATGCAATGGCTAAGATTGAGATTTGATGTTGTAATTGATTGTGAGATTTTTTTTTTGTGAGAAATGTTTAAGAAAATGAGTTTGTTTGTTAGATTTATGTTGTAGTTTTTGGAAGAAATATTGTATGTATAGATATATTAATAAAAATTAATTATTATATTTTTATTTTTTTAGTTGCAAGATATTTTGTGAATACTATCTAAAAAGCATGATTTCAAATATTTTACTAAATTACAAAAAAAATGAAATTTATAAAACAATTTTAGAAACCAAATTATGAAAAAATATTGCACATATCATTATTAAAATTTGTTTAACGATAATAATTAAACAAAGTCTTTTAAAAATTTTATTTTCATTAACCTGAACTAACAAACATTATAGAGACGTTATTATTTTATTATTTAAATTAATTTGAAAATATTGTATTTAAAAATTATCTAAAATTATTAACAAAACTTTTGAAGTGCATTCAATACGGTTTTTTTTTTCTTTTTTGAAAAATTTCCGTGGGTAAATTAAATTAATCATAATTTTTTATAGACACATATAACATTAATTTTTCCATATTGGTTTCAATTTTTCAAAAGTAAACAAATTACGTCTCTTGATATTGCAAATACAGCATCTTGCACGATACAAATAACGCAAACATAGTTCAAAAAATTGCATTGCATTATATAAAGTATAAAATAGGTTCAAATTAAGTAGACACATAGTAGTCCCTACAATGATGTTGTATGCCGATGCAAAAAATGATTTGAAAATTGAAAGATCATCGTCAATCACTTGAGACTCGACTACATGAACTAACACAAACTCAGAAAATATGACGACGCCGCGAGGAGGACAACCCCCACGAATCCTGACAAGTTTGGACGGTCTGAAATCATCCAAAGCAGAGCCTGCCCATGCCAGCAATGTCCCGTTGGAGCCTGCCTTGAGTATCACACAAGCGCCCTTAGGGTGGCCGGTGGCACCTTGGCAGTGGCACTACAACCGCTGCCTCCTCCCATTTTTGTGAATTTCAATTCAATATACAACTTTGACTTAAATTGGGTCCTACTTCCAAACATCCCACTCTCAATTGGTAATATTACTCGATTTTATAGACCTCAAAAAATTTTACTGATTCTAAGAAGTTGGGTAAAAAGTCTTGAAGAACAAAACAGCAAAAAATAACGAAAAGACAAAGCACAAAAGAAGTTACCTTGGGAACATCTCAAAACTTCTTGTAACTCCTCATAAAAGCCCTCTTTCTTCTATATCAAACTGGGTAGTTAGACAAATGGTAAGTTCTAAACCTCACAATGGTAGTTAGACAACTCAGATCCTGAAGCATCAACAACAAACTCCTCATCTGAATCACTTGGCTCTTCTACATCTGAGTATGATTCACTTTTCTCTCCCTCACTTGACTTTGAATCACTTGCCTCTAGCTCACTTTCCTCCGACTGACCTTTATCTAACTCACCACCATCATGCGGTCATCTGTTCATTATTTCCATCTTCATTCAAACCCCAATCCCCAAGAAAGATGTCAACAAGAGCCTCATTCAAGAAATCTTCAACAATCTAAATAGACTACGACAATCAAAAAAAAAAAGAAGGCAATATTCAGATTGCATATAAAGGACTTAAGTATTTAAAATAACTAAAATAAACTCCTCAATGTTTACATAAACTTACAATAAACCCCCTATTGTTTACATAATGCTACAATAAACCACATACTCTTTGTGTTACCATTACAGAAATATCATTAAAATCATTTAAACATTACAAATGCACCCTTATATTACATATGAGAATGCAATGACTTGTATATTTAACAGTGCCCAAATTAGTAACTAATCGTCCAGATATATTACACATTACAATCAACTCCCTAATATTACCAAATAACACCTAAAAATTCAATTAACTTATCTGATAAGTCCCGAACCTTACATTGGTAGTCAGACAACTCAAACCCTGAAGCATCAATAATAAACTCCTTATCTAAATCACTTGGCTCTTCTTCATTTGAGTATGATTCACTTTTATCTCCCATAGCTTCAATAGTCTTACCCTCACCAATAAGATTTCTAAGACCCTTATCGTCAACAACCTAATACAAAACAACATCTGTAACAAACTTATAAATAAGTTCACATACTTCAATTAAAACTTCAACATACCCCATTAACTTGTATATATATTACATAAACATCCCTCATATTTCAAATAAAGAACTAACACAATCTTGACATTTAATTGAAATTTAAGAAATATCCAAAAACTTACATTGTCATTCTCATCAGTCTTAGCCCTCTTACCAACTATATCAACTTCTTCTCATACTGTCACATTAAGACCTTCTCCACCACCAATAACCAAAAAAATGAAAAAAAGAAAAGAAGAAGAAGAAAAACACAAATTATTACAATCAGTAAAATATTACATTTCCTCCCTTCTAGTTTTCTGATCATTACAATATAATGCCATCTAATTTCCCATGATAGGTAGAATAGTCCAACATTTTGAGATAGGCCAAATTATTCTAGTAAGAGATGTTTTATCAGACCATTCATGAAAAAACTATAATCTATCAACATGTCCGAACTAAAACATGTTTAAAATACCAATTCAAATTCATTTCTAATGGGGAACAAAAAAGAAAAAGAAAACCCACAAAAAATAGAAAAACCATCCATACATTACGATAAAATTCAAAAAGAAAATGGTATTTTTTGACCTATTCCAAAGAAATATGTAACCTAATAACGAGGTCTAACAAAAACAACATATTTTGGAAGTAAAAATCATACATTTAGCAAACTTGAAAATCCTAGCATTTTTGAAATGTTTCCAAAACTTAGGACTCCATATAGCAACTTATCACCTTCCAAAATAGAATGGAGAATGATAGGTTTGGGAAGGAAGGGGTTTTTAGAATGTAAGCCGAATGATTTTGAGAGATTTTGGGAGTTTTTTCTTCTTCTTCTTCTTTTCCCCCCAATGAAAAGGAGATGAATGAATGAGTAAGACAATGTCTTCCTTTTTTCTTCATCACCACTTCATGGGAATTTTAGGCAATTTAGTAAGTAAGGGTCCTTTTAGTTTTTGGTCATTATTATTATTATTATTATTATTATTATTATTATTATTATTATTATTATTTATTTATTTATTTATTTTGATTTTTCTTTTTTTAAATTTTTGGACAAGGATAAAATAAACAATTTATAAAACCTATCCAACTTAACAGTCAGTTATCAGTGTCAGGGGCGTATTTGTAATTTTCTAAAATCTATGAATCTTGTTGTAAATAAGCCAAACCTCGAAGGAATCTAGGTAATAAACCCTTTCGAAAAGAGCCTTAACTCTATTTTTGACAAACATCAAAAGCATAGAGAAAGAAGTTAGATTTGAAGGAGATAAGAAGCTTTGTATTGTGTGCAAGTTGAAGAAATCCCTCTATAGTCTAAAGAAATCTCCTTGTGCTTGGTTTACTTGTTCTAGTTGTACTATACTACAATTTGGGTGTAAGCTTGACCATACTATTTTTTATGCGGATGACGGCAAAAAGTTAATTTTGATAATATATGTTGATGACATGATAATCACAAGAGATTATATTTGAGAAATTAACAATCCAAAAAAAAGGCGTTTGCAAACTAAGTTCCAAGTTAAGAAATTTGGGAAACTATATTATTTTCTTGGGATGAGTAAACAAGGTATATCCATTTGTTAGAGAAAGTACATGCTCGATCTCAGAAATTGGATAATTTGCACGCAAATATGTTGGAACTCCTTTAAAATAAAATTGGAGACATAGAATTACTGAGAACAATCCTCATTTACTGAGAAAGTATCTTCATTTACTAAGACTAGACATTTTTTATAGTGTAAGTATTGTGAACCACTTTGTGCACTGTGCTAAAAGAGATATATTTAAGTAGTAAATTAGATTCTAAGGTATTTGGAGGGAACACAAGGAAAACGACTGGTAATCGAGAAGAATGAAAAAAGCAAAGTGGAAGGATTTGCAGACTCGATTAACTATCGGATGTAGTGCTAAACTATGGAAAAAAATATGGTAACTTGGAGGAGTAAAAAACATATAGTGGCAAGATGTGGCATGGAAGCTGAACATAGAGCTATTGCTCAAGGGATTGTTGAGCTGATTTGGATAGGCAAATTGTTGATAGACCTCCGGATTAATTCCATTACAAAGTCCAATGAAGTTATAGCGACAACAAATCTGCTATTAGTATTGTTCATAAACATGACGAGCTAAAACGTATGAGAGTTGATAAAAGTTTCATTACGTCAAAAATATTTTGTGGTTTAATTAGCATTCAATGCATACGGGCTAAGCTACAAGAAGCACATGTACTCGCCAAAACATTGTTGAGAACACGATTTGAGTTCAATAAGGCCAGGTTGGGAATGATTGATATCTGTTCACCAACTTGAAGTGCAATATTGGAAAGAACAGAAAATTCTCAAATTCTTGTGGTATAAATAACCAAAATGGTCAACTTGGGATTTACCTCTAAAACATGATTTGTATTGATTGAACCACTAAAAACCTGCTATTTATTTTTTATATCGTAATTCCTATGCATTGCCAGAGTTCCACATGAAAAGATGAAGATATATTAAAAAATTACGTCTCTTTTCATTTTTCTATACTTTTCTTATTATCAAAGAGAGAATTTCAATTGCAATTAGGGAGATAAGTTAAAATGATTTGAAGCAATTTTGAGCACAATATCATTCAATAAAGATGTTCCGAGGCAAACGACCACCACATTGATTAAGACAAACGAATGAATTACAATGGAAGATTGGAGTGAAAACTACAGGAAACTAAGAGCGTAACTGAAAATGTCTAAAGATTACAAGCGCAAAATGTTAATCTGATCCGCCAGGAAGCAACTTGGCTGAGCTAGATGTGCCAAGTCGTCTGCCTGCTGCAGATATAACTCGCGATGGTGATATAACTTCAGCAAAAGATAGATTATAGGAATCTGTTCCTAAGCGGCTCTGCAACCAGCCTTTGCTTCCGGAGAAGCCATCACTCACAGTCCAGCAATTCTTGAACCCAAGTCTTGTCAAGGTTCTAGCAACTATTTTAGCTGAATCTGAGTATCTGAATAAAAATAAATACATATGTTGTAAAGATAAAATTCTAAGTAGCTTCATAAAAAGGTGCAAAATCAAGGCAACACTTGGTGGAATTTCAGTTAAATGCCAAAAGTACCAAGTAAAAAGAGTAGAGGACTTACGAGTCCAATATTATGATGTTGGAACCCTTATTCATCTTCTTGAGGTAAGAGATCTTCAGTGCCACCAATTCAGCTTCTACTTTCTTGACACTTCTAACCAAACTTCTGAGCTTGCTGGGTAGTTCTTCTAAACTGAAACAGTTAACAGAAGCACAAACTTTATTAGGTACGATTGCACTTTATACAGCCTGAACAGTGTTCATAGCATGTTTTTCCATTTCTACTTTGTTAACCTGACTTAATTTATTAACTAATTTCATTTCTAAACCATCTTCCTCTTTGCTTGAGCTGTTGAAGCTCTAGAACAATGAAATAATCTCCTCCACGATCCATGAATTATCAGACAGTTAATTACACCAATATCTTCCTAAGACGGGGGAGAAAAGCATTAGTTTACTGGTTCAAAACTAAAATTTAATTAAAATTCACTTGTTGGAGCTACCATTTGCCGGTGACCCTCGCCAAACCCCATTGCCAAAGATAACAAAGAGTAAGCAAATAAAGAGGATAACTTTTTGTTTAGTCCATGCCTAGATCCTCTAGAACCAAATGCAAGAGCTGTTGAAATTTACTCTCCTACAACTGAATGAAAAGTAGGCTTGTTAAAAGGGATATATAATGCATGTGCTTTGCCGTATACAAATAGGATCTTCTAATGATTTAGAGAAACTTCCTCAGTTTTCTTACCCAGGCAGTGATATCACATTACAGAATTTGCTGTCAAAACACAAGTTTCCCAGCATTGAGGTGTGCAATAGCCAAAATTTATTCTATATAAAAATGGTTCTCGGGAAGAGTATACTCACGGGATTGATATCAATTTGTTTTTAGCACCAGAGGGAAGGCGAGGAATACCGGCCTTGTCTTTATCCTTCTCTGACCTTATATCAATCAAGACATAACTCTTTGTGGACATCAGATCCAAGGTTTGAGCAGGAGTTAAGTCACCTAGAGAAATAGCATCCAAAACCAAAATGCAAACATTGATTAAGCAAATTATGTGAAAGCAAACATGTGAGCAAGCCTTGGATACTGGTTCATACAAGAATAGAAGATATTGCTGAATGAAAATTTTCAGAAGAAACTCAGAGATGTTTTCTAGTTTGAATCTTGTCGTAGGTCTTTCATCTCCTCTAACTTTTATGGATAACATCCAATTCATGGAATTGGTTTTCTACCACTAAAAGTAAGAGGACAAATATGAGGTGATTTAAAATGATTCTGTATTCCTTAGATATAATAAAGTATTAAGGTGAACCAATCTTATTTTCACGTTTGAGTTTCCATGATCACGTCAGCCCACAGATAGCCTACACGCCAAAGCACGTAAATCATGAAAATTTCAGATCGACATTGTAACTCTTATGACAGAATTTTATGAAATTAGCTCAGTTCTTAATTCTTATTCAACATCTGAATGTTTGAGGAGAAAGAGGATTTCTATTACACGGTATACAAGAGCATATGGGCAGCAGCTAGCAGCTTCTCATCTATACTTTCTCTTGAAAATGGGATGCCTTATTTTGGTTACACCTTCACAAATTTACGCCAAGGATGGATGACAAAGGATAAGTATTGGAGGCTACCCCTAAGATGTTCCTGTAAGCGTATGACTCCTTCAGTGGCTGGGAAAGAGGTTTACGTCACTTGTTTAGGAATATGTCAACTTAGACAGCAGTGTGCAAACTACTAGTACCATTAAAAGATGTGAATGTCTGGTTAGCTATTGTACGTGTGTGACTTCATTCTAATAGCAGCTATTATTTACCCACGTTGCATATCCCCGTTCCAATCTCCAAAAGTATGGTTTGTCTAAATATACACTGTTAAGTCTAAAGATCTCATAGTACAGAGGAAACATGAAAATGATGATTAACATAATAGGACAAGTTACCCTGGTAACCCCGAAGACTGAATGAGATGGCAGAAAAGATGGGAGGAAGCAAGATATATGCAACAACCAATGCACCACCAGTCCCCAAAATTACAGCAGGTTCTGCAGATGATATCGTTTCAACAGTGGAAGTGGCTATGGGTTTGGCCTCATCAATCACCTTTGTTGTTTGCTGAGCTGCATCAGCAACTGTCTGCAATTAAAATGACCATTATAACTTGACATTAAACACCTTAGCATGCATTGCCAAATTTGAGAGACAAGTGACACATCATAGAGTCAAGCAATTTCACTGGATTCAACCAGCCAAAAAGTAAATTCTGTTTATCAGGATGGCACTATAATACTTTATGTGTCTACTTCATTTACAAATTTCCCATGATTTTAGGCAACAGGATGTTGTTTCCAGTATAAGGAATTTCTGTGACCAGAAAACAGCAAGTAGTCGAGGCAAGAGTAGAGCTCTCTATCTTTAAAACGAATTAGCCCCGCACTAGTGCTAAGGGCAACTGGCTATCATCTCTCAAAGATACAATGACTAATTCATACGATAGTAGCACTACAAACCATTTGATCTCTAGAACTTTAAGCATATTGAACTCTTTCTAAACTTATGCAGAAAATGCTATGAATTAACTAACTAGAATGATGCAATCCGAGACTGATTTATAGAGCCAAGAAGCAGATGGAAAGTGGTCAAACTGCCTGCTGGTTTTCCAACGCTGATAGGTTGAAAGACTCAATCCAAATTCATCTGCTAGAGATAAAAAAATACACGTGCAGTCCAAATACATCCACTGGAGGATTTATTCTGGTCATTTTCCAATTTCTAGAAATTCATGCTGGAAATTTAATACCTAGCAAGAATAAGTTTGAAGGTTGTTGTAGTTTATGTTGGGCCAAAAAAATTTAAAATAAATTTGGTCCAAAAAGTTAACATTGAACTGAAAGCCCAATTTAATTTTATCCAAATCCAAGCCCACAACCACGCCACGCCACGCCAAGTCATGCCATACCAAGCCGGCAAAGCAGCAGCAGTGGCGACGCACACGCGTGTAGATTGGATTAATCCCACTACCATATAGGTTCTCTCCCATCCAAATACTTGTAGTGGTACCCCAAAGGGGCCCATCCCTTACCTCCATACTTGAGACATATATTTAAGTCCACCTTTTGCTCATTTTGCAATGTGGGATAAAATTTTACTCCTCCTATTCCTTTAGCTCATTTTTAGTCTTTTTATTAAACCTTTAAATAGCTCACTTTGACCATTAATTTCTCATTCAATCAAAATTGGTTTTAGCCAATCAAACATATTATCGTCATCTACCCGCAACGTAATTTACGACGATCGTCTATTTCTTAGAAATTAATGCTTTGAGCACACTTAAAAATTTTGTTAAAGAAGACCAATTTTCAACAATCCCCAACATGAATGGAAATTAATGTGGCTGATGATGCATATGCTTATGCAAATACGAAAGAGTTCAGGTGAACAACAATTGCATCAAGATAGGTAGCTTATGGCTTTGAACCTTCCTTAATGAAGCACTATCGGGGGTACTTGGCTAATCAATGAACGTGATGTCTTGAACTATTCAGCCGTTGGTGTAAACCAAGACAACAGTACTCGCACAATAGCCGTCCTATGCTTTTTAGTTCTTTCTGGTTGTATCCATTTTGGCCACAGACACCAATCTTAGATTCATAAGTGTTTACGATGAAGCGACCCATCTTCACACTTATATAGGTGATCCCACATAAAGAGTATCCTGCCACATTCCGCTATTCTAGCTCTAGGAATCATTAAAAGTCGAGACTCAACCTTGTACCCCCTCAACAGGCAACACTTCTATGTCATATGAATGGGTTAAAGCGCTCACATGAACCTTCATAATTTAGTTGTCCCATTGAACCAAGTTCTTGGGATCTCCAATCATCATGGTTGGGTGTCCGCTATGTCAGTTTTTAAACTTATGGGTTTTAGTCCCATTCCTCTCAACAGGCATTTCACTTGATCTCTGGGCATGCCTTTTGTTAACGAATCTACTAAATTCTCCTTGGATTTCACATAGTCAAGTGAACTTACCTCACTTGAGATCAATTGCCTCATTGTGCTGTCGTCTGATATGACGAGATTTACCATTGTACATGCTGCTTTGAGCCCTCTTGATTGTCGATTGACTATCGTAATGAATTGTGATGGCAAAAACCGATTTTAGCCAACAAGGAATATCCTCTAAAAAATTTCGAAGCTATTCTACTTCTTCTCCTGCTTTATCTAAAGCAATGAATTCATACTCCATTGTAGAATGAGTTGTACACATCTGTGTAGATGATTTTCAGGACACCACAGCACCACCTAGAGTGAAGACATACTTACTTGTGGACTTGGTATCTTTTGTATCCGATATCTAATTCACATCTCCGTATCCTTCCAATACAGCTGGATATCTAGTGTAGTGTAATCCGTAATACATAGTGTACTTAAGAAATCTAAGTACCCTCGTCAGTGCTTTCCAGTGTTCATTGCTAGGATTGCTCATATATCTACTCAACTTGTTTATTGTGCACTCAATGTCAAAGTGAGAATAGTTTGTTAGAAACATCAAACTGCTTATTGTTCTCGAGTATTCTACTTGAGATATGGGTTCACCAATATTTTTGCTTAGATATTGACTGGGATCCATGGGTGTCTTCATAAGAGAACTGTCAAACACATTAAGTTGCTTGAGAATTTTCTCAACATAATGGAATTGAATTAAAATTAGACCGTCAGATGTTCTAATTATCTTGATCCCCAGCATGACATTCGCTACACCCATATCTTTCATTGCAAAATGCTTCATAAGCATTTTCTTGGTAATCAAGACAATATCTTGATTGCTACCTATTATCAGCATGTCGTCAACATACAAGCAAACCATGACAAAGTCACTTTTGAGTGCCTTTGAAGTAAACACATTTATCGCACTTAGTTAAGTTAAAGCCATTTGACAATATTATTTTATCAACTTTTTCATGCCATAATTTCGTTTTGGTTCTTTGTTAGTTTGAGAACCACTTGTTGATTCTAAAGGTTTTTTCCGAGAACTTGATGCTTTCTTATCTTTACAAGGAATTATATTTTTGAAAAATACAGCATTCCTGAATTCAATGATCATTCCTTCATTCATATTAAGAACTGCTAATTTATGCATCAAGAATCTATAAACACTACCGTTGTGTGCATATCTAATGCAATTAACAATTTTTGGCCCTATTCTCAACTTTTTAGACATAGGTACCTTTACCTTGGCCAAGCAACCCCACACTTTCACATATTTGTAGGAAGGCGTATGACGTTTCCATAATTCATAAGGGATTTCTCTAAATCCTTCCATGATAGCGGTAGCTTTTCAATAATTGCAACTACTTAAAAGGATTAACTTAAAATCATGTTCTCAACATAAATTTTGTGCAAAATAATCTGCAATTCCTGGACTTGACTCATAACATATTTAGAATCCACCACCTTGTAGTCCAAAAATTTGGCCTTCTTCAAACTAGCATTTTCTGCATCATATTTCTTATCAAATGACTCCCATAGCTTTTTAGTTGTCGTAATAGGGCTATATATATTATACAACGAGTTATCAAGTCCATTCAGAATGTAGTTCTAGCATAGGAAATCACTTTGATTCCACACATCCAAAGCTGCCCGTTTTGGACATCAATGTCATCCTCAGGTACGGTAGGTGCATCCTCTTTCAGAAATCTGAGTAGGAATAGAGGTAGGAACTAGTACAATGACTTGAGCAGTATTAGTAATTGGCGGAACAGTAAATTGGTTTGATGCCATGATCATAGAAATTGAATAATTCATCTTAAAATTGTTGTTTCCGGTATTAGGAATTTCTATGATCAGAAAACATCAAGTAGTCCAGGCGAGAGTGGAGCTCTCTGTATTATAACAAATTAGCCTCGCAGTAGTGTTAACGGCAACTGACTATCGTGTCCCAAGATACAACAACTAATTCCGACGGTGGTAGCACTACAAACCATCTTATCTCTCGAAATTTAAGCATGCTAAACTCTTTCTAAACTTATGCAGAAAATATTGTGAATTAACTTACTGGAATGATACAATCTGAGACTGATTTATAGAGCCAAGGAGCAAATGAAAAGTGGTCAAACTGGCCCTTAGTTTTCCAACACAGGTAGGTTAAAAGACTTAGTCCAAATTCATCTGTTGGAGATAAGAAAATACACGTGTAGACTGTGCAATCCAAAGACATCCGCTAGAGGATTTATTCAGCTCATTTTCCAATTTCCAGAAATTCACGTTGGAAATGTATTGCCTGGTAGGAAGAAGTTTGAAGGTTGCTATAGTTTATGTTGGGCCAAAAAAATTTAGAATAAATTTGGTCCAAAAAGTTAATACTAGACTGAAGGCCCAGTTTAATTTTATCCAAGCCCAAGCCCACAACCACGCCATGCCAAGCCAAGTCAAGCAAGCTGGTGGTGGCAGGTTGGATTAATCCCCCTACCATGTAGGTCCTCTTCCCTCTAAACACTTGTGGTACCCTTAAGGGGGCTATTCCTTACCTCCACACCTGAGACATGTATTCAAGTCCACCTTTTACTTATTTTGCAATGTGAGATGGAGTTTAACTCCTATTACTTTAGTTCATTTTTAGTCTTCTTAGTCAACCTTTAAGTAGCTCACTTTGACTATTAATTTCGTATATACTCAAGTTGGTTTTGGCCAACAAACACATTATCGTCATCTAACTATGGCGTAGTTTACAATAATCACCAATTTCTTAAAAATGAATGCTTTGAGCACGCTTAAAAATTTTGTTAAAGAAGACTAATTTCTAACACAAGAAACGAAATTCCTAAGCCTATGATTGATGCACGTAATACATTAACAAAGCCATAAACTGTTTATATTTTATACATGAGCTGCATGACTCTAGCAAACCGATAGAATAGTACATCATCTATCCTAGCAAACTTTTAGGAGATTCCAATCAAAATAGAAAAATGTATAATTTATATAAAGAATTTTGAAATGGGCACACCAAAATTCTAGTCCTGATAGACATAAGAGAAACTACTCAAAAGCATCCCTGGATGCAAAATTGCCCTTTCTATTTCTACATTTCTTCTTGGTTCCTATGTTCATTCCATCTTCAGTTAATCGTAAGTGAGGTGATTGAAAATTCCACATTCTTGGTCAAAACCACTACTCTAAAAGAACTTAACAAAAGTGAAGTATTTTTTCCCCATATCTCCACCAAAATGAATACTAAGCAAAAGCTACAAAATGCTCTTAGAGATGGAAAATGTCATGTGTTGTTATCAAACTAATTATTCAAGATTATCAGTGTACCTTAGCTGCAGTTATCATCGGCTGAGTGTCAATTCCGGAACTCTGGATGGCTTCTTGAGCTTTATTAGAAACCTCTGAGACCACAGGAGAAGCAATCTTCACAGCCTGCTCTCCAGCTTGCTTTAATATAGGCAATACCGCATCCACTCCTGGTTTCACAGCATTAGTGACAGCTTCAATCACTTGGCCTGCAGTACTGAAAAAATTCGATCCCAATTCTTCAATTTGACCAATTGCCGACTCCACCTGAACATTCCAGCAAGATAATGCAGTTTCAAGAAAAAGGTGTCTAATTATTTACTAACAAAAACGTGCTGCTAGAGAAGTGAAAGAAACACAGCCCTATCCAGAAAAGCAAACAAGTTCCAATTTTTTTTCAGCATTCTTCAAATTTATCCATTTAATTTCTCCAACTCACATTCAAAAGTTAGCAAATTCAAGAAACGGGCGCTCAATAATTCTCAAAGAATAAAAGTAAAGAAGTGTAGCCAGTGGGAACTTTGTCCAACCTGAGTAAGAGAAGAGATAATCTCTTCTTTGGGAAGGATTTGAGCTCTGGCTTCATGAGGAGATGCAAAGAGAGCAAAGAGGGGTAAAATAGCAGTGGCAGGCAGTGATAAAGTGTTGGCTAGTGTCAATTGATGAGGTCTTGATGATGTGTTGATTTTAGATGGAAGAACAACGGTCTTGGGTGGTAAAGAAAGCGGCGGAGACTGTGGAAGAGACGGCGGACGAGCGGTGGATGAAGCTCTGAGGGCCATCGGTACCACCGCTCTCTGCACGTCTGAAATTTGGTTGGTTTGAGTTCGTTGGGAGAAAACGTGTGATGAGAAAATGGGAATTGTTTCCTGGGCTTTAGCAGCGGGGTGATGTACTCTGATGTGGCATCTTATATTCCGATGGATCAACCAGTTGACGCCACGTGGAAATTAAGATAGGAGGTGTGGGCCATCTTCAATTCTTTTCTTCACATTTCCTGATTTAAGAGCCTCCCATGTTGTACCGCTGCTAAAAAAGTAGTAAAACAGCACGTACGGTCCACCACGTTCAGGTAATTTTTATTTGTTTATATTCCCTTTTTGTAACTTTATGGTAATTTCCTTTGAAAGACAAATGAGAATTAATATGCTTGCTTATTGGTCAATTTTGATTTCATACGCAATTTTGAATCGGTGTTTTCAAAAAATAAAATAAAATAAAATACTAAGTTTTACATTTTTTATCTTATCCTAAAAAGTAGTTGAAAATCAATTATGTTTTATTTATTGCTTAAACCGATGTTTTTAAAATCGCACCCAAAAAAAATTGATAACGTTACTGATTATTAGTTCAATCAGTTGAACTAATATGACGTGATAATTATATTTAATTTTATAAATATATATAATATTTTAATATTAACAAAAAATAAAATTTTCAATTGATATAGAAAGAATATTATTTGAAACAAATCTCAACGTACATATTTTTAAGTATATTTTTTAGAAAATAATACTATTTCACAATTAATCAACTATGAATAAATAAAAAATAATGTTTCACATTTATTTAAGTAATCATTCGTTTCATGTTTTAACTCTAAGTAAAAATAAATTTTTCTATTGTAAATATTCAACATAATTAAATAAAATAAAATAATAAATTAAAAATAAGCACTCATAAATAACTACCACTTAACTAAATTTTAAGAAAATAAATTTATGTTTTAAAAAATTACACATCTAAAATCTTTAATCATCATCTTCAACTCATAATTCTCGTTTCTTTTTTTAAAAAAATAATTTTTAAATTTGCAAAACAAAAAAAAGTGAACCGATTGAACCGGTACTGATTTTCAACCGACTTTGACCAATTCAATTAATTTTTGATTGATTTTGACCATCATTGATTTTTATACTTTAACAGGATCAAACTGGCATTCGGTCACCGATCCGACTGGTCAAACCGACCAGTCTGATTCGATTTTCAAAACCTTGGCTTCAATCAAGAAAAAGAATTTATATTGTTTGAAAAAATGTACAAGTTGAGTATTAATTACATAATGATAATTGAATTTATACAAAGATCATATATTTATTTATATTTTTCTTACTATAATTAGGTGTTGTGCCGAATAATTTTGATGAAAGTTTTGTCGAAACAAGGATTATATTTAAATGTTTTCACAATGTAAACTGCAAATAATTATCATCACCATGATCCATTTCATTAGTCATTACTATAACCTCCATACCAAAAAATTAAAAATAATAAAGATAAAAATAAAAGATATAGTGATACCCATGCTGTTCCAACGGAATTTGGAAAAAGAGGACAGAGTTAATCCCATATTACTATTTCTAAAATCGATCCTTTCGCAAGTTACACATTTCTTGTTAGCGATGCGCCTTTGCTAGTAGTCCGTCTCTATTCTGCCAAAACCACTGGAAATAAAAGAGAGGAGAAAAGGGTAGTGCTGCGTGCTTATGAAATGTAGAAATGTGTGGCTTTCGGCATATTTGATTTTAAATTAATTAGTTGTGTAAAGAAAAAATATTTAATACACTTGACACGTACCCACAAAAAGAAACAGAGGATAGAAAATCCAAATTGGGAAGAGAGTGGGGGGAGGAGAGGCTAGGAATCAAAGTTTAGATTCATCCATCACCCTAACAAATTGTTGACGCATTATAACAAAAAATGTGACACAATCATGTCGAGAATTTGTGTATAGACTTCTCAAGATTGCAAAAAAATTACCTGAAAGTGAAGCAATTCATATAAGCACTACAGGGATCCTACCACATACATATACTAGTGTTATATATCATCTATGGCAACCGCAGTTTTTCTCATTATTAATGATTAAAGAGAAAAATTAACTATTGAGAAATACTAGCATGATAGTTGTGCTAGACAGTCAGTATCATTTTTCCCCTTACAAAAACAGCCAAGGGATAAAACTGAAAGCACTACTTCTTGCTCCAATCTGCCAGAAACAAAGCATGAAACTCATCACTTACCCTTGACATCAGCTTTCTTCATCTTCTTGAGAGAATCAAAGAGGGAGGAACTTTCTTGGTTGCTTAATGACTTGGCGAATGGGTTAGAAGGGCGAGTAAGATTTAGTTGATCCACCTTTGTCACCTTCTTAGTTTCTCCTACACCATTTACTTCAGCACGGTTCAATGACCCCGGGGTCTTCAAATTGACTGCTTTTTTTGATGCCATTGCTTGATTTTGTTCATTGTTTCCATTTACATTTCCATCTCCGGTTGGCTCCTCACCATTTCGTTTTTCCATAGAGGAAGTGGATGGCAATGTTTGGATTGGAGATGCAACTATGCCTTCTGATGTTTTACCGGTGTCTGGTGCGGTAAAGAGCTTTATGGATGCAACGTCATGTCTGCTGGCACCATTACAATTGTACTTGCTGTCAGGGAGTACTGTGTTCCCCACTGTTTCACTGAGTAACTTTTCCTATAACAATGCACGTGAAAGAATCACGAATTAAAAATTGGGAGAAATGCTCATGTAAATTGCCAATCAAGTTATTGCTACTTTGAGAACCTTGGTTAGGGATTCAAATCTCACCTCCAGTATGTTATTGAAGCGCTCAGCCAAATTTGGTAGCTTTAATGCAGTTACAAGTTTTATGGCTCCTCTAACTGATTTTTCTAGTGAGAGAAGTTTTACAAGTTCAGTGGCTCTCACAAGTTTGTCACCTGGAAAACACACAAGAAATGGGATGAACTAGTCATATGTTTTTTTCGCAAACAATACTAACATAGAAATGCTAAGAGGAAGGGGAAAATGACAACATTATAAAAGATTTGCATTTACTAGTCACAAAAATACTGACCGTTGCAGCAGGATGCAATGAGTCTCAAGATGCATCTATCTTGTGAAGTTTCCAGATTAAAAACCTCATCATCAAGCGAGGTGGTATCATGACCAGAAGCTGCTCTTTCTTCTATACTTCTCTGAATCTGAATAATTGGTTTTGGAAATTCAGCATGATACAACAAGCTTGATATAGAAGAAAAGGAACAAATTAAATCTCCTCACAGAATGCAAATGTCATCAAATGATTTCTGAATCTGATATTGTTGTTTACACAAAAAATTGAATAATGGTTGACTACTCTAACAAATACTACATCATGGGAAGCAAATAACTGAGTCTGCTGAATTGTAGAAACTTGCCCGCAAGAGATGCATGTTGTTCATAATAAATTCATTCTCAAGGCTATCTGCACCAAGGTCCGAAGAAGCAAGAGGGAATGATAGGTCTAGCAAGGTAAGGACTGGCTTGGGAGTGGACTGAAAAAAACCATAATGGAAGACAAAGTAATCAGCAGTAGATAAAATGATATAGTAAGACATAAGAACAACATCTATGGATAGCGACTATACCTGTGGGAAGGATTCAGGAGACTTGCAAACAATGCAAAATAACTTGCTTGCATTCAATCCAACAACCCAATAATTTTCCTCAGACTTCTTTAGCTTGTTGGCACTGACAATTAAAAGTTTCAGATAAATGTGTCAAGAGACATGTTATATAAAAGCACATGCACAAAATATATAATTCACTAAAACAATAGCAATAGTACCTGAAGAGTGGGAGCCAACTACCCCCGTATTGACTTGTAAAGACCCTCAAGACACCCTACATATATATTAATTTGATATTCAGATGAACATATATAAAAGCTATATTTGTAAATAACTAGACTTGGGCTCAAAGACATGCACCTTAGAATCAAAAGAACTTGGCTGGCCTTCCTCACTGAAACCAAACCAGGTTAAACATGACCCAGGAGTCAAAGGAAGTCGTCCTCTGAGAGTTTGTGCCCCATAAGGAATGTTGAAGACTCTAAATTCAAGCATCTGAAGGGGCGCGATACACAATTAATTACCTGACCGACTTGCAAACATAACTATAATCTTCATCACATAATAGACAAGCACTTAGTCTCAAAGTAATAACAGACAACATTTTCGTCCAGTGTTGTATCAAACTTTCAGCTGAAATTTCGATGATGTACAGTTTTAACAAGACAAAACAAATTCCAAACTCCAAGGAAGTAAGCAGTAGATCCTCCAAATTCTTAAGAACCAACCTTATTAGCAGTTCATGCTAGATTGAGGTGATTTATAAACTGATACATGATGTTTAAAATTTTATCTAGAGGATCGTCAAAAGAATATTTCAACAGTACCTGCTCATCTGTGGGCAGAGCAGGAGAAATGTGGGTGACAACTGCCAGTTCATCCTTACAGCCAGCTGCAGTAACCACTGGTCCATCAAGAGAGAGAATGTACCTCTGACATGAAATTGACAAATTAGACTCTCCAAGAGATACTTAGAGTGAAGACAACACATGACCAGCTGTTTTTGGAGTTCCGAACTGAATGACATAAAGTTACGAACCTGCAAACCACCCTCAGTGAAGACACGAAGAAGATTAAGGCTGGTAACAGCAGCAACCCAAGCAGTTCCAAGTGCTATTGCTCTAACTTCTTCCCCTTCAAATCGCATAGACCACTAAAGTTGCATAAGAAAATCAGTGTGAGCTTTAGCCAACCTAACTTCTTTAGCATAAGGGCCAATGGGAACTTAAATGCAGTCCATTTGTGACGGCCACTGCAAGGAGATTTTAGTCATACAAACAAAAGATGAAGAGGGCTGACCTCACTGTTATTCGCCCAGCTACTGAAGGGTCGATACATAAGTGTGCTCATATTCTTCTCGCCTTTGCATGGATTAGCAAATACGCATCCATTCTCATTCAGAGAAGCCATTGTGAAACCAAAATAATCAGTCATTGCTGGAACACGTGGACCGCTGCTGGTATCATGGAAATCTATCTGCAGTTAAATAATGTAAATTAATTTTTCAGAGGATCAAATTCAGAGATTATTCTTGTGGTAAAGCAAGCAAGGTGCACCAATATCTTTATCCCTTTCCCGTTTTGGATAAATAAGTTCAATGGCCAAATAATAGTGGATCAAGGTGATTAAGTGGTTATACCATAGATTGCTCTTACTGTGCTAGACTTAGGAAAATATACAAATCATCACCACTTAATATGCACAAACCACTTTCATGCAGTATATTCATCCATGGTTTTCCACTTTGGTTCTTCTAGTTTTTTCATGAAAACTGTACCTACTACTCACCAGATGAAAGAATATCAGAAAAACAGGATACCTCTATATGTGAATATCCATCATGTTCCATTGTGGTTATACTTCCGAGCATATTGTAGCACAGAAAGTGCCTCTTTCCAGGCTGTGCATGAGTAGCTCCAGGCCGAAAAGCTTCTTGCATTTTTGGCCTTGCAGTTACCATTTTGTTTCTGGATCCACTCTTCACATTAAGGCTATGTTTGTGACCATAAGAAGCCTTCTTGCGAGATTCAACTTTTGGGATAGATTCCAATTCGTCATTAGAATCTTCTTCCCAGTCATCATCATAATTAGAGTGCTTTCGTAGTCTTTTTCTGCTAGGTGGCTCAAATTCACCATGGCTATCTTCATTAAGATCACTCAAATTACCTAATGCACTGGGTTCTTCTTCCTCATCAAACAAGAACAAGCCATTGTTGTTCTTTGAATATAAACAAGGAATATCTTCAGTTGGAGATTTCATTGTCAACGGCACAGCTGATTCCCACACACCATACTTTCCCATAACATCAATAACTGCCAGCGCATTGCCATGAGGCTTCCATGCCACACAAGATATGCATTCACCAAATTTCTGCCTGTCAATGTCCTGCTTCTTATCAACATCCCAAATGAGAATCTGCCTGTCTAATCCAGAAGTAGCCATATATTTCCCATTAGGTGACCAAGATACGAAGCAAATAGGTTGTAAATGATCCCCTCTAAGGGAAAATAGCTTTTCAGCAGTGTCTCTGTCATACATTACCACATCATTTTTCAGACCTGGTACTGCTAGCATTTCTCCATCTGGACTCCATGCAAGTACGTTCATCACTGAAACATCAGAACCATTGTTGGGAGCTATACCTTTTAAGACATGAAGTGTAGCTCCAGACTGGAGTTCCCAGTAAATGACAGTCCCAACTGAATCAAGTGAAGCTAAGTATTCACTTTTAGGATCAAAAGCTAAGCTAGTGACAGATCCTTTATGCCCTTTAAGAACTCTGGCAATGGTTCCATCAATCGTATTGACAAGTTTGATGCCCTCATCATCACCAGCGGCAGCCAAAATGCTTCCCGACTTATTGAAAGCAACAACACGAATTGGCAATGTGAATCTAGTGATATTGGTCTCGAAATCTCCACCTACAGAAAGATAATTGCTTTGCCTATCAATACTGTTACACTCTATGTACAGTGACTACAATGCTTAGAAGTACAATAGTTGATCTCAATACACAGCAAATGAAACACAGAATGTTTTGCTTTATTTTGTTTGTGGAAAAAGTAAATTAGTGAGCCAAAAAACTCACGTCAACCCCAGAGATAGGCAGATTCAGCAAAACAGAAATCAATTAGCAATTTTGGGACTTCAACAAAGGAAAGAAACACGTCACATACACACTTACTTTGCCAAAGAAATTGTAGATAAATTTCAATTGACATTGCAAAAATCCACTCTATCTCATGTCGTATAAATCAACAGGGTATGGAGGGAGGGTTTTGTTGATGAGCCACAAGACTCTAGAGATTTCACAATTTCACACAGATAAAGAAGCATTCAACAAGAAATTTAAGTTTATTGGCATGCTATACAGAGGTATAACTGAATTCACTGCAAATCCTTTTCATTTACCTGAGCCAATGAAGATAAGTTCGTTGTGTGCATCTTGATGAGGTATAAAAGTTCAATGCGAGGTGCCATTGCCAGGTAAGACTTTTGTGTTTCTATTATAGTTCGACCCTCATAATTTCTCAAAATCTAATACTATATCTAATGTGCCAACTTTCACATCAACGACTCAGCACTTGCTCCCCTAGTTGGTCCAATCCCAACACAAGAAATCCAAAACGTACTCACCGGCTATGTAACTTCCCATTTTGAGAACAAGGCCGGATTGAGGTTTAGAAATGAAGATGAAATAGCAGACTTACAGCAGACCTTTAACATTATTGACTTTGGGCCTCATGATTCTCAAACCCCGATTCTGGTTTTCCCTGAATTATTTCCAATTTCGGGAAACCCTAATTCCATACCAAAATATTTTCATGCTAAAAAATAGTAAAATAACCCAAAAAAACGGCTAAAGACACGCAATTGCACAGCGACTATCAGAAATGAAAAGGCAAGAAGAAATTACCAGGGAATTTATAGAGCTTGACAGAATGGTCAAGGGATCCCGAAGCGAGGCAGGTGGAATTAGGACTGAGGGCCAAAGCCGTAACACCCTCACGGTGGTTGCGAAGAAATTTAGGCGCATTGGATGGAGAAACAGCATCGTGAATGCATATAGAATTGTCGGAAGATGAAGCCGTAACAATGTGGTCGCCATTAGAAGCCCACAAAATGGAGCACAAGGAGCTCTCCCCATTGTCACCGCTCTTGTGGGTTTCTCGGAGCTTCATCGTTCGGATCTTCATTTTCTTTCCTTGCTAGGGTTTCAGTCTTCTCTCTTCCTCTGGAAATGGAGGTAAAGAAGTATATAGATTTGTTGGATTTGGCGGGAGATTGGGTTTTGAAGCTTTTTGGTATTTCGCGGCAACTGTGGTGTTTTTAGGTTGATTGTGATACTGCCACACCAAATTTCGTCTAAAGCCAGAACGGGACTTATTGAAGGGACAACTTTGCCCTCCAATTTAAGCAAAAAAACTATACTTACCAATGTTTTGAAAATTAAACCCACATTTTTTATCCTTCGTTCTAGTATGTGGTATTGTGGTTATGTACGAATTCTTATGGATGATTTCATTTGGGTATGTGGAATGAATGTTGTGGAAGTTTGTTTTGGGCTCCAATTGAAAGTAATTTAGGTATGAAATTGAAGTTGTTGGGATCTATAAAGTGTATTAATAATTTAATTATAAGAATGCTTGACAAATAAAAAATAAAAATACATAGATTCACATAATTTAATCAGTTCTTTTAATAGGCGAAAATTTTATTATATTAATGCAAGATAATTATTGAATTTGATATTCAAAATTTCAAAATAAAAAACCTCTTATACAACAACTCCTAAATTACCAAAGAGATCTCCTCCACAAAATAAACATTTTCTCACCACCCTTGGTGGCGAGCAATGTTTTCAAAATTGGATCGAACAATGAACCGATGACCTTACTGATTACTAGTTCAACCGATTTGATCACTGGTTGAATCAATATGACATAATAATTATATTTAATTTTATAAATATATATAATATTTTAATATTACAAAAAAATAAAACTTTCAATTGATATAAAAATAATATTATTTGAAAAAAAATCAACTTGCTTAATTTTAAGTACATTTTCTTTTAGAAAATAATACTATTTCACAATTTATCAACTATAAATAAATAAAAAATAATATTTCATATTAATTTAAGTAACCATTCATTTCTTACTTCAACTCAAAGTAGAGATAAATTCTTCTACACTAAATATTCAACATAATTTAAGAGAAATTAAACAAAATAAAATAACAAATTAAACATAAGCCTTCACATATAACTACCACTTCATTAAATTTCAAGAAAATAAATTTATGTTTCAAAAAATTACATGTCCAAAATCTTTAATCATCATCTTTAATTCATAATTTCTCTTTTCTTTTTCATTTTTTTCTTCTTAAAAAAATGTAAAATTTTCAAAAAAAAAAAAAAAAAAAACAAGTGAATTAGTTGAATTGGTTTTGACCACCACCGATTCATACTCTTCAACCGGACCGGACTGGCATCCAGTCATCAATCCGGTCCGATTTTCAAAACATGGGTGGCTAGCATACCATATGATTAATTTGTTCTAACAATAGAATAAGATGAATGTCTCTGTCTCCACTATCAATCGAACCACTTTACAATTAAATGTTTGTTTCCATTTTTTTAGCAAGTATCTATTTAGGTAAGTTTCTTTCTAACATGTTGCTAGCTTTCTTTATTTATACTTAATGTTGCATGAAAACAAATTCAAAAACCTGTTCGTAAATCGATGAATGGTGGCTTCAACTCCTAAAATGTCCTGTACAGAGTTGTTGCTTAGGTTGAAAAATAAGTTCTTAGATGTTATTTTTAGCTTGGAAGCTGGTATTTATATTAATTGAGCCATTGATAGCTTGGACCATGAGACTTAGGGGATCCACTTTGAGTGAGGTTGTTTGGTTATTCTGATTAATCATATTGGGCTTTTTATATTAATTAGGTGCTTGATGGACTGAGCCCGTTAAGATTAGTAGCATATGTAAGTGCGCTTAGTGTCCTATTTCATCAAGTCGTGTTTGTCCTTTTATTTTACTTATATGCCCCTATGATTTAACTAGGATATATTATCTAGTTCTCCTATTTTCAATTGAAAATTATTTATTTCAAATTGATAGTACGATTTCTATTTAGGTTACCATTTCTATCTTTATTTTATCATGATAATTTACTCGTTTATCTTTATTATTTGATTTAAACTAATTTAATTTAATAAATTATTTTACTTTTTATTTATGTACTTTATAAGTGGTAGTGACAGTGTGCTAGATGCTTGTTATCTGCTTGGGGCAGTCATGAGGCCACCCTATTTCTTCATGTCGATTGTCTCCAATGTGGGGGTGACTACCTAATCTATCCCTTATCCTTCTGCTTTTGTAAACTCTATATAGTATTTGCCCTCATTTTGTGCTGGCATTTTATTGGTTGTGTAAAATAAATAATACAAACAATTATGCAAGTCCACGTATCGAAACAAGCAATAAAGTGATGAGAAAAATGTTGCTCCCATGAGAAACTAAATTATTCGTTACTAATTACTAATTTATCACACATTTGTTTTACTCAACCAAAAATCAATCATGTAGAAATCAAAACTAAATTAATAAAAATAAGAAAAAAGTGTACTAATTAGGATTTCTACCAAGTATAGAAGCCTAAAAATATAATTTCATCAATCGAATGAGTTGATTACATAATATTCTCCCTATTGAAATTAATAACTAGTTATTAGTCTTGAGTCTTATACAATTACGAGGTTTTTCCAAATTACCCACAATTAAATCCCTACTTTATTCAATTCACTATATTCCTATGCAAATTGACTACATTATGGATAATGTTGTATCACTCAACTAACTCCCTTGGGCAAGCAAGTATATTCATATCCTACTAACAAATTAATTAATTCATCAATTTGAACAATTAATTCTAAGGTCTTGTATTGTTAATCAATCTCTAGATTCTCTTTTTCAAGACTTCTCTAGGGTTTAAAGTTGTACGTGACTGTTGATCAAATAATTAAATAGAAAAAGCACACAATAGAAGAAATAACCTTAAATTAAACATAATCCATCATAATCCTAGAATAACGAATTAGTTCATGATTGAATTGTCAAAGTAAACATAAATAAAATGAAACATCATCTCAAATCCAAAATAAAAAAAAAAAATCAAAGGGATAAGAAGAAACTCTATTCCTAGATGAACTTGATTTCCACTTTGTCCTCATCTAAATCTTGAATTCTTGCAATACTTCTTATCTCCAAAATAAAAAATACCAATCTCATCCCTTAACTAAATGTCCGAAAGGCCTATTTATAACTAACTAAAAGAATCTTCTAATTAGAATATGAATCAAATAAATAAAAACTCTCATGTCCATATTTGATTAGATCATGAGGTGTCATCCAATGAGCATTTCCATCAACTTGTGTCAATTTGTCCCTCGTTTGTAATTTCTCTACTTGTACTCATGCAATTCCAAATTTTCATCAACTAGCAAGGGAGTTATAATTTATTGAACAAGAAAATTATTTGTTAAGTCCTAAATATGATATTAAAATAAATAATAGGGACTTAACAAATACTCCCAAACTTAATACGTTGCTCACCCTCGAGCAACACAAAGAAAATACTCAAAGACACTCTAAAAAAAACAAATCAATACTAAAATGGATGTACAACAACATCACTTCTTTTTGTTACTCTTAGAACTACTTCAAAGCTATGCCCGTTGTCAGCCATAATTGTGATCTAATTTCACTATGCACAAATAAGCAGATACAATGTTCAAATGAATCTCCCGTGTATGTGTGAGATTTCTTCACAAGTAGTTACTAGCAATTTGGATTAATTAATGTACAAGTGCAAGAATCTACTTTAATACTCCATAGGTTTGCTTTTCATCTCTATCTCCACTAATGTCGAATACACTCAATAAAGGATTATTTAGGACTTTCAAAGCTTGGAATGTAGGCTTGGGTAAAGATAGAAAAAATATGGATAATACTGACTCAATACCCACAGCACTTGTGCATCATCACCTTTTTAATACTCCCCCAAACTGTTTGAACAGTATTTCTCAATTTCTTTTTTTCTCTCCTCTTTCTCATACTTTTTTTTCCATTTTTTTGGGGGGGATGCTCATGCCACTATGTACTTTTTTATTTTTTTTTGAATTTTTTGTTGGGTGTGGGAAGAAAATAAAACTCATGGGCACTATATTGTTTGTTCACATCTTCATAAGAGCTTCAAATAGATCTAATAAGTAATTGTGGGATTTATTTGGTGGGAACACGTGTTTAGGCCGACTGTTGAGTTAGTAGCCAAATAAAAAGAATACTTTAAAAATACGCTCAATGGGGGGCCCTAAGGATATAATATCATTTGATAGGCTTGAAAAGCTCAAACGGGTTAAAAATGGTCTAAGTCATTTCCCTTATCTAAGTGTTTTCTAGTATTTCGCCTTGATGGGAAGCTAAACAAATTCTAGAGTTTAAAGTATTACCTATATTACGCATGCATAATTGTTCTCTAAATTAGATCAATAACTAAAAGGGAGTGCTCAAAAACAAGGGATGTTATCCTAGCATTGCTTCTACTTAAAGTGCACAATTCCATCACCACACAATTATAATTTTTTATGAAACACAAAATTAAAGGAGTAATATCTTTATTGATTTAAGAAGATTAATTTCTGTACATGTAGGTCATCGACTCAATTACTAAACTCTAATCAAAACCAAAAAAAATAGAAAATAACAAAAAATAAATGACTAAGAATTGACTTGCAAAGCACCCCCAAAACTTGAGGAATACTTTGCCCTCAAAGTACTAACACTATCATGATAGAGAAAACAAGAAAATAAGAAACACTAATAATAATAATAATAATAATAATAATAATAAGAAGAAGAAGAAGAAGAAGAAGAAGAAGAAGAAGAAGAAGATGATGATGATGATGATGATGATGATGATGAAGAAAAAGAAAAGAAAAAGAAGAAAATATGCCCTGGTCAATTGACAATGCTAGCGTTCTTCTCAACTTCCAGGGGTGGAATTGGAACAACAATGTAAAGATGTAATGGTGGTGGTGAGAATTAACTTCAAACAAAATTGCTCCCACTAATATCTAAAGAAAATCAAGAAATTTCACTCCATATTAACGGTTAATTGAGCAAAAATCCCCAAACTCACATTCCATATAGGATTCAGTTCCCATGTAAAAAAATTGAGGCTTAAATCCCCATTCTAACTTTTAATTTAGCAATCAATCCCTAGCACCTGTAAAATTACTAAATTGACCTCCACTTGGACACAAAACCACCAAGAATGGGCGGCCATCTCTTCTTATTGGAAATTGCATCACTCCGGTGGAAATTGCGTCAACGCTTCTTACTCATTTTCTCTTTCATTTTTTTTTCAAAACTACTAATTGATTTTTCTTCTCCATTCCCTCCAATATCTCTCTTTGACTGAAGCACTCATTCACTATGGACTACCTTCTAAAAACTCTCGCCTAGTGTCTGAAGCATTCATGTCTGGGTTTTCATCTTATTATCTTTTTCTATTGGTTTTGTTTCATTTTGCACACTCTTGTCAGATTATATAAGGTATTTTTTGAGTAAAATGCTGGGTTTGTAAGTACATTTATGATATATTAGTGAAATATACCTAAAACCTGTGTTTATATACGTATTTGAGATGAAGCATACTTGAGTTCATGTTTTTTGTACTAAAATTAATAGTATTCACAAACCCTATTATTTTTTTGTTGAAACATGATTTAGTCTAATTTGTACTTAAATTTTCTATTTTTATTATTATGAATGTTGTTTTAAGTTAAACAATAACTCAATTTTGTAATGATTAAGTTGGTTCATAATACGGTCAATATAGGGTATGTTGGCAGTTCAATAGCTTAATTATAGGGTTTATATTCAAAATGTGGTTTCAAATTTGAAAGGTTTACTGCATGTTTAGCCGTTTGCTATTGTTCATGAATAAAAATATAGCATTGATTTATTGAGCATTGTCTCCATGTATATTTGGTACAAATATACTCTTTTTAGTGTTTATATTTATATGTTCAGTATGACAACCTTAAATGTAAGTATATATGAAGATGTTTAAAGTATTTATTTATATGATTTCTATATTTGTAGCAATGGCATCAAAAGCATACAATCGTTGCTCCTTGGGATATTTTTATACTTGAATGAAGGAGAGGTTCCAACATGGACACTCCTTTAAACAAACCCCATCTATATATTTGAAAATATGCCACAATTGAACTATTATAGTTTTAGTAGAGCACAACAATCATTAGACAATTCAATGTACAAACAACTTCATTTGTCTTTGGTGAAGACGTTAAAATTCCTTTTTGGGTTGAGAGTTTTGTTTAGTATTAGGGTTGTTTCAAGTGGGGCAACTTGTCAATATTGATCTAAAGATGAACTCAGACATTGTTGATCGCTTGTTTTTTCAAAAAAATTTGAATGTTAACCATGGACAAATATTTACAAGGTTACAAGAATATGTAGATAGACATAGTGATGATGCTATTGAAGATTTTGATAGGTTGTATATGCTTTTTGTTTTTAATTGTATTTTGTTTCCAATGAGCAACTACAACACGTCTCGCTTTGTCATCCTTTAAATTGATGATCTATCTTCTATCGGGTTGTATGTATAGGGAGAGACTGTATACAATTTTGTAGTTCAAGAATTAAGAAGTCATAGGGGAGGTGATATGGAAGAGGTGCAGAGGAAAAAATATTTTGAAGGTTGCACATTTGGTCTTGTGATACGTGTCTTTGAAGCTTTAAATTATAAAATTGTGCTCATTTACTGTAAGTAAATATAATTTCTTGCTTTATGAATGACAGAGATTGATGTATGAGCACATTCCTTTTTTTAGGAAAAACAAGATGCCTGTGTGCATGCCCACGGTTCTTTCGATAGGCTGATAGCAAATTCCCAAGAATGCGGCTGATGCCAAGAAAGCTTTTAAGCAAATTAAAAGGGAAAAGGTAATAGTTTATTGTTTATGTTTAGAATGATTCCCTATGAGTTTGAAATTTGACAAAAATGTGTAAATTCTTATTGCAACAAATTATGACTATTTATCCATTTCCTGAGAAAGAGAAACTCATCGCTGCAACGTAAGTAATTATTTAGATGCATATGATTACTACTTGAAGTTTACTTTATTATTACATTAATAATTTTGTGCACTTTGTACATGTTCATATTGTGTCAAGCTATGATCTTTTAAGTTTGGAAGCTTAGTTGAGGCATAAAAATGAAGAAATGGAACTGCTAAAGCACATAATTGAAATTTTGGAAAGGAAAGTAAATGTAGGCAATGGGGAGAGAATGGCTAAAGAGGAGAAGGACAATGAAGATGAGCAAGATGAAAAAGAGGACAATGCGAGTGCTGTCAGTGTTCAAGATAATTATGAGAAACCACACTTAGAGTTTGTTGTTGATAAGTTTGAGATTTTGGGTGGTGGTGATAATGGTCATAACGGTCATGATGGTGATGGTGGTGATACTGACGTTGATGTTAAGGGGGGTAAATAAAAGGAATATGATATTGCACACGAAGAAAAAAGCAAGAAGAAGCATGATCATACCTTTTCTATTATTTAAGGTGTGAGAACACAATATGATCGAAAGAAAAAGAGAAAAGATAAAGATTTTATCACACCACCCCACTCCACACCACCAAAGAGAACCAAATTTGGTGCCCATGGAGGCCGTGGCAGAGGTAGCAAGGCCTCGAAGAAAAATGTTGCAAAGGTGAGCCAATGTACAACTAACATTGATGATGCTGAAAAAATGGCTCAACATACTAAAAAATGGAAGACTAATGCTGAAGAAATGAGTTTCAATACTATTATGTTTGATGTTTAGTACTTGTTTTCTTTGTAAAAGTATAAGAAGTGTGACCAAAGAGTATTGTAAATTAGTTTTTGAATACTGAAATTACTGAGAAAGAATACTGCCTCCTATTTTTATTTTAATGTAAATTATATATATCTCGTAGGGTGCTATTATTGTGTACAGAGATGTTGCTGTTGAAGGTTTTGGAATTCACCTAAGTGAATTTTGATCAAGAAAATATTATACAGGGCACAATGATATTCTTGACAAACAACAAAGCATTATTGATTTGTTTTTGTGTCAACCCAATTTGGAGTAATAATTCCCTTATACTTGTGTGAATAGATATTAAGAATTATAAGATTCTCTTAATTGATAATATTGACTTGTTTTATAGTGTCATTGTTTGGGACGGACCTGACCACTTTATAAGAGGAAATGTTTTATGCGATTTATTATTTGGAAAGGAATTGAGAGGAGATTTGATTAATTGCCACTTGAAGATACTCTGCAACAGTTCTTCAAGTGCATCTTCTAGACATGGAATGTAGTGTATGTCTACCATTGTTTAGGTAAATAATTTTTAAAGTATTCAACACTGTACATGATAAAATGACTAATAATACCAATACAATTTATAGACCGCAATATTGAACAAATTGAAGACGATGAACAAGAAATGTATAGTAAGCCACAACAATATCCAATTATTCTTGAGGAAATGAATGTTAGTTCATGAAAGATGCTTGATCAACCAAATGTGGATGTCATGACCACATGTTGGTTAATTATCTTTCCAATTATGTATAAGTTCCATTGGTTCTTATTGATTTTTGATGTAGTCACAAAGAAGTTTACATAGACAAATTTTGCTTGGTCCCCTATGTCAAAAGCAATAGCAAGTGTTTATGTAAGTTCCTTGTTTTTTAAAATTATTTATGTAAAGAAGTACACAACATATAATAAATGATGTTATAGTAGGATATTTAGGGCATTCATTGGGTTATGATGCTGGAAAAGGGGACCTTCAATATGGCTACTATCATTAACAAGTTGGCGAAATGGATTACGGAGTTTATTTCTCTCTTTGGGCTAAATGTTATGCAAAGAACTAAAAAGATATTTAGGGCTACACAAACTTATATGCCATTGATGCATACTAGGCAAATATAGCTGCCACGATCTTGGAACATGAGCATAGCTTGCTGTATTCTCATACAAAATCTCAGTACTAATCTTCAGTAATGCAATATTTCTCTTTGTATTTGCAGTATACTTGACCAAACATGAAGTAGTTTTTGTGTGATTGTTGGTATGAGTTGTAGTATGGATAAGAATGATATGGTTAGATATGTTAATACTCTAAAAAAAACTAAAAGCTGTGTGGTTGTTGGTATGAGTTGTAGTATGGATGAGAACAATATGGATAGATATATTAGTACACAAGTGAAGTTCATTAAAAAAAGAAGGTAAAATATGAGTACATAATCTCTTACTTCAACTACACAACATGAACAAATTAGGTAAATAAACTCTACTTCCAAGTATGTAGGTGCCCAAATAGGTACTTTTTTCCAAATTTTCAGTATCATTCTCAGCACATAAGGGAACATTTTTCATTCAGCCTAATCTACCCATTTCACAATCATCAGACCACGAATTATGATCATATTAACTCACTTGGTGATGATATGTTTGATGGTGTAGGAGAAAGGTGTTGAAGTGACGCATTTGTCTCATGCGTAAGGGCTCTATACTAGTACAAACGATTCCCATCCATTTCAAACACATGTTATGATGACCGCATATTTGACAAATCATGCATTCGAAGTTATGGAGGTAACTATTGGGTTGTTCCATGTGTCGACTGAGGTTCAAATTGGCTTTAGGCAAAGTAAGTACATAACTCTTGACCACAAGTACACAACATAGTCAAAATTAGTACATAGCCCATACTAAAGTACATAAGTGCTCAAACTATTTTTTTTCCTGGACTTTTAATATCATTCTGAGCGCATGAGGGATCATTCTCCATTCAGCCTAATCTAGGCATTTTACTATTATCAAACTATGAAGTATGATCATATGGACTCATTTGGGGATGATACGTTTGGTGGTGTGGGAGGGGGGCATTGGAGTTATGCGTTTGCCTTATGCATCAATGCTTTATACTAGTAGGAATGAAATCACAAGTGATGGAATGTAGGTCTTTATATTTTCAAGCATTCAAACACATACTATCACGACCACATATTTGAAAAATCATGCATTTGAGGTTATGGGATCACCAATGTGTTGTTTCATGCATTAATTGAGGTTAAAATTGGCCTTTGAAAAAGTAAGTACTTAATTCCCTACCACAAGTAGATAACATGTATAAAGTGAGTACACAAACCTTGTCCCCAAGTACATATGTGCCAGAATTAGGTATTTTTTTCCACATTTTTGGTATTTTTCTCAACTCATGAGAGGATGTTTTCTATTATGCCTAATAGGTCTATTTCATAATCATTAGGGAATGAAGTATGATCATAAGGACTTATTTGGTAATGATAGGTTCTGTGGTGTGGGGGTGTATTGTTTTGATGTATTTGCCTTATGTATAAAGGCTTTATACTAGGAAGAATGATACCACAAATGGTAGGATGTGAGGCTTTGTGTTCCCAGCATGTAATATAACGATCACATATTTAAAAAAATCATGCATTTGAAGTTATGGAATCACCAATATGTTGTTCCATATGTCGATTGAGGTTAAAATCAACCTTTGGAAAAGCAAGTACACAATTCCTTACCATAAGTATACAACATGTACAAATTGAGTACATAAACCTTGTCTCCAAGTACATATGTGCCAAAATTGGGTATTTTTTTCCACATTTTCAGTATTGTTCTCAGTGTATGAGGGAATGTTCTTTATTCTGTCTAATGTGCCCATTTCATAATCATTAAGTAATGAAGTATGATCATGAAGACTCATTTGGTGATGATAAGTTCGGTGGTGTGGGGTGTGTGTTATTTTGATGCATTTGCCTCATGCATAAGGACTTTATATAGAGAAGAATAACATCACAAGTAGTGGGATGTGGGTTTTTGTGTTCCCAACACGTACTTTGACAACCACATATTCAAAAAATCATGCATTTGAAGTTATGGGATCACCAATGTGTTGCTCTATGTGTGGATTAAGGTTAAAATTGGCCTTTGAAAAAGTAAGTACATAATTCTCCACCACAAGTACACAACATGTACAAATTGAGTACGTAAACCCTATCCCCAAGTACATATATGCTGAAATTGGGTACTTTTTTCCACATTTTGAATATCATTATGTGCACATAAGGGATCATTCTCCATTTAGCCTAATATGCCCTTTGTATGTTCATGAGAACACTAAGTATTGCACCTAAGACTCACTTGGTGATGATAGGTTCGGTAGTGTAAGATGGGGCATCATTGTAATTCATTTACCTTATGTATTAGTGTTTTATACTAGTACGAATGATACCCATCAATTCCAAGGTATGCGTTGACGGTCATTTATTCAACATATCATGCATATAATGTTATAGGATCACCAATGCATAGTTCCACACATCAAATTCAGGCTAGAACTTTAGGCAAGTTAAGTATATAACTCCTTAACACAAGTACACAACATAGTCAAAGTTAGTACATAAATCCCATTATGAAATACATAAGTACCAAAACTAGATACTATTTTCTAGATTTTCAGTATCATTCTGAGCGCATGAGTGATCATGCTCCGTTTGGCCTAATTTGGGCATTGCACGATCATAAGATCACAAAGTATTGCACCCAGGACTCTTTTTTGTGATAAAAGGTTTAGTGTAGGAAGGGGGTGCCGTTTTGATTCATTTACCTCATGCATCAAAACTTTATACTAATAGGAATGACACCACAAGTGCTAAGATGTGTGTCTTAGTGTTCTCTTACCATTCCAAACATTTGATTTCACTCATACATTGCTCCACAAGCTTGAATTGAGGTTAAACTCGTTCTTTAGAAAATCAAATATAGAATCCCTGATTATAAGTACATAACCATTGCAGTTTCAGTACATAATGCAGTTCTAAAGTACTCATATGCCTAAATTGGGTAATTTTCTTGGGATATCCAGTATTAGTGTTAAGTAAAAATGGTATTTTTATATGTATTTAAGGTTTCTAACTGATTTGGTATAGTATCTAAAAATCATGATATATTTCATTACATGCAATACTAAACATTCCAACACATGATTTCACTCATGCATTACTTCACAGCTTGAATTAAAGTTAAACTTGTTCTTTGGAAAACCCAATACAGAACATTTGATTATAAGTACATAACCATTGTAGTTTCGATAAATAAATGCAATTACGAAGTGCTTGTATGCCTAAACTAGTACTTTTCTTGGGATATCTACTATCATTGTTAATAGAAAAAATATAATATATTACATTGCATACAATAACAAATATTCCAACAAAAAGTTAACCAGTATTATTATATAATAGTCCAAATAGACTAGATCTAACATATCTTTTAAAAAGAAAAAATTAGCAACTGTCATTAGTCTCTGAGCATTATGCAATCCTTTTTACATTCATTGTATCCCCTTTACGCGCCCTCTTCCTGTGAATTAATAATAAATAAAAAAAGATATTAGTCACACAGTAATGACAAGAAGGTATGTCAAGCATATATATGCAACATAATGGTAAGTAAATACATTAGCAAGGTCAAGCTAAAGATCAAGCTAATCTAGCTAATTGTAGCTTCTTTGCATGTACGGTGGTTATGCCCACTTCTACCACACCACCTACACTTGATTGCTCAAACATTAATTTGAGATGGAAATCTCGATATCCTCTTACGACCTGGTTAAGGTCTCACATCAGGTGCACAAATGGCTGGTTCTTCTGCTTCAAATGGTTTTTAAGTTAAAAGTAGGTATAGGGTTAAGTACAAGTTTATATGCTTGTTGATATATCTCAACTCGATAGTATTAATCAGTAAAGTCATATATCGAGAGTGACTTAGACTCAACACACGCACAAGCATGCTTTCAAGGCATTCTATTAACTTGCCATGCTTGACGTGAACAACTCCAATTTTGCAAATCTACAACATAGGATTCGTCATGATCACTAACCTCAAAGTTCCAACCACTAGATTTCTTGACTTTTAGTGTACAAGAGGCCATATAATTTACTGCTAGTTTCTTCTCCTATTTTGGGCATAATACTCCAATAAGTTTATTGCCTTCTTATCATTGATCATGCATCATAACCATGATTTGTTTACATATATGATTCACTGTAGCTGCAATGGGCATAACTCATGCTAGTTTAACCCAATTATTCCAATATTCTGCCTAATTGTTGTTTATTACTCCCCATCTATCACCAACAAATAAAAAATTTGACCAACATTGGGGCTCGATTATATGATGAAATCTCTAGCAAGAGGCATGGACTCCACTATGCTGTTTATACATTGAATATATTCTTGCCTTGTTAAAGTATATACAGTTTTCATGAAAATAGATGCCCAATATTTCTTGTTGTGGATGAGGTACTTTCTCATTACCTAAAATTAAAATTATGTGATCATTAGATTTCTTGAACTAGTACTTGGACATTAATTTAGACCAAGACATAGATTTCAATAAAATCTAATAAAATTTTACTTGCTTTTTGAAGTTGTCCAGCAAGTGTCTCAAATAGTAAGCATAATGGTCAGCAGGAAATATAATGAGGACGGCTTTAAGAAGCCTAGTATGTCAACCAGAGAAAAAAGTGAACCTTCTGAACCCTATGCTATGGTCAAAATAAAAAATGCTCCTCAACTTCAAGCCAAAACACTCACAATTAGTATCCTTTTTCAGCATCAACAATTACATATACTAATGTGAACAGATCATTATTGGGATCCTTGGTGACAAGACTAAGTAAGCATCTTTTATACTTACTATTAATGTGAGTGCCATCTAAGAAAATCAATGGTTTGCATCCATTAAGAAAGCCAACTAAACAAGCTGTGAAATAAATAAATAATCGCTGAAATTTTAGGCTCACTAGGTCAATCTTATAATCCGCAACACTTCCAGGATTTGTTTCCTTCACAACTTTACAATAGCATCTTAACTTATTAAAGGATCCTTTGTCCACCCCATGAATATCATGCATAGATATATTTTTACCTAACCATGCTCTATGGTATGGAATTTCTATGCCAAATTCTCTATGAATATCTTTCATCACACTGATAGGTTAGTAACATAGTTCTTCTCTCAATTTTTCTTTCACTACATTAGCAAACCAAGAAGAATTAGCTCTACGATGTTCCCTCATCCAAAGACTACCCTCATTACATGTATGTTCCAAGTTAAATTTTCAAATACCAAAGAGTTTGTCAGCTTCATGCCTTGAGGCATATATTCTCCATTGGCAATTATCATTGCTACAAATTGCTATAATCTTTTTTGAATTATTTTTCTTATACATAAAGGACCTTCTAGTAGCAACAACATAGTTTTTAAGCTTAATTCTACACTTTTCAACATCCTAAAATGTTTGACCCTCTCCACGGAAGCAATAACTCCAAGCATCAATTAAATTCCTTTGTAATGCAAAATCATATTGTGACTCACTTGTGGAGGGAATGTCCTCCTCTATTTCATTCCTAAATGGGTGTTCATTGTGAAGAAATAACATAGTCAAATATATAATAATTGTCAATAAAGTGCTACAAAATCAGTAAATAAGTACTTAGCAATTTCAGTATTTAGCAACAAGCTAACTAGGTATTTAAGTAAATAATATCAGTATTTCACATAGAAGAGTAGTAAGTACTAAAATAAATAATATAAGTACTTAAATGGAGGAGATAAGTTGTGAAATGACTGAATCCAGTGTTTAACGCAGAAGACCTTAGTATTGAAATGAACAAATTTAGTCTTTAATATAGAAGGCCTAAGCACTAAAACATAAATATTCAATATTCAACGTAGAAGAGCACAAATGCTAAAATAAACAAATTCAGTGTTTAACATACAAGACCTAAGTACTAAAACACATAACAATAAGTATTCTAAAAGATAACAACATATAACTAATAATGTAGATAGGTACAAATTGGGACAATGTGTACGCTAAATAATAAAGACAGTACGAAATTGAAGATATGAAGTATTTACCTATTTGTATAGCTGTTTTACCTTCCCGTCCACTGGGTTCACTTTTTTGGACAATCATCAGGCCAACTAAGGTCATCTTTAAACATAAATATAGGTGAATCATGTTGGATATATCTTCATCAGCATTTAAAGTTATGTACATTTTTTGATGGGGAGCAAGGTATTACATTGTGTGGAATTGGGGGGAAATTTCACACCATTTTTTCTCCAATTGGAAATATAGTCCCATTAAAGTCATGCTCTCAAAATGGACATGATATAGAGTTTCCCATTATATATAAAACTCCCTAAGAGCTAAATTTGAGTTTCTGCCCCACTACCCTATATTTTCAGGTTAATTTTTTTTTAAAAGAAAAAACTGTTGCTTGCCAAAGATTACAATGATGCTTTACCATGCAACAATGGAGACAAAGTAGGTTTCTTTCCTTTTTGCTGTAGCCGATTGCAGAAAATGAAAAAAAAAAAGGCAGAGAAACACTGTGTCCCACCATGGGAGAAAAAAAAATAGAAGAAAATAAGTGAGGGAGACGAGATGGGACACCAGGGTTTGGGAAGGAATAAAGGGGAAAAGAAAGGTAAAAAAAAACATTAAAGGAGGCCATTTCCATCATTTTAAGTACCTGAGGAGTGAAGACTAAAATCAAACTTTACATGGGGAGTTAGAAATAAGAATTGCTTGGGTGTGGACTAAACACCAAATGAAAAGTAGGTTTAAGTATTTTTAATTAAGTTTCCCTTAAATCAACATCCAACAATTTTATCTCAATTGGCATCCAAATATCTACTACTTCACCTCAATAATCAATCAATTATTTATTGAATAATCTCAAATAAACATCCACTAAATTTAAATTATTCAACAAATTATCTAACTAATTCCAATCTCTCAAATCAATAAAATAGGCCTTTATAAATGGAAAATATATCTAGGAATTTAAATCAATCTAAAATACTAATATATCTAAAATATTCTAAAGAGAGAGTAATGAAGATGGTGGTGTAGATGGGATTGTTTGACAAAAGAAAAAAGAATAAAACAGAGTAGAGAAGAAGAAAAGATAGATAAAGGAAAAGAAAAGGAAAGAGAAAAAAATGGAAAAGCAAAAGAAAATAGAAAGAAAAATCAATTGAGAGAGAGAGAGAGAGATGGGTGGCGAGAGTGGGGTGGGGTTGGATGGCTCGACTGGGGGGTGGCAAATTACTGTCTTGGTTTATTTATTTCTTTTTTCAATCAATTTTTTTTTGAAAAATTTGATACTTGGCTAGGGCACAAATTAGTTGCGCTCCAACGCAAGTACTTCTAGACGCCTAAAATTTTGGGCAGCCAGGCTTTGTGACCTGCATAAAGGCGCGACTAAATTGCGCCTTGGCGTGGGTTGTGAGCCCAATATATATAACTTTTCTTCTTTTGAATTTTTTAATTGCAAAAACACCAAATAACAAAAATAAATAAATATCCAACAAAAATAATGCTAAAAATGAAAAAGCAATTAAAAACTTGGGTTGCCTACCGATAAGTGCTTGATTTATAGTCTTTGGCTTGACGTTCAGGCTTCACTTGATGTTGGTTAAGGTGATTGTTGATTGTTGATGATCAAATCACTTTTCCTAGTAGTGTTTGATTCTTTTTCTATTCGCCTTAAACTGCTTTTTTGAACTAATTTATTCCAACTCCAACTCCATCATTCCAAGTGGAAGGATTTCAATTATGCGAAATGGCTCCAACTATCATGATTTTAGCTTTCCTAATAACCATTTAAAATGGTAGTTGTACAATAGTACATGTTCACTTGCCTCTTATTGGTTTTTCAAAATTTTTAGATCACTCCAATAGTTAGCCTCTTATTTATATGACTTGGTTTTTTTATTTGCCATACTAACTACAAAACACTTGTTAATGTCCTTAGGAAAATCAAATGCTTTAAACACATTAAAAGTTATCTTTTCATCTTGGACCATTATAGTTGATTCACCTTTTTGCACATCTATGATTCTTCTACCTACGGCCAAGAATGGTCTCCCAAGGATGATTAGCACTTCAGTATCCTCTTTCATGTCCAACACAATAAAATCTATACGAAAAATAAATTTATCAACTTTTACCAATACATCTTCAATTATTCCTTTAGGATACTTAAATGTTCTATTCGCAAGTTGGAAGGTTATACTAGTTGGCTTGATCTTTCCCAATCTAAGTCACTGATAGATAGAATGTGGCATTAAATTTATGCATACTCCTAATTTGTAAAGTACATTTCTAGAAAATTTAGTACTAATTTTGCATGGTATGGGGAAACTCCATGGATCCTTGAGCTTTGGAGATAACTTCTTTTGGATGATTGCACTACATTCCTCTATAAGAACCACTATTTCAAATTCACTCAAACACCTTTTCTTCGATAAAATTTCTTTTATGAATTTTACGTAACTAGTCATTTGTTCTGAGGCTTTAGTATATGGAATATTTATGTGGAATTTCTTGAAAACCTCCAAAAATTGTTGAAATTACCTGTCTAATTTTTGCTTCTTAAGCCTCTAAGGAAAGAGTGGAGGTGGTCTAATAAGATTAACTTCTTCAGTTTTCTGCTTCTCATCCTTTCCCTTCTCAACTGGTGATTCTTCTTCCAATTCCTCTTAAAATAGAGAGACCTAAATTTTTGCAACTCTTCACCATTCCTTACAGAAACAACATTGCAATGTTCCTTGCCTTTTCATTTCGGATTTATCTTAGTATCACTTGGCAAAGTTCCTTGTTGTCTCCTACTCAATGAAGTGGCTAGTTGGCCCATTTGTGTTTCTAATGTTTTGATTGCAGCTGATTAACTCTGAATTGCCGCCTCAGTTTTGATTCCTATTAAGTTCCCAACAAACTACACTGGTTCCATAGTATGTTGACACTTATCACTTGAATACGCATCCCCGCCAATATGACAAGTAATAAGTTGGCTATATACTATTTGAACTTACTGTACTAGTTGAGTTATAATACTTGCAAGTGTGTCCATCTTTTTCATTAAAGCTTATAACTGTGCTCTCAAAGATGTAATAGCATTTACCTTATAAATTCTTGTAGCTTTCTTTGGTTGAGTTAATCTCTCAATTGGTCACTGGTAACTGTTTGCCACCATCTTTACAAATAACTCAAATATTTCCTTAATCTTTTTTTGCATAAGTGTACCTCCTATAGCAGCATCAACCATTCCTCTTATTTGTGTGGATAATCCATTGTAGTATGTCTGCACTTGAAGCTACTTTCTCAATCCATGATGAGCGCATTTTTTGAGTATCTTCTTATATCTTTCCCATGCCTCATAAAATATTTCCTAATCAAATTGGACAAAGGAAGTAATGTCATTCCTCAACTTGACTATTTGTGATGGTGGGAAAAACTTAGCCAAGAATCTTTGCGCTAAATCCTCCCAAGTGGCAATGGATCTTAATGGCAAAGATGATAGTCAACTCTTTGCTTTGTCCTTTAGTGAAAATGGAAATAACCTCAATTGTATTGCATTATCAGAAACTCCATTATATTTGAAGATATCACAAATCTCCAAAAAATTAGCTAATGAGCATTCAGATCTTCTGTTGGAGACCCCCCAAACTATATTGAACTCTATGTCATCTAAATGATAGCAGGCTTGATCTCAAAATTATTGGCCTAAACAAATGGTCTAGCAGTTCCTGTCTGAAAGCCCTAAGTTTGAGGGATAACATAATCCCCCAGACATCCATATTCTTTTGCCATAGTTGCAGTATCCTCATTTGCTTGAAATAAACAAACAAAAATAAATAAATAAATAAAAATTTGAACTAAAAATTGGCGCTTAAAATTAATATTAGCATAAACAAAATAATTTTTGTTCCCCTACAACTGTGCCAAAAACTTGTTGGTTGTGCAAAACAAATAATGCAAATAATTACACAAGTGCACGTGTCACAACAAGTAATAAAGTGATGAGAAGAGTTTTGATCCCATGAGGAACTAAATTATGTGCTACTAATTACTAATTTATCACACACTTATTTTATTCAAACAAAAATCAATTATGTAGGAATTAAAACTATACTAACAAAAATAAGAAAAAAGTGTAATGATTAGGATTCTACCAAGATATATAAGTCTAGAATTATAATTTCATCAATCAAATAAGTTGATTGCATAATATTCTCCCTATAAAATTAATAACATGCTATTAGTCTTGAGTCTTATGTAATTATGGAGTTCTTTTGAATTATCCATAATCAATTCCCTAATTTATTCAATTCACTATATGCTTATGCAAATTAACTAAATTATGGATAAGGTTGTACCATCCAACCAACTCCCTAGGGCAAGCAGGTATATTCCTATCCTAGTAATAAATTAATTAATTCATCAATTTGAACAATTAATCCTAAGGTCTTGTTTTATCAAATAATCCCTAGATCCTCTTTTCCAAGACTCCTCTAGGGTTTAAAGATGCACTTGACTGTAGATCAGAAATCAAATAAAAAAATCACATAATAGAAGAAATAACCTTAAGTGCTACTAATTGATGAAAGAAAATCATGCATCAATTTATTCAAAAGAATCCATCACAATCCTAGAATAACGAATTAGTTTATGATCGAATTGTCAAACAAAACATGAATCAAATGAAACATTGTCTCAAATCCAGAATAAAAAAGGAAAATCAAAGGGAGAAGAAGAAACTCTATTCCTAGATGAATCTAATCTCCACTCTGTCCTTCTCCGAATCCCAAATTCTCACAATACTTTTAATCTCCAAAATAGAAAATTCCAAACTCCAAAGTGTCTGAAAGGCCTATTTGTAACTGATTAAAAAAGTCTTCTGATTAGAATAGGACTCAAATAAATAAAGACTCTTATGTCCATATTTGATTAGATCATGAGGTGTCATCCAATCAGCATTCCCATCAACTTGTGTCAATTTGTCCCTTTTTTGTAATTTCTCCACTTGTGTTCTTGCAATTCCAAATTTTCATCAATTGACAGGGAAATTATAATTTTTTAAACAAAAAATTATTTGTTAAGTCCTAAATATGATATTAAAATTAATTCTAATAAGGGCTTATCACATTTTACTACATTATGGCCACCATCTTTCTTCAGGTTGCCTGATGAGTGACTAGCTTTGAGGGTAGCTACATGATCTCCCCTTTATGCCTCTCACTTTCATAAACCATATTACTATTTATCATCAAGCCGTGCTGGCATTTTGCTACATGCTCAAAATCATTGATGCCCATATTAAAAAGATTTATATTGGTATTGTCATAATTATTAATGACTGAAAGAAACCATTAGTTGGAAAGTCTATAATGCTGAGCTAATGTTTGAATAGGTCAACTTGGAGTAGGAGTAAGGTAGCTTAGTCCAACTATACCATTAAACGACTTAAATGGCTACTGTGCATTTTTCCGTCTTGGTTGCCAAGTTAAACTCATTTAAGGTTTAGGTCAGCTTAGCTAAATCATTTATGGTAACCTTATCCAAATCCCAAGATTTTCTCTTTCAAATGCCATAAAAATTCAAAACTAGGATTAGTGGTGCGAATTTAGGAAACTAAGTCCATGTAAATCTCATACTTGATGTAAAATGTGATCTTTCTTTTGAATTAAAGATAAGGCAAGTGCAGAGATAAACCATTAACATTAAGGGACTTTATTTATTTTTTAAATTCCACATGTTTTTATATTATTTTTTAACTGGCATAATTAATACATTAACTCTCCAAAAGAAACAACTTAGGTATTGCAGGGTGTTCGCAGGAATCCTTCGAGACCCCCCTGATTTTTTTCTATCTTGCAGTTTACTTTGACCAGACTAATAAAACTTGTTGAGGCATCAACATGCACGTGGGAGTCTAGCCCAAGTAAAATATTATACATCATATTTGGTGCTACCTGTGGAAAAAAGAATTTGAGATTGAGATGTGAGAATAAGGTAGCCAAAAACAAAGCATGCCAAAAGTTGGAAAATGATGCCTAGTCAATAACTTATGTCCCAGGGCCACGGGCAAATGAGAGGCTTACCGAAAATTTTAATATGACTCAGTTTCATTTAGAGTAATTCATAAATCTAATTGTTGCAACGGTTAATGTCATTTTGGCATGGTATGGGTTGATCCCTTGAGTAGCATCCATGCAAGTAGTGATACCTCAATATCCATAGGTTGCTAGGCAAACTCAAGGAGAGCAATTGCTAAAGGTAGGTGTGGTGCCTATCAACCCTAAAGGGGTGACAATATAGAACAAGAAAGTTCTTTTTCTATCAAACTATGGAATGACTGGAACCAAGTTTGAGTCAACAAGATTTGTCTATTGAGGTAGCAAAAATAAGGCGAGAGATAGAAGAGATATGAAAGGCTTTGGTTGGAAGACATATTGGAATCGATAAATGGGTGCCCTTTAGCGATTACATTATGGGTAAACCTATTCCCACAAACTCTACACCATGACCATTTCAAATTATACCAGAGTATTTGACCTAGCAGAGCATCTCTGCAAGTTCGAGCATCATGCACTCCTGTGTTAGTATATAGATAAAGTTAAGTACATGGTGTTTGTTAATGCTTTCATAGAGACTACTTAAAGATGATTCAACTAATTCCCTACTGGTTGCATCAATTATTTTGATAAACTTAATAGGATATTTTTTCATTGGCTTGCTAGCAACAAACACTATCAAGAAACCTTTCTTAGTTTGTTCAATATTTGTCAAGAGGAAGGAGAATCCTTGCGGGGTCATATAAAGAGATTTATTGGTGAGGCTCTTGAGATGCTTGCTACTTTTCAAGAGACGTTGGCTGATACCTTTGCTCGGGAGCTATGGAAATGGCCTTTTCCCTTAGCCTTGTCAAAAAACCAGCCATTGACTTTGATAGTTTATTATCGAGAGTAGAGAAATATATCAATTTAGAAGAAGCAGAAGCAGCTAAAGATATGATGGAGAAGTGCAAAGAGAGAATTATTAATTTACATATATATACATACACTCATCAAATGCATAACTTACTTGGATTGAAAATTTCCATCCAATAGAATGAGACACTTACATATAGGTATTCTTTTTACCAACTACTTTAAGCAGTACATTCCTATTTAAAATTTTGAAATTTATTTATTTCAATCATAATAAATATTTGTAGGAACAATCTTAAAAATAGAAAATATTTTTTACATTTCTTGTGTTCATGAACGATGATTTGTCTAACATTATGAAAATGCATTGAAATACTTACATATATAGAAATTCTATATAATTATTATCTTTGTAATTATTTTGAATTTAAATGAGAAAAGTAGTTAAATAAATATATAATATTTTATCTTAATTATTTAGGAAAAAATTATTTAATCGTTAATAATTTATCTAATTGTTAATAAGTATTTAATTTTTAATAAAGAATATAGTTTATATAATTTGAATTTAAATTAAAAAATAAACATTGGAATTTTCTATGTAAAGATGAGTAATCAACTATCAACATTTTTTTTAAATTTAACTTAATTAAAAGACTCAAAATTTTAAAAATCTAAAATTTAGTCAAACGAATTGCACAATTACCATTGTGTCATATATAATAATTGGTTGTAGGAGCATTGCTTTAATTTTAAAATTTAGTCAAAAGAATTGCAAAATCACCATTGTGTCATACATAATAACTAGTTGTAGGAGCACCTCGCAATGTGCAGTGCTAAATTGCCCAGTAAATGTACTTATGTTCGCTTGTTTGGTAATAAAATTTCATTGAAAATTAGAAAATTAGTATAATAATAAAAATAGAAAATAATCAATATTTTCATATGGTAAATTTTATTTTATTTACTTTAACAGTATTTCATGACTTACTTAGATTGAATTCAAATAGTTCATTATTATATACTTTGTGCTTATTTAATTTTTTATTTCTCTAAAAAAAATCTGGAAAGAAGGAAAAATGGCTAAATTTTAGTTTTTTCTTTAATTTTGTTTTTCTTTTTGGATATTTTGTGAGGAATTCAATATGCTTTGGTTATTCCTTTTTATATACAATTGTGAGGAAAGAGAAAAATAAATAAATAATGAAACTTTATAATTGAATTGTTGCACAATTATCGTAACTTATTTATATAGTACCATGCATGTCCATTATCAAAATCTACCAAATGCAAGATGCAGTAATATTTAATTTCTAATTTTCAGCATATGCCTATGGCAACTTTTTGTCACCAACTCATTTCATAACTAAACAAAAATAAATTTTAGTTTCAAGCAATCATAAAGAAATCAAATTGATCAATTTTTCCTCCAATAAAATTTATCAAAAATAAATTCCACCTCAATAAAACATTCCAGTATAATTTTTCTTTATTGTAATTTGACTTTCCCAAACTGAAACCTCTTTAGGCTAAAAGGTAGCCTTTGGCCATTTGCACCAAAATGTAATTTTTCAAGTACAAATGCCATATAAAATACTTATTGACAAATATACAATGTAAGTATCTACTTATTGGCATATTAATGTTAATGATAAACAAATTGAGGATTGGAATGCCTATAGCCCATTGAAAATTCAATTCTTAATTTACTTATCATTATATCAAATATATCTAGGTAGATAAAAAGATCAAAAATTTAATATGATTAATGATACATTTTGTCAAAAACAACCTTAAATAGAACACTTCAAATTGCCAAAAAAATAAGACTCAACAAAATGAATAGCATTACTTCAATTAAAAAAAATTGACAATATTTATAAACACATATTGAACAAAAAAAATTGGATATATGTGTCCCTTACTATAACAAAACAACATATATTATAATTTGCAAAGAAAGTATCAATCTAAAATTTTCTTACAAGTACACATTGATGCTGCTGAGAGCTGGAGGGTCAAGTACTCCGGTTGATTCAAGTTATTT